>VYXH01002833.1:432135-520446 GCA_013397275.1 Burhinus bistriatus | reverse complement strand
GCCGGCGTCCGTGCCCCCCCCCCCCCCCTCCTCCTCCTCCTCCTCCTCCTGCTGCTGCTGCTGCTCCTCCTCCCCCCGGGTCCCGGCTGCTTGGTAGCCGCGTTGCGCCCCGCCGCTTGCTCGAGGACGGGCCACCGGCTAAACGTCTCTTGGGGGGAAAAAATACCGTGAAGTTTTTCTGAGGCGCCCCCCTCACCCCGGTTCCCGTCCTTCCCGTCCGGCAAGACCCACGCGCGTCCTCCCAACCCCCCTCCCCCCCCCTTGCAGGACCTGCGCGCCCGCCGTCCCGCTGGGCCGGAAGCGCGCGCTGCGCATGCGCGCAGGAGCTTCCGGCGGGCAGCGATGGCGGCGCTGTGGGACTTCGGCGTGAGGGACCCGAAGCAGGTGGGCGGTGACAGCGGTGAGGAGGAGGAGGAGGACGATGAAGAAGGAGAAGATGGAGGTGCCGAAGGCTTCACGCTGGACGAGGTGCTTCGCCTCGGCGGCACCAAGGTAAGGGGCGGCGGGAGGGAGCGGGAGCACGTGGTGGCTGGGCCCCCACGGCACGGGCCCTTGTGGGGGGCGAGGTGTGGGGAGCCGTTGGGAGCGCGCGTCCTGGCGGCCTGTAACGGCCGTGCGCTGCCGCCCGCAGCGAGACTACCTGATGCTGTGCGCCGTGGACGAGGCGGAGGAGGTGGTGGACGGCGGCAAGAAGGACGCGATCGACGACCTGAAGGCAGGTGAGCTGGAGGCCTTCGTCAAGTCCCTGGGGCTCGGCAAGTATGCGAAAAGTTGCCTGGTGGTGGAGGAGGAGGAGGAGGAGGTGGAGGTGGAGGACAGGGGCGGCAGCAAGGAGAAGGAGAAGCCCTCAAAGAAAGAGAAAGGCAAGAAAGAAACTGACGCTCCTTCGTTAGAAGGGAAAAAAGACAAAAAAGTCAAAAAAGTCAAGGAAAAGGCAAGCGGTATGAAAGACGGCAAGAAGAAACAAGCTGGTGGTGATCAAGACCAGCACCTTTCAGCAAAGAAAGAGAGGCTGGAAGAAGATTTTGAATTTCATGCTAGGCAAGTGATACTGATCAAACCAGGGTGCAAATGGTATGATCTAGAATACACCAACGAATTCTCTTCAGAGCCACAAAATCAAGTGCTTCTGTCCAAGTATAAGGCCTTGGCCCAGAAGCTGTACCAACACGAGACAGACCTGTATAAGAATAAAACAGATTATCAGAAGGGGGCCTCTTCGGCATGGATGAAAACTGTTGTCTCGTCGGGTACCTTAGCTGACAGGATGGCAGCGATGACCCTTCTCATTCAGGACAGTGCGGTCCACAGTCTCCAGTTTGTTGAGAACTTGGTAAACCTCATAAAGAAAAAGGGCAGCAGGCATCAGAGCCACATGGCTTTGGATACTTTCAAGGAGCTTCTCATTTCAGATCTCTTACCAGATAATCGGAAATTATGGTCTTTCTCACAGCGACCATTTAACAACATAGAGAAGATATCGAGTGGCAACAGGGATTCACGAGACAGACGGTTGATACTGTGGTACTTTGAGCATCACCTGAAGCTGCAGGTGGCAGAGTTTGTGCAAACGTTAGAAACACTGAGTCATGATTCTTTGACGGCAACAAAATCCCGCGCGCTGGCAGTTGCCCATGAGCTTCTCTGTAACAAGCCTGAGCAGGAGAAAGTTCTGCTTGTTCAGCTGGTAAATAAACTGGGAGACCCTCAGAACAAAATCGCCACCAAAGTCTCTTATCTTTTAGAGATGTTACTTCACAAGCATCCAAATATGAAGGGAGTAGTGTGCAGTGAAGTGGAGAGGCTTTTGTACCGGTCAAACATTAATGTGAAAACTCAATATTACGCCATTTGCTTTCTAAATCAGATAGTCCTCAGTCACGAAGAAAGCGCATTGGCTAACAAGCTGATAACTTTGTACTTTTCATTTTTTCGGAACTGCATTAAGAAAAAAGACGTTGAATCCAAAATGCTCAGTGCTCTTCTTTGTGGGGTAAACAGAGCTTACCCTTATGCTGGGACTGGTGATGAGAAAGTGAAAGAACAAATGGACACGTTGTTTAAAGTTCTGCATTTTGTGAACTTCAGTACCAGCGTCCAGGCCCTGATGTTACTGTTTCAAGTAATGGACTCTCAGCAGACTGTATCGGATAGGTACTACACGGCATTATACAAGTAAGTGATGGCTTTGCATTTTTTATATAAATTTAATTTTCTGAGGGAGTCACCGTTAATTTAAAGTTCTAGAAACACTTATTTTGCTTTTAAGGTCTTGTGAATTTTGTGTCTCATTGGCTAAAAATTTCAGATGTTTTGTATGAGCTAGAAGAAAAAGCATGTGATTTCTTTGACTTGACACGGGGATAAAACAAATGGTAGTGATAGGTCCTGAGAACACAGCATATGCATTTCATCCTTTGCACTGTTTTCTGGTGGTATGTTTTAATTCCAGATTTTATTTGAAACTAATAGATAACTACTTCTGAAATCACTTTTACAGGTACGATGGTTTAGTCATGTAATAGCCTAAAATCTTGTTTCCTTCTTTTCATGTGGGAGGGCGGGGAAATATTATGTTATCAAATTCTTTAGATGATTTAATTTGTATAGTTGGAAAGCCTTATGTTATAGAAGTATCTGTTTTTTTATCCCAGCTGATTGTTTAGACTCCTTGTAGGATCCTTACAGGTTTCTGTTTAGTAGACCAAAGGGAAATTGCTGATTTTTAACTAGGGAACTCAAGTTTCCCCAGAACATGCAATGTATTTAGGGGCCTTCCTGTGCCTGGCACTCTGGAAAAAAGTGGAATAGAAAATGAACTTGCCAACACATATGTCTAGTCTGATTGTGAAGCATGCTAATTGCTAACCATTTTCTTTGTATTTTTTTGAACATCTGAATAAATCAGATTAGTTTCTTGCTTCGAATAACTCAAATTTTGAAACTGTTTTCAGCTGAACTCAGTTTCTTTATATTTTCTTACAGCTTTTTTTATTTACTGATACAAGCTTTTTTTAATCTTCAGTGTCATACGTCTAGAAATACTACACAGCTGTTGACAGTTCAGGGTTGATCACAATGACTTTGAGTACTGGGGAACAAGCTGTCACTGGTCTTTTAGATGGTGCTTTGAAAAATGTAGGTGATTGTTGTTAATAACAGTTATTCTCCTACGTGCATTATGACAATCAGCAATATTTTCTCCTGTGTGTTCTACAGGAAGCTTCTAGATCCCGCTTTAGCAACCTGCTCAAAGCCATCCATGTTTCTTAATCTTGTGTATAAATCTCTGAAGGCAGATGTAGTGTTACGGCGTGTGAAGGCCTTTGTGAAGAGGTTACTTCAAGTCACTTGTGGACAAATGCCACCCTTCATTTGCGGAACCCTCTACCTTCTGTCTGAGCTTCTGAAAGTAAAACCAGAGTTAAGGGTCCAGTTACAGGATCATGTGGTATAAGATTATTTCTTTATCTCATTGTTTTTTCAATATGAGCTAGTATCATAAGCATAAGTTTCCCTAACCTGTTTATTAGAAACCTGAGGGTTTGCTAATATGTTATGGGAGAAAGCACTTGAACAATTTTAACTACATTAAAAATCTGCACAGATAACGGTGTTTTAAACATTCTAGTGGGTCCTGTGGACTTCATCAATGGAGAACGGATTATTTTACTAAATGCTGTGTAAGTAAGCAGGTAAACATTCTTCGCCCAAAAGCTTTGTCAAAACATGGCCTGTTTGTTTCTTCCACCTGCAATCTCTGAAATATAGCTAGGCAGGACTGGATTTTTTCTTTCTTTCTTTCTTCAGGCAGGGAGGGACCATTAAACTTGTGTGATACAAGCTGTAAAGTTCAATTTTCAATCCTGTATTAAGGCCAAAAATCGGTATCGCTTAAACATGGGCCATCATTTGTTTATATTTTTGTAAGTAGCTTCTTAAGAACTCTGTGCATTTTTCTAATAAATCAGAACAAAACTGCAAAGGAAAAGCTGTTCACTAACATTGTTGTTCAGGAGTCAGATGATGAAGAGTGCTTTAAGGATCAAGAAGAGGCTGAGGAAAAATTTGTGGATGCAGACAAAGAAGTAGAAGGTGAAAAGAGGAACACAATGGAAAATTCTGCTAAAACAAACCACTCAAATTCAACAGCCTCCTGGGTTCATCATCTCAATATGGGAGGTAAATTAACAAGAAAATATAATTCATTTAACTTCTGACGTTCTGTAACAGTGGCGTGTTGATCAAGACTTGTTCTAAAATTGATTCAAACATTATTTTAGTTTTTCAAATTGAAGTTTGATTCAAAGCAATCAGTCAGAATCGTTTTTCTTTATCTGTTAGCTCAGCAATGATGAAGGGACTGTGTGAATCTGCTAGCGTATTTCACTTTATGCAGTTTGTTGCGTTTGTGCCTAACCAGTGAACAGGCTTGGAATTTTTTGCTTCCAAGTTCAAGCACCTTCAGAGCAATGTAGCCAAGGTTAGGACATGTAACTGCTCATTTGCTTGTGAAGCTTGATAAAACAGTTCATTTAGCTTTGAAACTGCTTCTAGCTTCACTCTTTCTTGAGGACCTTTTGGGACAGAGCAGGGCTTTTCAGGAGCGTCCTTAGAAGCACGTAGGAACTCACCTGTGGTCCTGATAATACACTGGGGAAGGGCAGCTGAATATAACCCTTACTTGCTACTGAATGAATGTCCAGCTAAGAATGCTGGACAGCATTATTGTCATGGTGAAATGAAAATAATACTCTCATAAAGTTGCCTGAGGAAACTTAAGTTGTTTTCGTCTTCTCCACCCCTCAGGCAGGAAGAGCGGAGCTTTGTATGATCCTATGCACCGAAGTCCTTTATACTGTGGTGCAGAAAGTACAAGCCTTTGGGAACTGAAGAAGGTAAGGCATTCTTATGTTGCTGATTACTGTATTTCTTAGTGTGGCCCTTGTATTGAGAGAAGAAAATTAACCTGGTTATTGTTGGAGTAGCACCTGACTAACGTAACAGAAAGGTTAAATGGCACATTGTTCAGCTTTAAGCTTGTATGTTACATACAATGCTGATATTCCAAAGTAGGGAACAGGAATTTTTAATGGAGATTTGAACAATAATAATATTTTTTTTACTTTTGGATCTTAGCTTTGTCTCAATAAAGCTTTTTAATGTTGAATTAAATAAAATTCTAAGTTGAGCATGTATTTAGTTAATGCAAACAAAAGATGAGAACTCGAGGTTCTTCAGTTATTCAAGGGCAGAGCACATCAGCCTTGCACTACTGTGTATCATTTGGTGAGTTACAGAGTGGTCTTAGGACACAGTGGTGTTGTCAGGAGTCTGATACGTCAACATGAATAATGATTGCATTTATTTTTAAAGTAGAAATAAATGATTCATGTTTTTTCAGCTTTCTGAACATTTTCATCCATCTGTGGCCCTCTTCGCAAAAACAATTCTAGAAGTAAGTGCTTTTACTAGTCTGTAGCTTTGAAGTTTGATTTTTATATTAACTGTCTTTTGCCATTTGAAAAAATAGTTTATAAAGCCTCCTTGCACTCTGCAGGTAACTAGCAGCTCTGCAGTACTGTAACATACACTCAAATGCAAATATTTTCATGGAATTAAAGTGTTTTATCTAAAGGAGACTGGTCACAGAAGTAATTAACTTGGTAAAAATGTGGGTATTACATGGGTCTTAAAGCTTTTTTAGAGTTTTGGTTTATCTTCTTATTTAAAGTGGGTTTTTTATGTGGGGAACCCTGCTGTTGGAACAAATTCTTTTTTAATACTGTTGTGGTATCATGCCCAAAATACTCAAACCTACACAAATACATATTTAAAATATTTATTTTTATTTGAATATATGGTATCCAAGTAGTGCTGAGTATTAACTGCTGTTAGCACAGTACATTGCAAGGCAGTTCATCGCTGAAATAAAGTGAAGGAGGTGGTTTTAGTTAAGAAAGCACTGAAATTCCAAAACTAAGAACCTGTACAGGAGTGTATTAACTGGTCAGGCTTATGTGATGAAGTATTCCCAAGTCTTTGTCTTTTTTAAGTGTGGTTTGATGTTTTTCTTTCACTGAGTCCTCTGTGTTTAGTTGCTGTCTTTCTAAAATGAAGACCTTAATGATTTTTGGCTTTTTCTTCCTTCAGGGAAATCACATTCAGTACTCCGGTGACCCTTTGCAGGATTTCACATTAATGAGATTCTTGGATCGCTTTGTGTACAGAAATCCGAAACTCCATAAAGGCAAAGGTACGAACTTCTCTGTACATGTTAGCATATGATCTTGATTGTTGATGGTGACCAAACTCTTTTTCTCTCAGATTGCCAAGTAACCCTTTGTGCTTGTCGAGTATTAGGGGTGCACGTGGTGCAACAGAGGAGTGGGATCAGTCTTCAGGGCTGCAAGACAGATGTCTGCAACTCAGAACCAGCTGACAATCACATACTGCTGCCTCTCATATCCACAGTGCAGAAATTGCTAACCTAGCAGGAATAAGCAAAGTGATAGGGGAATGTAAAGACTGCAGAATGGTTGAGGCTGGAAGGGACCTCTGCAGGTCATCTGCTCAAGCAGGGCCACCTAGAGCAGGCTGCCTGGGCTGTCCAGATGGCTTTTGAATATCTCCAAGAATGGAGACTCCACAGCATCTCTGGACAGCCTGTGCCAGTGCACAGTTGCCCTCACAGTGATAAGAGTGTTTCCTGATGGAGCCTCCTGCATTTCAGTTTATGCCCGTCACATGTTGCCCTATCATGGGCACCACTGAAAAGTGCCTGGCTTTGTCTTCTTTACACCCTCAACTTGGTGTCCACCGGGGCACCCAGAGTCTTTTCTGCCAAGCTGCTCTCTAGATGGGCAGCCCCTGGCATATACTGGTGCATGGAGTTGTTCCTCACCAGGTGCAGGACCTTGCACTTCCCTTTGTTGAATGGCATGAGGTTCCTGTCAGCCCATTTTTCCAGCCTGTCGAAGTCCCTCTGAATGGCAGCATGACTCGCTGGTGTGTCAGCCACTCCTCACGGTTTTGTATCAGTAGTAATAAAGTGATTTGTTTCTGATTTGTGTTCTCCTACAGAAAACACCAGCAGTGTGGTAATGCAGCCAAAGAAGAAGCAGTTTATGAAAGACATGCAGAATCTTGCAGGTAAGCCAGCCCTTTTTCAGTTAAGATTAATTATGGCTAAAAAATTCTTGGCTGGTTGTTGTAGACATCTGTCATCTGCACTGTCTATGCTATTTCTGTTAGCAATAAAAGAAAGTCCTGTCCATCAGGAGTGCAGTGGTGGTGCCTGATGTTCATGATCAGGTCTAATCTTGTAAGGGTGCATGGAATCTCCACAGCTGAAACTTTGGATCCATTGAATCATTTTAAGAACAAATGACATAGAGAAAGTCAGCTACCTCAACTGTTAGCCTTTTGAGTAGGAAAAAACTTTGTCTTCTACTGTAGCAGTTGACTACGCACCAAAATTTTTTTAAGACCTTTCTTTTCTCTCTGTTTTTGCCCACTAATTGCCAATTACTTTCTATTGTAGTAATTCCCTTTTCTTATGCAATGTATGATGAGGATCATACCTTCTCTTTAGCCATCCCATTAAGAAATGTATAACAGCAAAGGACAGAGCTACTTAAAACTGCATGCCTTGTTTTCTGTGCTGCTTTTGCTATGACCTGCGTATGCTTCCTATACTTTCTCTTATGCTAAGGTATCTTTCTCCTGCATCTCCCAAAAAAGACATGCACCCCCTGGGTAAAGAGTAGATTTGCAATCTTACATAAAAAGTTTAGAACATTGTTACAAATTTGCTTGTAGCTGGCAATGTGACCCCTTAGGGGGGAAAAAAAGGCCTTAGGATTTATTCCAGCTAATGATATTTCTAGTTAGAGGAGCTATCTGTTAGGGTACTAACCTCAGAGGGACGTGAATTTATAAAATACTAAAATTTCTGCTCACAAACATGCCATTCTTCTGTCTGGCATCCTAGTTTTATGAATAATGTTTTTTAAAGGTCTTAAAAATACCTAAAATTACATAAAAATCTTTAAAACATATGCTGATCTAGCAGTAGTTAATACAGTAGTATTGTGTAGTTAATGTTTTTGTTTGTTTCCAATTTATCATATGATGACTTTTGTTCTGCTTATTATGATTGAGAAGTGACTTAAAATCTCAGAAAATGGATTTATATGATTATTTAAATCACATGAAGCTCTTTCAGTAAATGATATGGATTACTCCATACAATGCCACAGCTGCAGCTATTGTCAGGATTGGTGTAAGGTATCTTTGGCACAGTTAATTTGCTAAGGACCTTCCTGCCTCCAGAAAGAGGCTGCCTTTTGTCTAGTCCCACTGTTGCCACCAATTACGGGCAGGATTTTGTGATAAGAAAAAGCAGTTAAAAAATTAGGGTAAACGATCAGTAAAACATGTTGCTTAAGGACAGAATAGGTACCGTCTTCGGTGGTAGAATCTCTGTAACATTCCCAGGGATGTGCTTTCCTCTAACTTTGGGTCTGTTGTGTTGCACAGAGGTTTTAGTTAGACACATTAGGTGATGTACCTTTACTGATGCATGGCCTTATGGCTATCAAAGCTTAAAGTAGGAATTCTTACCTAGAATGCATTTGAAGGTAGAGTTTATCACATTCTGAGTTAAAGGAGCAGACTGAGCAGGTAGAACTGGATTTGAGGAATCTAAGTGTTCTACAAATTAAACATCTGATACAAAAATATGGATATATTAATATGGATACAAAAATATGCACTTGTGGCATATGGCTGGTCTCCGCTGAGGCTTAGGGAACTGAGATTGCAAATCCTCTGGTACCTTCTACTGTTCATTTGAAGAGTCCTTCTGCTAGTGTGCTGATCTAGTTTTGGAAACTTGGACCCTTGTCACTTTGAAAATATTATAATCTGTACCCACTGAGATAATCCGTAGCTCTTTCTCCTTTGGTTTACTTCTGACGTGGAGGAGAGAAGGGGAATGTATGAGGCTAAAAAGCTTCTCCACAGGGAACCTGATCAATACCCTAGTCAATCTGCTGTTGCAGTGTCATATTTTGCCTCAGTTCCTCAGAAATGGAGGCAGGGTGAGGCTCGATCCCTTCTTCAACATGCTTAGCTGGCGTATGGTCCTGCCTTGCAGCTGCTGAGAATATTTGTACTGCCAGGTGTGCTGGGGCAGAAGTGGTTCCAGTGTTTTAGTGCCTGACAGCAAGTTTGTCTCATTTCCTATTTCTACTTTTTTTCTTTTTCGTTTTTTTAAAACACATTCCTGCTCTAGGTGATTGCAAAACCTCCCTTGCTGATATATAGATTAGAACCTGGTTACGGCTATGCTTCTTAATTTTTTCCATGGGGTCTGCTCACATCTAAGTATCAGTATATACACTGAAAACTGTTAGTTTGAAGAGGTTTTGAGATGAGCTCCACTTTATTTAACAGATGGCACTGGGTATCTGCATACCCAGTCTGTGCATGCTGTTTAACCTTTTAAAAGAATAACAATCATTTCAATTTGAGTTAAATCAGTTCTTTTTTTGTTTTTGCAGTCAACAGTAAGGAATTCCGTGCCAAAGATGAAAGCAAAATCCCAGTGGATGAAGTGTTTTTTCACAGGTAATGTAATACTTATGAACATTCATCTTAAGTGTTGTTTTTTAATACAATGCCATCAAAACCCATTACATTTCATAAGTATTCTCTGGTATTCCAAGTGTTTGCAAAATTTGATTAATTTGAGTGACTTGTGATGATACTACTTTCCTGAGAACGTAATTTCAACATTTGTAAAAAGTGCTTAGGAAAGACTCACTTATGAACAAAGGCAATCAGTACTTGTAGTCTGCAATCAAGTAAGCTGACATTGTAATAAAGAAGCCTTAAACAGTGGGTAATGTCTTCTGGGTTGTAATTCTTATGCATTTAGAGGTATACTTAGAAAAAATCTGCAATATACCTTGCTTATCTTATTAGCATCAAATCTTATTATAATGGATCAATGCAAAAAAATTCAGAGGAGCTAGTTTTCTCTGTATTTCTGTCTTTATTATTCACAGTTCTTTCCGTTTATTTGGCTTTCCTTTCAGATTATGATATAAAAATGCAGCTGTAATACTAAAATTGAAGTGATGCACATTTGGCAAAGATTTGTTCTTATTAGATCAAAATATTGGCTACCTGCGAGTGTCTTCTTAGGAAATCCGTGTTTGAATTCACTTAATTTGTTTTGTTTAATTAATTTTGGGGTTTTTTGTTTAATATATTCGTTGCTGTAGGGGCTTTTAAAATTTTTTGAAGTATCAGGTTAATGGAACTTAATAATTTCAATTAATTGATATTATGAGGAATATAATATTGATTAATTAATAAATAAACTGGTGGTTTTGAGATTAAAGAAAAGCAGCTTAAAAACATTCCTCTGTATGAAAAGTTAACAGTATTGTTACATTGAAGATGAGTGAAACTGAGATTACACATTTAAAGTCTTCCATGCCAGGTGCTAGACTCTTTTGCTCTTGTATATGATCAAATTTGCCTTCTGTGTTTGGTGGTTCTTTAATATGAAATGGGGAGAAAGTGGTTTAAAAAGGCTGACAGAAGGTAAAACTAAGCACACAAAAGAAGAGGGCTACAGGGGAAAATGTAACAGAAATTAATGGGTGAATCTCTTTTATATATTTTTTTCCCCCAATTACATTCAAGTTGAACTTGATCCTTTCTTCCGTATCAGTATAAGGCAGATGTTCACATCTTTCCTGTGCCTTTTTACAAATTTACTATGTTCAAAATAATTTCTGGCACCTTTGGCTGTGAAATTTCTTTGGTTTACATCTTACAGTAGTGGCTTACTCTTCGAAAAAAAACAACAAAAAAAAGTCTCTGATTTGAGATGCATTTGAAACTATTATGTACAATTTTCAACTGGCAGCATATACGTGAAACAATCTGCAGGTTGATTTTTTTTGAAAAAAAAACTTGTCATAAAGATTGTCACCTGTATTGCTCTCAGACATGAAATTACATTATTTCAGATTTTATTCAAAGTTCGATAAGAGGAGAGAGAAACAAAAACGTCAGGATGATGAAGAAAGTGTTGAAGATGTAGATGATGATGAATTTGAAAGAGCATTGGGTAAGGTTGTAGATTTCCTTGCAGTAACTATCCCGATATTTCCTGCTTTTGCAAATTATTAATTTATCCTTTTTCTAGTTTATATTGTATAAAAGAACCAAATACAAGAATGTGGAAGTGGAAGAAAGCTGGCTTTCCAATTCCCATTCTATGCCACTACAGCCAGCAGTTCATACTGTCCCTCACATAAGCCAACTGGATGGCCATCTCGTAAAAGAGGTCTTGCTCTCACTACTCCAGTATACCGTTCAGCTTGTTCAAATGGTTGGAAATTGTCTGATTTTGAACATAAGCTCATGAGTGGCAGTTCATGCCTTTTTGTTCTATTCCTAATGTAGTGTAAGAGTTAAATAACTTTTTACAACAACACGTAACATTTGCTTCTATTCTTTCTTTACTGCTTGGCCTTTTTCAATCTTCCTCACAGTTTTTCTCATTGCTCCTAACATCTTTCATGGGGTTATTTGTTCAATTAGGTCCTTTGCAAACTTCTGCAGTAGTCTTAGCTCTTCCTATAGCATGCACTTTGTTTGCTTTGGAATTAGTATATGATTTGTTCCAGAATCTGAATTTGTTAGCATACTATAAAATGTCCATTATTTTACGATTTAATGTTTTACTTATACATATATATACACATTATATATGTATATTATATACATTATTTGAAAAAGAAAAAAAAATTCAGTTAGCTCTCCACAACTGTTTTGTACAGTTTTTTTAGAGAATTCTGAACTCCCATAGTAGGATTCTTCCTTAGTGACACAGTTAGTATGGTCTTAGTTATGACAAGAATCTGTTACTAATTGTGTCTGTTGTTTTATTGTTAGTATCTCTAATAAGTTAACTATCTCTGAGAATTTGCTGCATAAATTCAGAAGCTTAAATTAAGGACCTTCTAATATTAGCTTTTACTCTTTGAAACAGAACAGATTTTGTTTTTACCTGCTATTTTATATAGCAATTTGTTCCTAAGCGAGTCCAATGATAGGAGCTTTCACCCTCTACTCTGCTTGTTTTTCTCTGAAAATTAACATACAGATTAGCTGGCAGGACACTTGCTTGGGGTATCTTAATTGAATCTTTGTTCTATCTGACTTGGAGCAATTGTTTGAGACTTGTGATATCCCACCTGCCAACAAAGTTTGAATCACTGGGCAGTTGTGTCCATTTGTGTCTGTCTGTTTCCCACATCATCTAGTTCTGGCCAGAAATTGGATCCTGGATAACAGAGAACTTTCATTATTTTTCAAAGAAAAATATTTTTTCAGAAAACACCCAGTTAGCTTTAGGTAACTGTTTTGTGGAATATTTTTTTATAGGAGTATGAACCTTTTGGTATCAGGGCCCTTTGTTACTGATGCAGATCACATAAACTGTTCAGGAAATGATACCTAAAAAGAATATATTTTGCAATGACTTTATGTTTCTTTGTTTGACTTTGTTTTGTAATAATAATTTCTCCCCCTAGATACATTTGAAGCTGCTGATAATGCCATTGATATTGGCCAGGAAGACCTTGATTTTGCTGGGTAAGTCCTGGTTCTTTCATCTCTTGTTTTAATACCTATATAAAGTTTTACTCTGCAAAATTGGATAGACCTTTTTCAAAAAGACTCAGAATATCACCTTGCAAAAAAGGCAATAGTGGTTGAACACTGGGTAGTGCTGCTTTTTCGCATGTCCCATAATGGAGCATCGTGATCCTGTGGTGCTTACACTCTGCTAGCTTGACACGTGAGACCGGTAGTATTTTATTTATATAGTGCAGTGACCCAGTAAGCAAGGTAAAATCTTACTCTTTTTTCATTATCTCGGGTTTCTGTTTGAGAATTACCAAGTACAAAAGTAAGCAGAAAGAGGCATAATGGTTCTGCTGCTGTAAGGACTGGTTGTAACTGGACCTAACACAGTAAATAAACTTTGTGGAATCCAGAATCACAGAGCTTAATTCTCAGGAAGTCAGCAGTTTCATTAAGTAGCTTCTTTTTTACTTAAACTATCTGCAATACAGCTTTTGAATCAGCACAGCAACTTTTTTCTTGAGGTGAAAGGAGAATTAAAGCTTAAACTTCTAGTGAAACCTGAACATTTTTGTAATCCAGACTGGTGTGAGTAAAAAAATAGTAAAGAGGAGACCAAAAAACCCAAGTAACCATCTAGTACATGAAGAACCATGTTTCCTTTCTGAAGTAAAAAAGAAAAAAAGTCTTATTTCTTCATTTAGTAGAGTTGCTAGAGATACCAGCAGTTTGTGTTTTACAGAAAAAAATTTCTGCAAAGGAGGAAAGGCATATAGGAGATGAAATACTGAAGCTGACATTTCTGTTAATTTCAGAATAGGATTCTCTCCAGAACTTCTTAAAATGGTTGACTTTGATAATACAGTTCCATATGCTGATGTTGAAAACATACCTGAGTGCATAATACATGTTTCTTAGGTCTCAGCCTACATTTACAGTATTTTGCAATGATGTTGAACTTTTCTACCATAGTGTTTGTCGGTAGAGAGTTGTTATCTGGATGCAAACAGTATTTTGCCAGATAAAGTGCTAAGTTTGTTACATATTTTTTTAGTCACATAAAAAAGAAAAACAAAGGTGGTAAGACAGGCCAAAGAAGCGAGGAATCTGGTGCTGACTGGGAGGATTCTGATGATGAAGATGAATTCAGTGATCTGGATGATGAGGAAGTCTCCTTAGGAAGTATGGAGGAAGACTTTGGAGAGGATATGGATGAAGAGGGAGGTGTATTTATGGATGTGTCTGATGATGAGAACAGCCCAGGTAAAGTACCGTTTATTATCAAAAAAACAAAAAGAAAAAGCCTTAAAAATAG
The DNA here is from genome assembly GCA_013397275.1 of Burhinus bistriatus. Taxonomy (NCBI): domain Eukaryota; kingdom Metazoa; phylum Chordata; class Aves; order Charadriiformes; family Burhinidae; genus Burhinus; species Burhinus bistriatus. The sequence goes on along the minus strand of VYXH01002833.1, from coordinate 506,459 downwards.
GTTATCTAATATGTAATTACATATACAAATTCAGATTCAGTTACCTAGGTGGGAGGTTTGGCTTTTAAGTAAAGAAGTGACAAGTCCTTCTCTGGACAATGAAGTCTTAAGAGACACATTTCCTGGCACAGTCTCCTAGGTGAGAGTGGGAATTGGGCATCGGGGTATAAAAACTTGCAAACAAGACATGTTTCTTCCATTCCAGAAACATTGGCAGTAACAAAAGTAGCTTTATACACAAATAACTGGCTACAGTAGGCAGAAATATTGAAAGATCTCGAAGAGAAAAATAAGAAAAAAAATCTGGTATTTGGTAATTTTTTTATTTCTTTAGATATAGTTAATGGTGATTTTTTTAGACAAGGTAACTTATATTTAAATTGCTGTCTTATAAGTAACAGCTTATTTTTCTAATACAGCTATGCACCCAGATTTTTATTACCACTGTACTAATAACTGATTGTTGCACCTGCATGGTTTTATTATCTTTTCAACTGAAAAGCACAGTTTACACAGTATACCCTTTATGTGGCTGGAAAAGCACAGATTAATGGAGTATTTAAACTAATAACTTAAGGTCTCAGAAAGGTGCTTGAGGGCAGAGGAGGTAAACTATTCATACAGCTGTTAACGCATTAATCTTTCATGAGATTATTATTTCACCAAATTTACCAGGCAGACATTCAAGGTTTACATAACACCTCCTTTTAGCCTTGATCTTTTATGTATCTTAGTGTCATATTTCATTCTTTTTTGGTGCTGTGGAAAAAAAGCATAAAGAATGGCACACCACTGACCAATTTTTAATAGTCTGGGTTGAAGAAATTGCAGATTTGATTGTGTGCACTGTGTTTTAAACTTTTTTAATGTAAAGACTTGGACCATTATGACAAATGCGCATAAAAAGAAATTTTAGTCTACCGTGCTTTAGATACATATCCATGGTGTGAGAATGAGGGATTGATGTATTTTTTTTTTTTTTTTCTGTCAGACCCGAATAATGACAAGCAATTGAAGTCTGTCAGTAAAAAGGGGAAGAGAAAGAAAGATATGAATTTTGTGGGATCGCTTGAAGGTAAGTGTTATGGTTTGAGAAACCCACAACAATTTATTGTTGTTTAGACAATTACTCTATCACCCGATGACCCCTCCCCACCCAGGAAGGGGAATTGGGAAGAAAACAAGGAAACCTAGGGGTTGAAATATAAACAGATTTAATAGAATAAGACTAAATAATTAACTGTAATAACACTAAAGAACCAATATTAATCCCAGTACCAATATAAAATATACAAGGATTACACTCAGCCAACTCTATCAGTAGGAAGCTGTGCACTCCCAGCAGTAGACAGTAAATGTTGGATACTGCCAGTGCTATGGCTTTGGGAGGAAGGGAAGGCCTCAGGGGTCCCGCAACAGGGCAAGAAGTTCTCTGGATCACTGCTATCAAGGGAGAGAGAGCTTCACAGCAAACTTTCTAATTTATACTGAATGTGACGTCCATGGTATGAAATAATCCTGTTGGCCAGCTTGGGTCAAGTGCCCAGGTCTTGCTCGTCCTCATCCCTGCACCTGGCAAGCTTGAAAACACTGAGACCTTGAAACCCACACGCCGTAGCTGGCTATAAAGTAAATATGTTCACAAATTCAGACACTAGAGTCTTCTAACAGTACAACTTTCCCAAGCATTAGAAAACAAATTACTCCTGTGTCACTCAAACTAGGATAGTAAGGAAACACTGCCATGATTTCCATTTAAGAAGGCTTAATACAAATACAGAATCTGGAAAACTTTGGAATTGGAGGGTTTTAGTACAGTAGATTATCTACACTTTTGGATCTGGGTTCAGATTTGAATAAACCATAAATGAAAAGGAATTGGTCTTACCCTTGTCCTCCAGCCAGTGTGGCCTAATTCAGAGTGACAGCCGGCTGCTGAAGGACTGGGAATCGAAGGAGGAACTTTTCAAGGAAGGAATGAGTTGTACTGGTGGTTTGTGCATCTGTTACTTCATGTGATGCACAGATTTGTGCTATTTAGTTCTTGGTTGGAAACTTTTTTTTCGGGAAGGTGGAGAATAAAGGTTTCTAATGCAGCTATTTTAGATGGTCTTGTTAAATAAAAAAAATCAAAAACATGGTAACACTTTGCTTTAGTGTCTTTGTGAACTTGAAATTCTGTCTCATCAGAATAATACTTTTTGTTTAAAGGATCCAACCGAGGAAAGAAGAGAAAACTCAAAGATGCCAGTATACTGGCATCTGCAGAAGAGGTAAGTTTGATCAGTGCTTAGCAAAAAGTCATCAAGCATTTTACTTGTTTCTTTGTAATAAAATACTAAAATTTCTCTCTTTAAAGTTTGGCTATCTGCTGGATGAAAATGCTGGGTCTAAGTTTGACAATATCGGAATGAATGCCATGGCCAACAGAGATAATGCAAGTAAGTACATGCTACGAATAGCACAGAGTTGCAATGCCATCTTGCTGCTTTCTCTTCAGATTCCGTACTTAAAAAGATGTACCTTCATTAACTGAAATACACATATGGTCAGAAATCACACAGTAGGGATAGTAGCTCAATGTCAGTAAGACATGACTTAGTTTTCTTCAGTTATGAGAGATACCCAGTGCTAATATTAATTGTGACTACTGGAGTCACTAAGGCTTCAAAAAAGTGGAAGAAGCTATCATGTCACCCTTTCGCACCGTAAATAAGGACAGGCAGTATGCTGTTTGACAAGCATTCATCTGAGTTTTGCTCTGATAAAGAATGACCCGGATTCTTGTGAAGGGAAGACATAAGGCGTGGCTGTCTTTATCTACCTACTGGAGTATTTCCTTACTGTATTGGTGATGCAAAAGTAGTTTCCCAAAGATAATCCTAATGAATTAAATGTGTATATACTGATTGAATAATCAGTCCTTTGTAGAGCTTTTACAAGTCTTGCTGGTGTCACCTGAAAAACAACAGCACTCAAACACTGTGGACTCCTAACACAAGCATGTCTAGCATTAGTACAATACAAAGCAATTGCAAGAGCAGTCTTAATCCCGGAGATTCTGAGATGGTAGGGCATGTTTTATGCAATGAGAAACCCAAAACTTTCTCTGGTGTCAAAAAAAAAAATCGGCAGCTTGCACTTTATTAACATTTATAAATACAGTAACCAAGTTTTAACTTTTACATGATTCATCTGTATTCCACATCATGGTCAGAGGTATCCATTGGCTCCTTATTTCTCACCTTTCCTCTTACAGATGTCAAACAGATCCAGTGGGAAATAGAGCGTGACAAGTGGCTTCACAATAGGGATGTGAAAAGCATCATCAAAAAGAAAAAACAGTTCAGGCACAGAGGGCTGAAAAACAAGTACAAAGGCAAGAAATCAAAAAGATGAACTGGACATTTTAAAATGGACATTTTTACAATAATTATTCTAAAATAATTTTTTAATTAATCATACATCTTTCTTACTTTAGTTCTTGCTGCTTAACCATGTCATTTGGTCATTCTCCCTTATGCCGTGAATTCCAGACCACTCGTTGGATTTGTAATACACTGAAAAATAGGAAAATCCACATTAGCTGTAAGTTATGAGCGTCTGAAGGTGAGCCACTTTGTGGCTAGTTTTGTTGGATGTATACTCCTCCAGTTCTGAGGACTCTATCCAACAGTCTGACACTCCAGTGGCACCTATACCTAACAGTAAACATTTCTGCAATGTCTCCTGGGGTAAGTGTTAAGTGATAACAAAATTGGTTTTATACATAAGATGGAACGAAAGCTTCAGCCATCCTTCTGAAGCCAACAATGACAAACCTACCTTCCAGAATTGATGGAAACCTCTGCTGCATTGTGTGTCTGAAGTCTGAGAAGAAAGATAAATCACAGTTACTTTACCCAACATATTTTAAGGCAAATAATTAAATGCACTATTTTCCTAATTAGATTAGTTTTAACTAAGTTTGTCCAAGCTCCTGAGTTACAGCCACCATTAAATAATGTGATCTGAATTTACCTTTTTTAATTGTATCACAGACTGTATTCAGGTTATTCATATGTGCAGCGTTATCATCAGTGTTTTCTGAGCTTCCTCACAATTGTGATAATCAAATGCAAGCTACAGATTCACAGGAAGCTGAATGCCTCTCATAGTAGATGGACATGCAAATGAAAATTTCCTTGTTTCCTTATACAGCTTTAGGTGTTCACTGAATCCTTCTGTGGGCCGTTCTGTCAACCCAGTAGAAAATCACGTAATGATAGCTTTATGCTATTTTAATGATTTACAGCAGCTCACAGAAGGATCTTACCAATGCTAGTACTAGCACAAAGAAAGTGGTAAAAGCCTCATTCTGAGGGCACTGAGCTGTTAGATGAGCTCACTGCACCTTACAGAACTACAGGAAGTACAGCTTAAGATAATCTTCTGCAGGGGCATAGAAGAACAAGGACCTAGAACTGAAAAGGGAGAAATGAAAAACCATGAATGCCCAGCACCAACTTACCAAGATAGGCCAATACATCCATTCTCCATGTATTGGTTATCTTTCTTTGCATTTTTATTAAAAAAAAAAAAAATAGCTTAAGTGTAACAGCCTGCTTACATCTGAATCTGGGATAACAAATGGAAGCTGATTTAGTGGAGGTGAAACTCAGCTTGAACTTGGTATAAGACCACACAACTGCTGAAATGGGTGGGCTTGTGCCCTCCCAGCCACAGCAGTGGTGCCTTTCAGCTTGCGCTGACCCTGCGGGTAGCAGGACCGATTGCCTTTTCCCTGCAGGCGCACAGCTCTAAAACTAGCGCTGCACCCTGCAGAGCCCTGAATGCAAAAAAAGGCCACTGCTGTGCACAGCAAATCTTGTAGTAACTAAGCTGGCGCTTGGCATATTTTTGTGTTACCTAGGCACCGAGTCGTAAGTCTGAGATACTTGAAGGACTGAAGCCAAATCATCTGGAAGATGATACTGGCTGCCTTGTCCACTTGCCAGCCGGGCCTGTTGTCCACCTGGGAAATGTCAAATCACAGAGCCTGCCAGACCTAGATGAAAGCCAGGGTGTGCCTTCAAGGGCTGAACACCAGATGCCTGAAACACTATTGATCAATTCCTGCCTCGTTTGCAGCCAGCCTCTCCTTTTTAAGTCCCTGTTAGAGCCGATGCTGTAACTATCAAAATGCACAGATTCAGCTTTGTTCCTGGTGGTCACGTGCTGCCTTTCAAAAGCTTCCTCACGGTTTTGGTTTTGTAAAACTAAACCAGCAGCTTGGTCTTTTGACAACTGTCCTTCGGGTTCCACGAAGCAAGCGACGACCGCGTACCTACGCTAATACAAGCCAAACTACTGACCCCCAACACGGCAGCTTTTCTACAAGCGTGAGGCGCAGCGGCACCTCAGGCGGCCCCGGCGCGGAGGAGCTCCCCCCATCACGGCGGCACTGGCAGCCGCAGCCGCCCCCTCCCCCGGCCGCCCCGCCGCACCTTGGCTGCGGTCCATGGCGCGGTAGAGCAGGAGGGCGCCCAGCAGCCCCGCCGCCTCCAGCAGCAGCAGCCCCTTCACGACGCGCCGCGCCATCGCCGCCACCGGGGCACGGCGCCCTTCCGTTACCGCCGGTAACGGCTGCACATGCGCAGTGCGGCCGCGCCGCCTGCCCTTTGCGCACCTTTTCCGCGCAGGCGGGCGGCGCATGCGCATTCCTTCCTCGCACGGTGCCGTAATGGCCGACCCAGCGTCGACCTGGGTGGTTGGGGGCCGTTCTGTGGAGCTAAGCCGCGGCCTGGTGGCAGGCAGACGGCCCGGGGAGGGTGGCAGAGAGGAGGTGGAGGCGCGTCTCGGCAACTCGCGGCTCCCCCTCGCTCAGCTGCTGCCTGGGCAGGCCCAGGCGGGGCCGTGGCTGAGGACAGTGATGGCGTTGGGTGCAGGTGGCAGTCCTCGGCCGCAGCCGCTCGCCCTCGGCGGTCCCTTCTGGCTGCTGGCAGCAGGTCCGGATTTGCCACCACCTTTCCCTGCTGCCCGGGGGGAATCCACTGGCCTCGCCTCGCTGGTTCAGCCGTGAGCTGGCAGCATGTGTGCCCACCACAGCTGAGAGGCTGGGCCAGGCCTTTCTGCCCCGTGTTGAGGCTGTTGAGCAGGTGCCCCCTGTCAGGCAAGGGAGCGGGCCTGTGCTTCAGCGCTGCTCTCCTGCCGCTTCAGCTGGTGGGAGAGCAGATCTGCTCCTCCTGGGAGCCAGCAGCAGTCTGTCTCTGTTTCCTGCTAGAGGGAAAACACTGCTAGATACATAAGGCCCTGTTAGAAAGGGATCCAAGTTCTCTCATGGGGATGTTGGAAAAAACCTGTGCCATGCGAGATCCCAGTGTTTAATTGTCTAACATGAAAAAGGACGTTAGTACAGACTAGCTCCCACAGGGGGTATTTAGAACCTAAAATGGCAGCATCCTTTCCCTCTCAGTTTTCTTTCTCTTCTGTGGTTTTGATTTCATTGTTTTCTATTATTCACTATCTGTTTCTCTTAACTCCTAGTATAGAGTTGACTTCATTGCCAAAATAAAACCTCTTGGGTTTTTTCTTACTAGAGACTTTCTTTTCTTTGTGAGATGCTTCTTTTCCTATTAATGTTATGTAAGATTAGGTATAACATTTTGCTGCTCTTTCTTACAGAGCAATTAATTTTCCAATTCTGTTTTCCATAGTGGCTGAGCTTGCAAGTATTACTTGCTCTCAGTGGGTTTTCTTATTAAAGTAGTTGCCACTCTGTAGATACAAGTGGACAGGATCAACCCAGCTTCCATTTCCAGGAAGGTGGGAAGGGAGGAGAGAAAGAAATGTATCAAATTTGGAGGAGGGCAGAAGTAACGCCCAGGATTTCTACTCCGCTTAAAAACGTCTGTTTAAAGGCCCTTACTGCATTAGCCTAACAGTTTCACACCTCAAAGGGGGTAAACATGGCTGAGGATAAAAGAGCCTTTGTTGATGAGATAAATAAAGCATTGGCAAAGTCTGAAGGGCTTGCCTTGAAGGATCTGCTGTTTTCCTACCGGGGGACGCCATATCCTGTCACAGTGTGCAGTGCGGAAACATTCCAAGCTCTGGAGAACCTGGAAGCCAGAAGAGATGATATGGTGCTGGTGTCCTACCCCAAATGTGGTGAATACATTATAAATTGCTTGTAGTCTACAATACTGTAACTAATTAGCAGACAGAATAAGAAGGAAAACCAGCTGATTGTGGTTGTACATTGTCTGAGGATACTGAGCATTTCTACTACAACCAGAGGCAGAAGGTTTTTGTCCTGATTTGTCTTAATTAAGCAGTCTGTTGCATTGCTTTCTAATATGGTTTATGTTTCTGAAAGGAAAAGAAGTTTTAGTGTTCAAAGATATTTTTGTCTGAAGAGGTGAGAATAAAATACATAGGTTTTTTATACGTCAGTGGGACAAGACAACTCTGCCAGTATGATAAACTGTATTCTGAAAAGCATGTAAGTAATGTAGTATAGTGTACAAAAGTTATGCATTAGACTCTTTAAGGTGTAGAACATGATATGGCACAGCATCTTTCCTTGTAAAATTATAAGCTGTTTCTTGGCATTATTCAGTATCAGCATTACTTTTTGTTTTGTTACTGCAAAATGGTATTGACTAAGACATACTGGAAGTTTAAATCTTTTGGTTGGGGGTTTGCAGAAAGGAGGAAAGGTGCAACAGGAACAGTGAAAAAACCCAGACAACCAACTACTTAATTTTGATCAGTTATTAAATGTCAATTGTAACGTGGTTGCTTACAAGGGAGACACGGGTTTTGCTAATCTAGAAAATCCTATCCAAGCATATGTTTCTTCTTTGAGACCCAAGCAGCAGAAGCTTAGGGTTGTCAGAGAAAATGTGAGTCCAGGGAAGGATTTTGTTGCACTAACATGGTAGCTCATGCAGTCAAGTTGGGCTCTAACCAAGGAGTCCTAGGTCAAGGTCTCATTCAGTACATAGAATCCCCATTGGTTGGCAAGTTCTGATCTGGAAAGAAACTGTGGTGTATTTAGGGGCTTAAGAAGTATGCCTGTGGTTTTTAGGGTGAATTTGTAGCAGCTGTGAGACAGAACACTGAACCAAGAGAAAGAGAGGGCGAATACAAAAGAAGGGAGCTGGCACAAAATGTGAAATGTGCATCTTTAGTTTAAGGAGCCTGTAATTCCTTTGGGTTTGGGTCCAGAGTTCTGCTGGACCCTATGAAGACCTAAAAGGTCATTGGCATAACTTGGCACCGGATTTGATTTCTCACAGGGTTTGGAAGAGTTCATACATGGAGTCGTGATGCTGATTGCATCTGAGGTCTAGTAACTCAGTAAACCTCTCCTGCTCAGGGAGAGGGATCAGTAGATAAAGAAGGAGATCTCACACCGTTAATATCTGGCAGTTTATGGTAGGTCCGCAAGGGGAAATTTTGCCAAAGACCACTCCCAGTTGTTCAGTAGGAGAGGGAGAACACAGCTGCCTGTGGTTTGCCAGGGAGCGCAGCACCCTGTTACCCGGAAGGCACTGCTGGAAAGGCATGTACAGGAGGTTGCAAGGAATAAATGAGAAGGCAGGAGGGAGGGAGAATGCTGCATTTGTGCAGTGCAGTGTAGTTGCAATCTGCAGGTAAATCTTTTGGAATTTTCTCCCATTTGGATTTTTGCTCTTATACTCTTAAACAGTGCTAAATTTCTTGGATTTCTTGTGCTAATTTCCTACAGCTTGCAAAGTGGGGGGGGAAAAGGCAAGAGAGGAGGATAAAGAATGAAAAGGGAAGATTATCTGCCTCACTTTGAAATCAGAAATTGGTGTGCTTCTTCTTGCCCCTTGATACAACACTTGGAGCCACCAAGCCATAATGTCACCAGGCAGTAATAAAAATCTCTCTGCAGGTCTGTTTCCTTCTTGGACCAAGGCAGCCTGGTGTCTGACTTCCTCTGCCAGTTTCTCAGGTGTTTTCCATGCAGGACCCAAACTCTTTGGCATTTGCCAGGTTTAGATGGTCGTGAACATGCCTGATGAAGGACTCGCATTGAGGCCCTTCAAAAGCTTTGTCTCTCAAATTTAATATTGTCCTCATTCCTTTTACTTATTAGGTATTATGAAGGTTAAGTTACAGTAAAGACTCACTATATAAAAGGTTTCCCCCAACTCGGCTGTGCACAGTGGAGAGGAAAACTCTGATGCAGAGAACTACTGATGAGGTAGGGGTAAAAGATGATGGAGGTCCAGGATGTAGTATTTCCCAGGGATGGGTCGCACAGTTAAGAAGCCAGTAGGGAATTTAGAGACTAGGAATTTTAGGTTTATCAATTGTAGCTTTTTGTTAAAATAAAATTTTTATTTGTGCACATGCAGTTAATACTGGGCAGATGAGGACATGGATTTGGAGACTAATGCTTTTGGCTCTGGTCTGTACATAAAAGGGAGAATGATATAAATGATATACATCATACAATGTCTTCTATATAAATATGATACTGGGTGGTATATAAATGTAAGTATTTTAAGACATTGTATGATGTGTACAAATTACTGTATAAATGATGTGGACCAGCTGCTTCCATCCAAGCATCCCGAGGCACTTTATATAACAGGGTGGAAGTTATTCCTTTCTGGGAATAACTTTCCACTGAAAGTGTGAGAGGTTAAAGCTGTTTGCATTGTGCGTTCCCTGTTCGTGCTTCTGGCAGCTGCGTTCACAGGGGACTTGCAGCATGCAGGAGGCAGCAGCAGTTCCACAGCTCCATCTTTGTGGGCCCAGCGGGAAGCCTTCCAAGTGCCTCCCCACGAAGATGTGGGGAGGGTGCTGCAGGCCAAGGTGAACACGCTGTTCCCTTGCTCTGTCCTGGCAGCAATCAGCAGAGCATCAGTGGAGCAAATGTGATTCCTGGAAACCCTGGGGAAGCAGGCACCATGGCATAGCTCCAGGAGCTGGCCACAGGCTCATGCTGGAACAGGGTACGGTATGGGGGAGGCTTTGCTGTAGGATCCTTTCCAAAGGGTGAGGGCTGAGGAGGGTTGCAGGTGTCCAGTGGGTAACAGCTCTTCTAGCACTTGTTCTGGCATGCACTTTATGGAGACAGCAACAGGCACAACTGAGGACAAGCACTGGCAGTGACATTGAATAGATGACTCCATTTCGTCCTTGACCTAGGGCAGTAGAGAGAGGCAGACGCTTTCCTCAGCAGAGCAAGTGAAGCTCCGTGCTCATTCCTTCCTTCTCCTATCCAGACCCTTCCCAGGTGTTTCGCTGTAAAAGACAGGAAAGCTCCCTTTATTATCTGTCACTGACTGTTTTATGAATATATTAAAAAGATGTTAAGTGCATCGAGTCAGTTCTGCCCCCAGTGTTTTCCACATACCAGTTATCAGTGAGCCAAGAAGGTCACGGTTAAGAAGCTGTTGAGGATCTTTTGTTCATAATCGTTTGAGAGCTTTAGCATTATTTGTCATTTCATGACTGTCTATTATGCTGAATTAAGCCATGTAATGAGAAGACTGAGAACTTACATAAACCTCTGATATGTTTTATTTTGTTCTCTGGGTTTCTTGGTGCAGGTGTGAACTGGCTTATCCAGATTTTAAGTGATTTGATATTTACAACAATCCAGAGTAAACCTGTAAGCACAGAACTACCGTTTATTGAATGTGGAGATCCAGATAAATATCAGGTTAGTGAAAAGAAGCTATTGAACCACTTAAAGTCTGTTGTTTTCTCTCTCCTGCACCCCCGCACACAAGTTATTAAAATGAAGTCATGCAGCAAGTAAAGATATTTCTCCTGAGAGGGGAAAAAAGATAATCTTGGATGACTAATGCCTTTTGATTAGGGGCTGTTTCACACAGGCGACTCTCACAGATCATTGCTACAACCATGTAATAAACCTGTTCTCACTTACGGTTCTGTTTATTTCTAAAGAGGATGAAGCAGATTCCATCTCCAAGGATTTTGGCAACACATCTGAATTATGATTGCCTCCCCAAGTCTATTTTCAAGAACAAAGCTAAGGTGGGCTTTTTTCTTTTTCCAAGAACAAGCCTCATCTCTGACAGTACCAGCATGCAAGAGTAATTTTGGGGCCACATCCTTTTCTTGCGCCCAAGCAGGTGGCACTGGGGGAATGCAACTTGGAGAGAGTGGGAATCTTATGATGCCTGAGCTAGCTTAGCACCCCCTACAATTTACAGTAGCCTTAGGGGTGCTGTAGTTGACATGAACAAGAACAGATCTAGAGGCTGTTGCAGTGCTCGGAAGTGGCTGGAGTGTCATGCTTTCCTTTTTTGTGCTACTCTTTTCTGTGCACAACTGTGGTGGGAATGGATGTGGCAGCAGCATTTCTGGGACATTGGCTGTCTCCTCGCAAAAAGTCACACTGTTAGAACTTCAGTATTTCTGGTACTCGGTCACTGAACATTGGTGGATACATAGCACTTAAGAGATGTACCACAGATGAAGGAAATAACTGGTTAAGGGATGGGAACTTTTTCCATGTTTCATTGGTATTTTTTCCTGTATGAGACAGCAAAAAATATAACGTGTATAACAAAAAAAATTAATGTGTATAAGTTGTTTTCAGAAGTGTTTATGCTTCTCTGAGTATTACAGTCTCTTAGAGTTTCAAGAACATTATTGCCATACTTTGAAAAATGGGAGGTGGTTGTAACAGCTGCGGTTTCCTGAAGGAGAATTGAACAGAGCTTTTCCTAGCAGGGGGTTGGCAAATGGTTCCTTACAATTTCCTAGGTCTTAGGTAGTTATGGGATAGTATTCAATGACAATATTACAGTTTCTTCAGTTGCTTCTTTCTACAGTTGCTTCATGACAAATCTTAGAAATGGTAACAAGGTCTTTGTTACGACTACATTATAAATTTGCTCTCCATACCTTAACTAATAAAATATTTTATAGCCCCCAGTATGTTATTGATGGGAGAATGTTTGGTTGTACTCTCATTTTGGTTGCCAGGGGAAATAAGTGATCTAAAATTGTTGACCTCTTTCTCCCACTCCAGATACTAGTGCTGTTTCGAAACCCTAAAGATACAGCTGTTTCATTTTTCCATTTCCACAACAATGTGCCAAGCGTCCCCAGTTACAGCTCCTGGGATGAGTTCTTCTCAGAGTTCATGAATGGGAAAGGTATTGTTACTGAATGTAGCTGAAGAAGCAACAGAAAAAAAATATTTAAAAACAGCTAAATGGGGCCAGTGGGAAAACAGCTGTGTCATAATTAGTTTACTGATGGCCATATGTCGTGATAAAGGAGACAGCTGAATGCCAGAATGGGGAGAACATCCAAAAGATGCTTTGCTTCTGGGTATTTTGCTCTTCCAGGCAAGGGTGAGGGAGTTGCATGGCAGCTTGACAATGGCATTTGGTCAACATTCTGCCACTTAGTGATGGAGGGAATGGTACAGATCTGAAGTTGTAATGAAATGACAATTTGTTGTCTTTACTGTTTCTGAACATGAGGCCAAACACCTCATTAGCAAACCAAATTTTAGATTTAGACTGATGTTTGGCTTTGGCTTTTAAGAGGTGTTTAAATGACAATATAGTAACATAGTGAAACTCATATTTCTGCACAGAAACCATTTACCTACAAAATACCAGAGGAAGCCTCTGTCATTCTGTTGTACAGTACAGTACCACAGAAAGGACAGGCTGTTGTGTTTGTTTGCATTGACGTAACCGATAGGCAACAGAAGGCAATTCTTCAGTTGGAGAGAAATAAGCACCCAGTAAGAGAAGAAGGTCACACTGATGCTTTTTTCTCTACAGTCGGCTGGGGATCCTATTTTGATCATGCAGTCACCTGGAACAAACACATTGAGGATGAGAATACTATGTTCGTAATATATGAAGACCTTAAAGAGGTAAAGCTGATGCTGTGTACTTGACAGGCAAAACACATCTGGGCCCCTTCCTTGAAATCTACTGAAATTAATGGTGAGAGGCATAGGTCTCTGAAAGAGCAAAATGAAGTTGATTTTAATGACAAGTTGAGTCTGGCTATACAAAAGCAGAGCTCCAATTTAATGCAGAAAACATACTGTGAAGGAAAATATTGTTAATAGATGATGGCAATGCACATCCGAAGTGGATTAACTCCTTTTTTAGAGGAAGCATATTGCATGACTCCTTTTCACTGTATTGCTTTCAGAACCTGACTGCCAGTGTAAAGCAGATAGCTGAATTCTTTGGATTCTCCCCAACGGCAGAGCAGATCCAGTCCATTGCAGACAGGGCCACTTTCCAGGCAGTGAAGGATAAAGCTCAGGACACTCACGGTGCTGTTGGCTCAATTCTTTTCCGCAAAGGTAAATTTGTTTGTATTTTGCCAGGGTGGTAAATGGTAGCACTGCATCTTGGGCAGACAGGAATTTGGATCAGTAGATGGTTAGTTTTTATGTATAATTTTCGAGGTTGGGAGTTGTTTAAGAAACACTGATTGTGATTCAGGATGCTGTCACTTGATCTCATCACAAGGGCCAGTACCATTTGGTAAAGCTCTGTGTAATGTGATTAGCAGAAATGCTGTACAAGTAGCAAGCCTTTCAGTTGTGGTATGCAGTAAGCACCAATTAAAACGAAGAAGAGTTTGATTTTGGTTTCTGTGAGTACTGAGGATAGCCTGGCACTCAGTCTACAGAATGCCTCCATAGATTTCTCTTCCTGGGTTTTCTAAATAACCCTTTTGATTGCCTGTGAACCTCAGTCCAGACACTCCACAGACTGAGCTGTGTCTTTTAGCCACGGATCAAGCTAGAGCTGTAGACTCAGACAGCCTCAGACTGTGGACTCTCCAAGATCTAGATTAAAGGTAGACTGCAGCTTAGGGCAGTGTCTGGTTACAGTGCACAAAGCTCTTGCAGTTAAAAGCCACATCTTTGAACTTTCTGGGTTGGTTTCACAACTGCTGGTTATCTTGTGTAGTCTTCTGCAGTTGTACAAGACACATGCCAAAGCTATAAAGGCAGACCAGTAGCTTCCTATGTTTGTTTTATGTTCACATTCTGTTGAGGACACCAAACATAAGGCAAACATAGGAGTGTATTCTTGGGTCAGAGATTCTTTTCTTGCAGGGGAAAAAAAAAAAAAAAAGAAAAAATGGATTATCCTGAAATATGGTAATAAGAGAGACAAGGTAGTTTTTTGTTTTAAATCATACTCCTTGGTCCTTACAGTCAAGGGTAATATTTTACTTTTCTTTATATTCCAGGTGTTGTTGGAGACTGGAAAAATCTTTTCACTGAAGCCCAGAACCAGGAAATGGATGCCAAATTCAAAATGTGCTTAGAAGGGACCAGGCTGGGAGAGAAGTTAAAATATGATGTGTACTGCAAGGCCTGAAACTCATTTAGAGAAAAAACTCACGCCCAGGCTGCTTTTCATTCACTTTTATGGAATAAAACAGAAACCAGGAGAATATCTGATTTTAAAATTTTTAAAATCCTTGCAATTTGCAAACCTGTTTCTGCTGTCCTAACTTACAGAATAAATCTTTGCTCGTGCAGTTAGTATCATTGACTTCACTGAATTCTCTTAAATGACCTGTAGTTCTTTGGCCTCACTTGGTTTTCAACACTGATTTTTAGCTACGATTTCCTGTTACCTGGTAGAATTCTGTGTGGAATATATATGCAGTAGTGAAACCTGCCGAAATCAATAGAAATAATATTAAGTATGTTGGAAGTCATTTTCCAAGAGAAAACGATCATGAAGTGTCATTTTGCTTCCTAATTTCGAAGTTTGTAGGATTCATATATAATTTTAATTTCTAAGTTCATAGTGTAAAATGAAATTTCAAAAGGTCTTGTTCTAGTTGTCTTTTGTCACTTTCTTTGTGCTGATAAATGTGTGAAAAAAGTAAAGGAACTCAGTGGTGGAAATTTTCTCCCCCTTTCGGCAATAATGTTTTTCTTTCCTTTGGTAGTGTGAGATCTCATCCTGAGCAATTGAAGGAATTGCCTTGGACAGAGCTTGCTCATGGAGGTTGGAGTCCCCCTCCTGGTGGTTGCTTGCTTTGTTGCTTAGCCTCAACACAGGGTTACCCATGGAGGAAACTGGAAATGTATGTTGGGAACACCAGGTTTTGTCCACATGATTGTTAGGACTCCTGGGCACCCAACCTGCTTTGGATGTTGAGGAGGCCCATGAAGAAGCTCCTGGCTGGGCAGGACTGAGGGGAAGTCACTTCTTTATGGTATCAAGGCAGGGGGGTTAGTAGCCATCTGGTTGACTTGTTTGGAAGAATGGACATTTTAGACGTGAGAGAAGGAAGTGTGCTACTTGCATAACTCTGGAAATTGAGTCTTTGCCTGGGTTGTCTGGGTTTGCCTGGGTTACTTTATGCCTAACAGTAGTACATACGATCTCAGAGCCAGGATGTGGATTTTTTCTGGACATCTGTCTGGGAGCTTTGAATTGCCACTGTCCAGAACAGAATGGCTGTCCTTGGATGGTACCAGAAGACGGGTGCGCACAAGACAGTTGAATGTGGAATGGTCTCATAAAGGGCTGACTTCTTAGGCTGCAGTTTTCCATTGGGAAGCTGGTTAAACACCAGTCTTTGACAGCTGGTTGTTTTCCCCACCAGAGGCATTTGTTTATCTCCAAACAGAATGAATACAAAAGAAAAAGTACTCCAAGAAGGAATATGCAGGTAACAGGCACACAGCTGCCAATTTAGCCAGTAGGGGAGGTTAAAGTCTTCCTCCCCATAATTTGTCAGCTTTTGTCTGAAAAAGAATTGTCTTAAGTGTGGTAGATGACTTGGCAGAAGGAATGTTTGTTACAGCAGTGTTGGGTAAAGAATATACCTTCACCAGGTTGAAAACTCAAGTATTGGGTACTTGAGGTGTTGACACAGATGGACTCTGTGAGACATTCTGCTGCACACTTTGTTAGCTGATGGTAAACACAACAAACTCCCAGTCATTCAGTGCTAATGAGGATCCCTTTGTAAAAGTCTGCCAGTGACACAGGGATGATTAAGACAAATTAACTTCAATGCGTAGTTAGGAACGTCTTGTCATTTTGTAGTCCAATCTCCACAAAATCTTGTCTCTTTCCTGTCATATTCCCCTTTTAATTTTCTTCTCCTGTTGTAGCCGTGTTTGCTATAGCAATGAAAACTGCATACAGGTCAGTGATGGCACAAAAAACCTCCAGCTGGTGGTCCTTTAGGTTGAGTAGCTAAGATGCCAGTGTCCCAAAAGCTGGCATTCACATGGTGGGAAGAAAGGATCAATGCATAGGAACACCTCTCCTATGAGGATAGGCTGAGAGAGTTGGGGTTGTTCAGCCTGGAGAAAAGAAGGCTCCAGGGGGACCGTATAGCAGCTTTCCAGTATCTGAAAGGGGCCTACAAGAAAGCTGGAGAGGGACTTTTTACAAGGGCATGTAGTGGTAGGATAAGGGGTAACGGCTTCAAACTGGAAGAGGGGAGATTTAGATTAGATGTCAGGAAGAAATTTTTCACTCTGAAGGTGGTGAGGCACTGGAACAGGTTGCTCGGAGAACTTGTGGATGCCCCATCCCTGGAAGTGTTCAAGGCCAGGCTGGATGGGGCTTTGCGTAACCTGGTCCAGTGGAAGGTGTCCTTGCCCATGGCAGAGGGCTTGGAACTAGGTGATCTTTAAGGTCCCTTCCAGCCTAAACCAATCTATGATTCTATGATTTGCTTTCAAAATTAACGGCTGTAATAATGGCCATTTAAAATAAGTAAACCAAAAGTGGGGTACCAGTAAGGATTGAAGAGCAAAATAGAACACACAAAACCAAACTGTACCAGAATGAAGTGAGTTAATACCAAACAAATGAAAGTTTCAGGTTGCTAAAGCCACCTCAAACAAATCTGAGGTTCCCTATAAGCTTTACATAGGCACTGGAAAAAGCAGCAGCATTCCATGGCTATTCGCCTCAGCTGTACCTGCTGCAGCGGTAGGTCAAGATCATTGCTAAGCAATAAATAAAAGGAAATTCAAAAGGCTGTGGTTGAGGGTTATGTTGAAACTGGAGCACTACTTCCTATTAAAGTAGGTTGCCTGAATTACTGATAGGTCAGTAATAGCCAGCCTGTCCACTTAAACTGCTGGATTTCTCAGTTTAAGATTACAATGAAGTATTCCAGGGCAGTTCAAAAGGAAATCCTTTCTCAAGATGCTAAATAGGCTACTCTTAAAACACCTTTTGACCAGCAAGGTTATTTAAGATGAGGTTGTTCACCTATCTGAGGGAGTATTTTCTAGGTGACATTCTTAAATTCCTTCAGTCTGATCTGCACATTCTTCTCAGCACGTATTCACATACTCAGTAATTGCCAGCTAACGATGAGCATTAAAGAACATCAAATATAGGAATAGTGAGTGTGAGGGGCGACTGATTTTTTTTGCAGCTTTCTCTGTGTTGTAGGTTTGGTTCTGTTAAAAATCATGTGGTGGGGTAACAGGGAAGAAAGCTAGACATAATGTCACCAGAGAAGGGGACAGTTTGTACCTTCCTCAAGGACTTCAGCACATTCAGGATGAAAAAGCACTGTGAAGTGCTTTGAGATCTTGGCATTGAAGGTCAAATCCACTAGCCCACAATGATTGCAGCTATTGACAGAAGCTAAACTAAACAAAAGATTCGAACTCAACAGAAAAATTAAACTCCTCACTGTGGAAAATCATCAGTCATATATTCTTTCAGCCATACATATAGGGAACAATTTTGGATGTATGTTTTCCATTTCTATAGTTTATGTATGTTTTCCCTTTTATACTTTTTTTTTTTATTGTGGTACTCAGCAGTAAAACTTTAAATGATATTTCTGACACAGAACATTTAAGGAATATGTTGGATCATTCAGCTTCTAAAGAAGAGGTTTTTTCACTCCCTGACCACAGCTTTGATTTCATTTTTTTCTGTTTGTGACCTGCTTCACACTTACCATTTTTCAGCAGTTACAGGTATTTATGATGGCTACATTTATGGTAACTGGTAAACGCTGCTCTTATTAGTACTTTTGCCACCTCCATTTCCCTTATGAGCTGTTCAGTAACAATCATAAGGCAGGAAAGTATATTAAAATGATATTGAAAAAGATAAATTGGAGGTCTTCTCAGAAAAGAGAAGCATAAATGTATCTTTTGTATGCAAGAGTTGGCTCCCTCGTGTGTGTTCAGGGTGTCAATAACCCAACCAAAACCGAAAAGCATTCTAGTGCTGAATTACAATAGAAGTAAAATGGGATCAGAGCAGACAGAACTGAGCTCAATTTTCTCATTTACAAAATGCAAGCATTTCATATTGCAGCATTATGCAGTACATTAATTGGAAAGATAATTAATGCTGAATTACAATAGGAGTGCTGTAGGAGTACAGGGCACATGTGACATCCACAGGAACATCAAATTATTTTTTTTTTTCTGAGGGTAGGCTGGCTATTAGAAAGGATGCCAAATGGATTTATAATGAAGGGGGACATGAAATACAGTCATAGTAATCTTGTTATGACAGGAAATGCCTGGGCTTGTATTATAATGTGGTTTTTTTTGTTAAAGTCCTAACACTTTGATCTGAATTTTGGTTGAACTATCACCTTTGGTGGGGATTAGCACCTTCTGTTTTAACACACTGCAGAGCTTGGCAATGTACACTGGAAGTGCTGAAATGAGACTGGTCAGTGATTGTTATGGACGTTAATATTGTTGGGATTGATGCAGAGGAGAGAAATAGAGAACAACATTATGAATGAGAGCATACTGTATCAGTGCTGTGTTTAAGTGCATTGCTAGAGCACTCTGGTAAAATGTTATTTATGTTCAGATGTTTATGGTCATGGATACAATTGTCCTGTATTGCTGTCGCACTTTGTAGTACTTGTAGATTGGATAATATGAAGTGTTAGCCGATAAAATATTCAGTTTGCATCCAAATGGAAAGTTTTTTGTATGATCATTTGGTAAAAACTTTAGAGGCTTGAGGGAGACAGAAAATTAGTCTTTGACTTTGCTCAAAACGTGAGGCAGTCAGGAGCAGTCAGGAAATGAAAGAAGGCTGGGAAACGGGTGTCTTGGGAGGCTTGTGTACTTGTGAATAATATAAACTTATTGACATATCCTTGTTGAGTCTCCAGTGAGTTCCCTGCTGTTTTGCATTTTACAAGCCAGTGAAGCTATTTTCATTACTACAACACTGATTAGCATTCTCCCAGCAGGTAAGTCATAGTTTCATTATTGTGTATTTCTGATATATCCATAGGCAATGTATTTATATTCAGAAGAAAAAATGAAATACAAGATAATCTTAGGCATTGGCCACATATCCCCAAAAATGTTAAAACAAAGCCTCAACAAACCACCAAAAATGGAGCACTTACATTCTTCCCTCTTCATTTCTTTTCTGCAGGCACAGAGTGTGAGCAGAATAACTTCTGCAGGTGACTGGGCCTCTTCTTTCATTCTTTGGGTGAGTATTTATGCTGACTACAATTCTCTTCTTTTTTTTCTGGTCTCCCAGCACAACTCACCCTGTTTTTTCCTGATGGCATGGAATCTTTGTTTTCCTGAGTGTTATTTATTTAGAAAACAGTGGGTTTTTTCTTCTGTTTATTTCTTTTGTTTTGTTTGAGGTGCTTTTTGTTTGTTTGTTTGTTTGTTTGTTTGTTCGGTTTTTTGTTTTGTTTTCCTGGCAAGCCACTGTGTCAATTGCAATGTGTAAGCTTCTGGACACCCACCTTTCTGGCTGCCCTGGTACCAGAGGCACAGTTAGCCGTTTGTGCATCACCAGAGAAAAATTACCTTTACGTTGCGGTGCTGAGGGAATATAAATAGAAGCTCTATGCACCGAGGCTGTAAGGTAGTAGGACCTTGTGCCAGCAGGTGAGGGGGGCCCTGGGGTCCTGTCTGCCCCTGCCCGGGGGAGCTGGGGCATGGCCTGGGGCAGGGGGGGCTGCCTCCGCCAAGGTGCCATTAAGTGGTCTCCCCGTTAAACAGGGCGGCCCTACCTCAAGAGGACGGGATGTTAGTTGAAGTAGGACAAGGAGCAGTGGCGGAGGCTGGGCTTCCCTGCACCTCAGTCCCTCCGAACTCGGATGGGGATGCCTGGCGGTGTCACCTCAGAGGTGAGGCCGGGGCCCTCGCCGTGCTGAGAGGAGGTTGGGGAGGAAAAACCCCTCTCACCTCGCCTCAGGGGCAGGGGGGAAGCGGGGTCTTCCATGGCTGCCGCAGCCCGCTGGCCGGGGGCTCTCCCGCCACTGGAGTTTTCTCTCTTGGGCTGTCCAATGCGACACAGCCTACTTTTAAAGGTGAGAGGAGTTGTGTCGGAAAAATACGGTTCTGCTCTCAGACTGGGCTGGGGCAAATACATGAGGGAGTCAGTTCCCCTCCTGGTGACCTGCGTCTGTCCTACAGACTTCCTGTGCCCTCCTGCCTGGTGTGAGCAGTCGCAGGGTGGTGGTAAATGCAATCCCTCATGCTTTCTAAAGGATTTTCTAGCAGTAAAGCCCGGCTGCAGTCTTACCAGAGAGAAAAAACATGGCGTGGGAGGATGTGGGGGAATGGGAGTGCAGAGCAAGCGAGCGTGGTCAGGGGAGCGGCTCTGAAGTCTGTCCGTGTTTGATGAGTGTGTTCCCTGGATGGCAAAAAGCCTTGTGAAGGCCACCTGTACCGCAATGCCGGCGGGAAACACGTGTGCCCTGCGGACCCTCAGCAGAGCAACAAATGTGTCCGAGGGCTGGGGTTTGCTCAGGCCTCCTGCTGTCGTACCGTGGAGCACAGTATTCATGGTGGAGGGGTAAACAGGGCAATAAACAGTCGTCTGTGGTTTTCAAATGTGAATGTCTCTGTGGCACTTAATTGCTTCTGCAGGCCATTTTATGCCTCTCCAGCCTCTGTGCCCTGACTATTGCCATTTTAAATAAGCGATCTGAAGCACAAGAGACAGAGTGTGTATTTTATACATGGGTGATTTCAAAGTTTCCGTGCAGTGCAGGACAGGCCCTTTAGGGCTCTCTCGTGTTGCATTTTTCACTGCCAGTGTTTTGAATGGTTTACAATATAGGGCCATACTAGTGCTTTGTCCACAAATGCGTTGTGTGCTGAAGGCCCAAGGGCACCAAAAGAGATGAAAAATGCATTAGTATAGAAAGACAACTATGTAATGCAGTAGAATAAGTATCATTGTTAACTGCTGTAAATATAAAGCTGTTTGCTGGCATGACAGACCCTCCAGAATAACAACAGCAGAAGTAGCCCAAGTTTGCTTCAGAAACGAAACTGCTCAAAGTCCAGAATTAAATCAAAATCACTGAAGGTAAAAGGAAGAGGTGAGACAGTGTTAGCTTGGGTACAGTGATGCTGCAGCCTTTTGGTGGCACGGAAGTGGAGGTGGATGCTGACGCACCAAGGAAAGTGTATCAAAAGAGTCAGTATGGCAAATCACGTTCATTGAGTAAGGAGCGGTTCAGCTGGAAAAAGAGGGAAATCAAACCAAACACAGCATCTCATTGAAAAAGAGTGAATGTAAGTATGGAAAAACTTGAAACTAAAGAAGCCAAAAGTTAGGCCGAGATCCCTTTGGGCAAATTGAGCTCCTCTTGCCTACTGGCCCATGCATTACATTTACAGTTATTTACATCAATGTACGTGAAGTCCTGTTTTATGATACGGAGGCTTCCAGGACTGAATCCTGCTCGCTGCCTCCATAACCTGCCTGTGGCAGCACGTCTCCCTTCTGCGGGTCCTGCTGCACCCCAGGGCCACCCTGCCATCCCCTGAGGCAGCATCAGGCACAGTTGCCCAGGCATGGGAATTACTGAGATGCTTACAGAGAGGAAAGGAGCTTGAAAAGAAATGCATTGTATGTTTTTTATGAGCAAGCTCCAAGCTGGTCAGGCAGGAGTCAGCTCCAGCCTGGGAGCTGCGCAGCTGTGATTACTGAGGACTCACATTAGCGAGCCCCACAGGCCAAGTTTATTGGCTAACAGTGGGCTACTTGCGCACTATGCCTCCAAAAGATGGTGTAGGCATCTACAAAAAAAGGGCCTAAGAAAGGATTTGCATAGATAAAATGAGATGTGTTTACGTAAAATAACACCACAAATCATCTGCCAGAGGGACTGTTTTGAAGGAAAAGCACATACTGATTGCTGGAGGGGTAGATGCTGAAGCCCAAGAAGTGCCTTGAGGCTCTGCATTCCAGCTCCCCTCTCTGCCTGCCGCTGGGGAGGGGGAAGATGGGTTTTGCATGTTGCTGCATTTTGCAGTCTTTTCTAGCAGTTAGCTGCAGTGATGTCTGCCATTCCTCTGCTGCTCGCATTCAGTGTGCTGGGCACTGTGAGCCATGTTCTCGGGTGCTTCACTTCTCCTCCTTCACTTTATGGGGGATGTCAGTTTGCTGACTGCTCTGAAGTTGCTCTCCTTGAGAGGGCTGTCAGAGCACGTACGTGGTTTGTTTAGATCTTTTGTTGGGACAAGTGGATCTCCAATCTGGGAAAGGCACATAGCTCTCATGTATTTACTCTGGGGTGCTGTAGTTATGACCCCTCTGCAAGAAAGCTGTCCTGACTGACTTGTTGTGTGACAGGGAGAAGGTATTGGCTTGCACTGACAAACTTGTGTGTTACTCTGTGGGTTCTGGAGGGCATACACCAACTCTGTCTTCTCCTTGCCACTTTTCAGTGCTGCCACAGGCTTTCTGTGTTGCTTCTGTTTTCAGCAAAAGCCCAGATTGACTAAATTTCTCAATGTTCATGAAAGACTAAGACTTTGGGCTGTCTGGCAAGGGGTATGCTGTGTTGCAGGCTGATATCCTGATGGTGCCGGCACCTCTGTCTTGGGGGCAGGCAGGAGGTGCCTGGCCAAGTAGTGTGGGGCTTGACTTTCTGAAGGTATGGAAATTGTACATGGTAATGGCACGGCCTTTACCAGTGCCTGTGAAGTGAACCTAATGGTTCTCCAGTCTGGTAGTACTTTTTGTCTGTGTAGCCAGAGCTACCTTTAGGCAAGCAGCGGATCGAAAATGGGTGCTGCCAGGTGCCCCTCTATGGTTAAGGAAGCTAGGGCATCCTTGGTGTCCATAATACAAGGGTGGCTGAGATACCAGACAGTGGTGTGCTTTTCTGCTGTGCTGCTGGCAACGCTGGGCTGCCTTGCTCTGCCCAGGTGGTAGGGATATGGCAGTAAGTATGTACGGCACAGTGGCAGCCTCTCAGCCCACGTGACTGTGCTGGGAAGACTGGCCATTCCCCCCACCGCTGCTGAACATGGTGGGACCCACCTGTACGCTGGCTGAGAGCCTGAGCGCAGCCCCTCTGAGCAACGCTGGAGCTCAGCAGTGTGATCCAGAGGAAAGACAAGTCCCGCAGCATGGATACAACAGGCTTGAGTAATCCAGCTTGCTAACCTTGAGCCAAATTGTGGCCCAGCGGCCAAATGCAATGTCAGTATATCCCCAGGTGAACATGGCGGGTAAATATGTGGTGCCATGGGGCTGCTCATGGACGTACTACCAGGCACATGTGTAAGTGGCCGCAATAACCGTGCACTGGAAGAATAAAGCAGTCAATGAGTTTGTTTTGGGGATGGTCTGGAAAATGGTGGGTGTTATTTGCCTATTTAAATGTTGATACATGCACTCACTAATCTTTTTAATGGTAAAACTGAGTGTAATTTGATGGTGTTCTGGGGTGATTATATATAAATCATTTCCTTTTAGAAATAGTTGTTTAGAATTAAATGAAGTATTATATTGCTGGGGTTCACAGACTTTTGCTAACTTATATGAACATAATAGTTAGTTGGCATTTAATTATGTGTGTAACTAATCCAAAGCAATACAAGGTTTTATAAGGGTAATTGGTAAGTTGTCATGTAGGTGGTTTCTCTAAATGGCTTCATAGCATTTAGAAGGACAAAAGAAATTGCACATAAATAATAGGTTATTAGAAATAAATGGGTACGCAATTATTCATAGCATCAGAAATGGACAATTCAGCTCACAATGGAATTCTTCAGAAAACTACAGCTACATTATTTTCATAAAATAACATCTGAAATTTGCAATTGGCTTTGTTTCCTCTTTAGAATGTCTTATGTAATTACTACAGCAGTGCCCTTTTGAAGAAATCCATTATAATTTGAATTATGTTAATTCTGATGCTGTGAATAATTGGCCGTATATTCAGTAAAATGAATTTGGTTTTTTGGCCCCTTAAATATGAGTGAACCATCTTACGGGGATATGTACTTGACATCTTTGTAGCCATCTTTTTCTGCTTTATCATATAAAGTTGTTTGCATGAGTGTCATACAATTAATTCTCTAATTAGGAGCTAATTTGGGGATGGGGAGAAAATTTAGATCAATATTTACCTTTGGAGAGCATAGATGGATGGTGGGGATTGTTATAGCAAAACCCTCCTTATTTTTTCCTTCTTTGGACCATAAATGTTATCTGAAATTAAATAGAAGAGCAGTGCCACATTCTGCTCTCTGATAAATGCTCTCCTTAGAAACAGCTGCTGTCGTGGCATTGGCATCAGTCTATTGGGGATGAATTTGACCTTTTAAGTGCTCTCCTGTGTGTACTGGAAAATGCTCCAAGTCCCTTTCTTTTGAAGGGAACAGGAGGGAATTAATATTGTGCTCTTGTTTTGTGCCATGGGAACGCAGTCTGGTTGCTGAGGGGCTGGCACTGGTTTAGTCAGTAAGTATTAGTTTCGTTCTATCTGTTTGATTACCAGGTTCAGGCAAAAGTAATATGTGAAAAGACTATCAAAATGCCCTTCAGCAATACGTGGCATGATCCTACGCTGTAAATGTCAGATTGCTGTTTGTATTGCCGCAACCCATTTCTCTGTGCAGAGTTAAAACAAAAAGCCCTATATATTTTCACACCATTATGGGAGAGAGATGCCAAATTACAGGGAAAATCCTGAGGGACAGTAAAATCTCTTTAGTTGTACGTAATTTTGTCACTTCTCATCTCAATGCAATAGTCCTGGGAATGAAGTCATCAGCATCTAGGTACTGTCAGTGGTTATAGGGTACAAGGAATGTACTAGACTTCTCAATTGTTCTTTACACTGCTTTCCCTAAAATACTGGCTCTGGTTCCTTCAGGCAGCTCCCCGGGGAATTTTGATGTCTCATTGCCTTGAGGTCAGACATTGATTCCTCCCATTCCTTGCTCACCCTGACCCAGCAAAACAAAAATGCAGCAGGGACTGGCCCTTTCTGCTTATTTAATCGGAGTGATGGTGTCCCCTTCTTGTCTTTATGGGACCACCTTCTGGTGAGATCATACTCCTAAGTTTAATTCCTTCTGCAGCCGAAGGGATCAAACCTGTGTCTCCCAAGACAGAAGGAAAGTGCCAAGTTGTCGGCTCCTGTCATATATGGGGACTTCAGCCACTCTCCTGTTGAAGCTGTTGGACTTACCTTAAAATAATCAAAATTAATCGTGCAAGACAGAGGGAACGTAACATTGACTGAGCCAATGTACATGCTGTTGAGAGATGGGAAGTGAGGGGCTGAAACTTGAGAAGGGAGGGAAATTACTGGTCTCTTGTATTCTGCACTAGTACATTAATTGCTGAACTCTTGTTGTGCTGTATTTCTTGAACGGAAATGGCTACTGCTGCTGTGCCTAGTGTGGAGGGCAATCTTATGGGTGTGCATCAGGCAGGCACACAAAGTCAGAGGTCCTCAGGGAGGTTGGGGAATGTCCATCTGCTGATTCTGGCAGGTTTAGACATTGGAGAATGAAAATATATGGAGATACGGGTATGAAAACAATATGATCCCCAGGTCAAATGGAAATTTCTGCTCTCAGAGTAATGTTCATCTGGGCAAACTCCTTAGCCTGTCTGTCCTACGCTCGCTGGATATGAGAGCAGTAACCCATCTCCATCACCTCCATGTCTCTCAGGACAAGCAACAGGACTGCTGGGAAATAAATGGCAAAGAAGGGAGGCTGGAACAGTGTGAAAAAGAGAAGTTTCTGACAGATGAATGGTGTGAAAAGGTAGCTGAGGAATGCTAAAAAATTCTGTACAACCCACTGTTCTGCTTGTACCTTTTTGTCTAACTGTCCTGTAGTTTTCAGCCTCCAGCGTGACTTGCCTGTGCTGTATCTTAACCCTTGTCTGAAGATACCTGTTCTGGCCTGTGTGTGGCAGCACGGTACGGCTTTACTGCTGCTTTGTTCCACCTGCTCCGTGTCAGCGTGGACACAGCTAAAGCAGCCCAGAAAATACAGGAAAAGAGGTGGTTTGTTTACTTTTGATGGCAATTTGCCCTTGGTGCTTAGAAGAACAGGTGGGTAATCTCTAGTTTGCAGTGTCATTTCTAGCCTGTGCTGTTTCTGCAGCTCTTCTGGAGAGAAGACATTAAAGACCTCCAAGATGTGCTAGCATTACATGAAAATCTTGGCATGCAACAGCCCTGGGAACATCAGTGTCCTAGTTCTCGGCTTCTAAAGCATCTTTTTGCTCCCACTGTTGTTTCCAGGGAATGTATTCAACAGCACAAGCTCCACTAGCCTCTTGATCCTCTAGGGAAGGCCTGCTGAAGAGGTGAGCTTAATGCTGCAACCTGCAGGTGTCAAAGATTTGTTAATCACCTTAAGCCAGTTACTTTAGAAGGGATAACTAAAGGGACCAGCAAGATGGAGAAGAGGAAAAGAAGATAGCGTGTATGGGTGGGTGTATGTTAAAAATGTAGCAAAAAGTCAGGGGTATCAGCATTTTATAACCAATTTCTTCACACCTCAAAAGACTTCTCACCCTAAGCCACACTGTGTGTGTATTCAAGGCATATGTGTGTACTCCTGTAGTTATGGCTATTTTTACACAAAATTACATTAAGAAACAATTTGTGCAGGATTATTACTCTTGTAAACTTCTCATTATCAGTCCTACTAATCCCCAAACAAAAGCTGAAAGTGCTGTAGTTACTGTTTATTGACCAGCTAAACAACAGTCTGTCTCCAGTACTGAGTTTACTGATTTTTTTGGTTTTACTGCTAATGAAATTAGATAACTTTTTAATTGTAGGGGGATTTTAGGATTTATACTGATGTTGAAAGGTTGGTGCTAAGAATTAGCTAATTATATTACACAACCTTCCACTACAAATTTTAATTCTGCTTGCGTAGAAGGACGTGTACTCTGATCCCAATTTGCCCACAGTGTTCATTTTTGAATCAAAAGTAACTGATTTTTACCTTTTCCTGATAAATGCTTCTATTGATTTCTCTACGACTTAAAGCCCTGCTTTAAGAAAAAGCACTTGTTTAAATCAATCTCTGTTCAGAAAAACATGTGAGAACAGGCTTCATTTAAGGTCCTCCGTAGACCACATGGGAGTTCTCCCTGCATTATAAGAGTGTTTGTATTATGAGACTATTTGGGTTAAATCCATTAGTCATGGTCTCACTCAGCTTTCATCCACTAGGCTCCTTGATCTCAAATGATGACAAAATATTCCCTCCAGAGAAGTGAGTTGTTCTAAGGTGGGTTAACCCCAAAGTCCTCTAGGAAACTGTTGCAGAGACTGCCCTCTTTAAACCTGAGATTGCCTTTTCTCCTTCTCGCCTTTGGTCTGGGGTCCTTCGTCTCAGAGGGCTGCAGCTGTCTGGCGGGTTCAGGATGGAAGTGGTCACTGCTGCGCTGGAAGTGTTCCAGTGATGGCCTTCCAGAGCAGGATGAAGGCCACAGGTGTGTTGCTGAGGAATGCCTCTTGTTCCTTGCAATATCCCGTTAAAATATTGCCTGCGTAGGCATTGCTGAGCTATTGAAACAAGGTCATACCATTACATTTCAAAAGCGTATTCTGCCTGTGATTTAACGTTACCTGAATTATAATGCCCTGGGTCCCTAATTAGGAAAAGAGTCCAAATGTTGAATTCCTTAAAATGTGGGTATATTTATATCTGGGATTGGTCTCTCCTGTTTTAGATAACGTGACCAGCTGAGGAAGGTAGATGCAGAGTTTTAACCATGCCCACTCTAACAAAGCGTGTTTGTAGTCGGAATTCAAATTCGTGCCCCAGTTTGTCAAGAACCACTTTACCAGTGCAGGGTATTGGTAGGATGATAATTTCTCTTACTTGATAAACATGGAGATGTTTAGTAAAATAATATGTATTTTTATATCAGTATCTTTTGCGTAGAGCATCACAGAACATTAATGAGAGTGAATGGAGGGTAAAAAGCCCCAATTTCACAGGCTGAGTTGCATCCGCAACAGCAGAGTGCTTAGCACAGCAGCTATTGGCTCTCTTCTCAGACCTTTAGGTGAAAGTACAATGTAACTAAAAAGGAGCGAAGAGTTCATTTTTTCTTCCTTCTTCAACTGGATTATGCCAAAACTTTTTCCTCCAGTTTGCTGTATGAAATATCAAGATCCACCTTCTGTGAGTTTTTTCATAGTTATGTATGTGCCACAGCGGGAAGCAAAAATTTATGCCCTACTTTGTCTCACCTCTGCGTTAGCTACTCATAAAATAAGTTTGACTTACACTGATTTTTTTTTTACTGAAGACTCTGTGTAGCAAAGACACAAAGTACAGTATATTTCAGGCTGAAATTTAGGACCAAACTATCGCCTGACTGCAGATCTAATCAAGAAGTTGGCTTTTTCTGTTGCTTGAGATCTAATACTGTATGAGACTTACCATTCATGGTGACAGAAAGTTCTGTTTATCTTCAGAGGATATCTTTTCTTTTGCTGTCCTTCAGAAATACAGGAATTGCCCCTACGGGGTTACACCTGGGATCAGGTTACTCTAGGTTTTGGGGAATTTACAAGACGTGGGAAAGCATTCATCCTGATAAAAGTTTCAGTCTAACCCCTAACAGTTTACTGAGCTAAAGATCAGATATATGGTACTGAAACAATTCATTACATTTGTTTCTATAGTTTATATAATTCTAATTGTCCTTCCTTAAGTCAAGTACAGGTGGTTCTTCACTTTGGATTGCTTATGCAATTACTTCATATGTTTGTAAAAGTATTTGCTGTTGCTGTGGCTTAGAGGGTCAGCTATAGCTCGGGGCTCAAATGTAGTTTTGACATGGCCTTCGTGTGTACTGCCAAAGGTCAAGGATTACAAAAATTTTGTTTTATTGCATGTGTAGAATGATGTATGTGTTTTTTGGACAAGATAAAGATCCCAGGAACAGTTAATTTGCTGGAGCAGCATAAAAGCCTTGGTGACCTTTTGATATTAACTGTAACTGAACTCCAGTATTTATTGAACTGCACAAAAAACTTCTAAATACCTCAAACTGCTGTGTGAAGTACTTCTACCTTCTGGCATCATGTGAAATCCTGAGCACTAGAAAGTATTTTGGTTATGCATTTAAAACTATCTGTGACAGAATGGGCAATGTATATTTCTATGAATATATATTTCTATGGATTGTGTGGGATATAATGAACAGTCTGAGAGTGCTAATGCCAGGCTGCAAACTTAATTTTGATTGCAGGGTTGGTCCTTGCCTTCCTCCCCTCTACATCCAGTGTGGACTGTAATTTGAAGACATGGCAGTACAGGGCTGCCAGTAGAAGGCTGTCAAATTCAGTTGTTTCCCTGCATGCACTATGCTGAGCAAGGTGAAGTGGGTGGTGTGTCTTCTACATCAGTGCATTACATGACTCAGACCTCAGAGGTGTCTAACCGTCAAAAAAATGAGTGACACCTCCATGTGTGGTACAGTGCAAAAGTGTAGGAGGCTGAATTTGGACTGTTTTTCTAATTAAATCCTCAGAGTTATTCAAGGATTAGGGATTCATGTTAAAGACCAGTATTTCTAGGTAGTTCACAATGGCCTATAAAAGTAAAAGGAGGCTTTTATTTTTTTTAAAGGTACTCTGACTTGAAAAGCCACAGAACCACCAGTGGGCTCTCATTAAGCTGTTGGCTTCCTGACTTTGTCAAGCTGTGTTCCTGATCCAAGTAGGTTGTGACACTTTTTCTGTATGTTTTCTTGAACATATCTGTAGGACACATTCACTCTCTGCCAGCCTTTTGTGGAAAAGCCACCATATTGCATGCTGACAGAGGTGACTTAAACAAGTGACTTAAAAAAAAAAAAAGTGACTCTTAAAACCAATGAGTGCCCTTCTCGGCTGTGCTGCTCATTTGTGAACAGTCCTTAGAGCTCTGCCATGTGGCTTCTCTGAACAAGAGTGGATCACTGCTTGTAAGCCCACAGCAGAGAAAGTAGGCTATGTATTACATGCTAACACAAAATATTTTTGGGTAGCACTGAAGAGATGTGCACCCAGGTAGCCTCTGTGTATTCCTCTGTGTGAAGTTCTTCACTGTTGTGCTGTGTTCATGGTACTCCTCAAAGGCTTCACGGGGTATGCAAGAACAGCATATATACTGCGTAAGCAGCTGTAAGTTACAGCTGGTCAATTCTCGAAGAAATTTTGTGTCACTGCTATTTTAGTGTGACTTTAATGTTGCCTCTCGTGGAATGAGATCACTATCTTAAATGTTTATGGAAACCTTCAAATGGGTTTGAGCTTCAGTAATGACATTGTAAGTTGAGGCTTTGAGCAACCTGGTCCAGTGGAAGGTGTCTTTGCCCATGGCAGGGGGGATTGGAACTAGATGATCTTTAAGGTCCCTTCCAGCCTAAACCATTCTATGATTCTATGACTGCACCAGAAAAGGCGCTACAAATCTTCTCTATTTTTCCTCTCTTTTTTTTTTTCATAGTTACATGATTTTATTTAGAAACTTTAAGTAATGCTGGTATTGGAAACACTTTCAGTTTAGTTTAGATGCCACCAACATTTTGGTGATACTTGTTCACCAGATTATCCTGCACTAGAACTTCAGCAGGCCACTGGGATGGAGCTCAGCAGATACAGGGCCAGTTCCATAACCCCACACCACATACCTTTGGAGACAAAACAGTAGAAGGTAATCTCAGGCTTGCATAGAGATCCTAGTTGATTTATGTTGTAAATAAAAATGATACACATGTGTTGCAGCCATCTTAACTTTCCAGATGTTTGTACCTGGAATTACAGTGGAATATTCAAACTAGATTCTTGCTAGAAAGCAAAAGCTTCATATATATAAAATCTATATAAAAAATATCTTGAGAACTCTTTCTGTGGGGAAACTGATTTTATGTGTTAAAGGATCATACAAAGACTTCTGCGGTGTTATAGAACCACTGTGACCACCCCCCACACCCCCCCACCATCTGTTTGATGAAATTGAATTACAGAATCTTAACTTGTAATCTGGAGAGGAAATAATCATTAGATACAACTAGACCAGTGTCCTTGTCTCATCTTATGAAAAGTTTAAAAATTCATTATTTTCAGATAAATAGGTTCTCTCCTGTGAGTAATAAACTGGAAAGGTGGACCAGAGGCTATATGTCATCTGCACTAATCTCAGTGGCTAATACAGAAGACGATGGATAGTAATGAAAATATCTGCTTTGAGTTGTTTTTAAAATTGAACCAGATAAACAACCCATCATCAATTTCCAGACATTACTTTTTTCTAAGAAAGAAATTTGAGAATTGTATCACAGCTACAGCCTTGGACTCCATGCTGAGTATCATTTAATAAAAACTAGGTAAATTGAGGAAATGTAGTATCAACTAGCTAAAGCTACTGCATAAAGAAGAGCTAAGGGCTACTACAGACTTGAAATGTGGAATATGTCTTTAATGAGATTTGTTTTCCTCTTTGATTTAATAGCAAAATATTAAACAGACTCTGAAAACTGGCTTTTAACAGTATTTTCTTTCTTGTATACATCAAAATCTGACTAAAATACTAGGATCCGAGTCTCATTTTACTCAACTCTATTCCTTTGGTTAATATAAGTCATATTTGCTTTGTCCTTAGCTGCCATGTGATTCTCAAAGTCACCTTTCTTTAGTATTTCTTTGCTTTGATGTTTTGAGATGCCTGCTAGCTGTTATGGCAGCTTTGTTCCTGGAGAAGATTTATGACTAAGTTGAGTAGAGACATGTCCTAGGGAAAATTGTATACACTCTGAACCAATGTTAGAAAAGTTCATTCCCTTTTGGAGGTGTATGTTGTATGTAATTATTTTCCATGTGTAACTTTTAGTACACCTAGTATAAGGCAGAGACAGCATCCCTTTTAAGCCTTTTGTATAATAACCTTAATACGGGCCATTACTTCTCTGAATTCCCTGGCAGATGTTCAGGTTGATGAATGCCTCAAAAAGCATATATATATATATATATTTAATTACTAACATGCAAGCATTTGTTCCATGATTGAGAAAATCAGTGGATGCTTAACTGACCAATGTGACCATGTTTCATCCTTATAGATTAGCATGGATAAACCATAAATGCCCTTTGCTTGATTTCCACAGGTGTTTTTTCTTGGACAGTCAAACAATGTAACTAATAGTGCAGAAATACCCTGTAAGATACGAGCGGCCCTGTCCTTTGAGAGTTTTTGGTTTGCACATGGGTAACCTTTCTCCACAGATCTATCTGCTCAGGAGAGCTATGAGGATAACCTTTTTCTTCCTTGCAAGGAATGAGTTTGATGTATGTTTTTCTCAGGAAGACCTGCTTTTCCCAGCACCAATAGTGTTAGCCAGAGAGACTAGGTGAAGCATAAAACGTTCCAATGCAGCAGGCAGAGCTCGGGGTTAGGAGATGAGTCACAAGAACTGGATTCAGACAACATGTATAGTAATTCAGATTCTGCTATGCGACCTTAAGCAAATTGTTTCTTCTTTTGCACTTTAATTTTCTCTGAGCTGCAGGCAGACTGTTTCTTGTTCAGAGGCACTTAGCACCACAGGTCCAGCTTTATTCATGCTCTCATCCTTTAGGCAAAGCCTCTACATGGGCCTCGGGAAGCTTGTATAACTCATTGGGTAAGCTAATCTGCTGCTTCTGAGCTGTTTCTGTCAAGCCAGGGCAGCTCTATCTGGCTAAACACTGGATGCCTGCAGGGTTTCAAGTTTGATCCAAAACCCCTATGGGTCTTTTTTCACTAATTCCACGGAGCTTTGGATCAAGAATTTAATTCTTTGCGGGATGCTTTCAGCGTGGGAAGCATGCACTCATTCCTGGTGCTTCAGTATGGTTTTAAGCTTCTGACTAATTCCTATTTACAGGTTTTGCATTCTAATGATTTATAAATTTGTAAAATGAAAATAGAATTATTTAGGTTTCCTGGGGAATGCAATCCTAGACACACCTGGTCTAATTAGAGGTTTGATTTCTCTCCTGAGTTAAAGTCTAAATCCTTTTAACTCTCCAAAGAGACAGAGAACAAAAATGGTTGTGAAGGATTGAGCAGAGCCAATTACAGAAAGAAAAAGATATTGTCGGATGGCCATAAAATCTGCAAAGCGCTACTGCAGATACAGAGTAAGATGGCTCAGAGGTTCTCTGTCCGTTTATCTCTGTAGCAGGCTTGTGAGAGCACAAGAAGCAATTTTGAGGCGCACAGTTTTGCAGACTTGCTGTAGATTAATACCTTTTGCATATGAATGGTTGTGTTTTCCTGTTGCTGCAGGGTTGTTCCAGTTGATCTCCTGAGTGTTTGTACTGCAACTCTTGACTGCAGTTACTGTGCTAGTGGTTCCACAGGGTTTAGGAACCTCCCTTAGAGCTCAAGGCTTGTTGTATGCAGAGATGGTGGGGACAAAGACAAGCACAAGTTGAAATTTATGTGCTTGAGATTGGATTTAGGATAAACTCAGGTCCTTGAATTCTAAATTATGATCCAAAGAGCTTTGGATAGCTACTGTTTAAACCCTGGAGGTTTCTGACTTACACGGGGGGGGGCATCTTTGCTTGACTGAAGTTTGCCAAGTGTCTGCACTGTCCATCTGCACGTGTTAGGGATTATCCATGTCTTGACAAGTGAAGCAGCTCAGGTATTAAATGATGTCTGAACCCCTTGCAGGCACAGAAATGAAATTGTTCTTCTGCCTCTAGCAGAATCAAGATTCTGCAAGTACTCATAGAGTGGGTTGATAGTAGGAGACTCCCTACAAAATACAGTTTTGTGTGACTGATTTCATTTTAATCACACTTAGAGAAGGGGTAATGTTGCTGGCTAACATGGTGTGTTAGCTTTAAAGTTCTGTCCCAAGAGTGTGTATTTGTGGTTTAGTGGTTAAGATATGTAGCTGGGAGGAGGCAGACTTGGGTTCCGGTCTTTACTTTCTGGTTGCATTTTAGTCAGTGCTGAATCCAAAATATGGACTTGGTTTGCCTGAAAAATCAGCTTCAAAGAAAGAGCCCACTCAGCTATAAGAATTAAAAAGGAAGTAAATAATAATTAAAATACAGTTGAAAACCAGTTCTACTGTGTTCTGTGCTCAGAAACAGTAAGCCGTAAGAAACAATATAGTTAATCTTTGTTGTATATTGTGGATTAGGCCCTCAGCCAATAGCGCTTGCTAGTTTTCTGAATCTTTCTGTTACAGCACCAAAATGCATCAAAAAGTTGAACTCAAAACTTCTTGCAACAGAATAGTATTCAGAGGAGCAGAAAAAAGTACGAAGGGAGGCTAATTCATTAAGTCTGTTCTAAATTTAACTTCTTTCCCCAGGTCAGGGAAATAGACAATACACTTTCATCAGCCCTTGATCTGTGTTTGGGTAAAATTTTTCATGAGAAATTTATACTTAGAATGAAGGGAGAGAGAAGCATAAATATCTCCAGCTGTTGCTGTGCTGTCTTCAGTGTACTTGGCTTTTGCAGGCAGTGTGTATCTTCTCAGGTGATAATTATAGATCTTTTCAGTACAGCTTTGTTAAAAAGGCAGGCAGATGATAATTTTTCTTCCACAGGTTATTTTGCTTTTGTTTTGTATGTATTTATTTCTGAAGAATACTTATGCTCTCACTAAGCCCTCAAATTATGGGGAGGGAGGATAGCAAATTAGAAGCCTGCGTAAGAAGGAGCTGTATGCACACGCAACTGACCCTATAAATGGATTTTCTGCTGAGTGGTTACAAAAAGCTCATTAGTTATTCTTGACATTTTGGTGTGATGAGCTTCCTCAAAATGATGAAAAATTAGACCTTGTCTCCTGGAAGACATAGGAAAGTGCTAAACGTTGACAGTAATTGCTTTGTCAAATAGTCAAGAATAACGAGACATCAGGTAAACAACTTTTCATTGTTTTATCTATATCATTGTACTGTTGTGCTCACTTGCTGCCTTTCTCTCTGAGTCTTCTCATTTTGATGCCTCAGACTTGTCACTAATTTGGTTCTTTTGATGATTTGACCTTTCTAGTTCTGGCTTCTTCCAGTATATTTTAAACCATGTCTAATGGCCAACAGTAAAACCTTACTGCCCAACTTTCTCTTACTCCAGTTTTTGAATGACTTTTTTTTTTTTTTTTTTTAAATTGAAAGAAAGTGCTATGTGCCAGCAACCCAGGGTTTGGCAGGGGGCAGTACATAAGTCAGCAATTCCTTTTGTTTTCTCCCTGTGAAGCTATTTAAACC
Organism: Burhinus bistriatus; assembly: GCA_013397275.1. Taxonomy (NCBI): domain Eukaryota; kingdom Metazoa; phylum Chordata; class Aves; order Charadriiformes; family Burhinidae; genus Burhinus; species Burhinus bistriatus. Next base: position 470,951 of record VYXH01002833.1, on the reverse strand, counting down.
TGCTGTTTTGGCCAAGCACAGCAGAGTTTTACCTGGAGTCTCCAAAACTCCAGCGATCTCTCCATTGGCCAACATCTGAGTCAGGCATAGGTAGACCAGAGAGTAAAAATCATCATTATCATCTGCCTCTCAAAATATCCTGTCATGCAGGTACACAGCCAGTACCACACAAATATTGCCTCTCAGACTGCCCAGTGCTGGCATGGCCAGATATTTCAAAGCTCTCCACGTCGAGTGGATTCTGGTGTGCTTTCATCCTTGAAGGCTTTTCCCTGATTGTTGTTCTCTATTTAGTGATTTTGTTGTTGTTGTTGCCCACTGTTCTCCCCCTCCCCTTTTTAATGTCTTGGATATCTGTATTATTCCTGTTGTGGAAAACTGCTCTTTAGCCAAGGGTAATCATAAAGAATGGTAATCATCTGCAGAGTTTTCAAATCTGAATGTAGAATAAGTGTTTGTGGAACGTCTATCTGTTTTCCAGTAGTTACCCTCACTGTTGTCTTGCAGGCAATTTCTTCTATTATCCCTCTCTTTATAGATCACCATTAACTCAGAGCACTAAGCAGAGTAAACAAAATCTGTTTTGGTCGATGGATTAGGAACCAACTTTCGGTTTGTATCAATTTGCCTGAAGATACGTATATGCTGCATATATAGAAAAGATGTCACTCCAACACTGTTACAAATTAGTTTGACTGACTTTTGTCAGCCAGGGTGGAGTTGCAGGTGTGAGGTTGCTGGTGGTTCAGGGTAAGGAGCTTTAAACACAACCAGGCGGGCCCTCCTGTGCGTAACGTCTAGAGATGATCACTAGATGGCAACGTTACATAGCTGAAAGGGCCCATCTCGTCTTCCTATTGCAAGCCTTTTATTTATTTGTTATAATCAGCAGATGAAATGGTCTGTTTCAGTCAAGTTATTTAGCCAGGGTGGAAGATTTCCATGAGCCTGTAGGATGAAGAAGTAAGTTATCACTGCAGATTACAGAGTCATCTCAGAAATTAAATAACTATTTAGAGAGCTCTTGTTAATCATTCAGAGGTAGTCTAAGTACAGGCCATTCCGCAAAAATGAGGAGTGGCTATCCTTACTGTTCCTTAGGGTAATGGCTTGAGTTTTGGATAAAGATCCTTTTATTAAAAAAAAAAAAAAGGACCATTACTGCTTTTTTTTCTAATGAAAACATGCTTTTGAAGTTGAAATGGTCTCTGACAGCCCTAAACTTAGTTTGAGATAGTGACCTTGTGCACTGATGCAGTTTTTGCCCATTCTGTGGTTGATGTATGATTTTTCAAGTGACTTTTTTTAGAGCAAAGTGCTGTCTAGATTCTGCCCAAGTAAACGAATTAAACGTGAACAGCATGCACTTCAGACTGATACTCAAACTCTGACGTGATAATGTGATACATTGTATGTGTCACAAAGAGTAAACATTATCTTACAGCATAGGCCTTGTGCTGAAAACAGGCATTGTGGGTTTCCTGGAAGGTGTGAGCTGAAGGGGTGAGAGGCCAGGTGTGAACTGAGATCTCTTTGTCATGGAATTCTGGGTACTTTTGGTCAGAGGTTCTGGTAAACATCACAGGTTGTACCAAAGGGGAACTTGCTGGGGCCAAAAGACTGCCCCTGATGTTTCTTCAGCTCCTACCAAGGCAGTTTCCAGAGATAAGGACATAGAATCTCTTTGGAGTGCCTAAATATAATATGAGAGAGGTAGATTTCAGAAAACACTAGTGAAGTCAGTGAATATTATTTATTAATTATAACAGATCAAAATCAGATTGATCATTTGTGGGTTAAAGAAATATATTCCTTTAAATACAGTATGAACATTGAAGGCTAACCAGAATAACAAACTTCACCTGTGGCAGAAGAGAAACAATTTTCTGCTGATACAGTAGCAGATGAACATTGTAAAATGCTGATTTCAATAACTTTCATGAGGACAGTGACTCCAGAGACAGGAAGCTCTTTGTTCCAGTTTCACCATATTGCACAAGAATTTCTTTTGCAAATTGGAAATTGGAGACTGGGGAAAGACCACATGAATATACCAGTATATGTATAGCCATGACATCCTGGTATCAAAAGTAAATGTAGGATGTTACTGATAAGGCATTCCTAGTGAAGACAGGGAAGAATTCATGCTCTGGAGAAGTTAAACTCCAGAGTTTGTAATATATATATATATATCGCTCCAATAGTTGTGGTGACTCCATGCTCAAGGAAGATAAATTCAGACTAGGACAGATCTTAGCACAGCCCCAGGTCTATTGAGCCATAAGGTACAAGAAGAGACTACAACAACTTTTCTCGTTTAACCAGCAAAAGGGAGTCTGGGAGGCTGAGCATTTAGGGGTGACAATGACAGGGGGAGAAAGGGAGGGAGAAGCTAAATAACCATGGTAGCAAAAGAGCAAGTGGACATACATTAGACGTACATTCTGGCTGGAAAGTATGTCTTGCCATCAGAACAGGGAGATTTATGTTTCTAAGAGAAACCTAACTGATGCTTTTCTTGAATGAATTACATGGCTTGGCTGACTGTGGGAGGATTGATCTCTTCAGCTCTTTTCATTCCTCGTACACATATACAAGTAAAGTATTTGATGCTCCAGTGAATAATCATTCAACAGTGGACTATACCATGGCTCTAAACCAGATTGCTTTGGGAAGGGCTGTGTGCTGGATAGCTTGAACACATGTGCTTGAGACATCCACTGTTTTCAGGTTTACTGTGGGAATATTTACTAGTAGCAGTGGTCTGAGTCTTGATACAGGGATTTCAAAAGCTGAACTGCACCTCTACTGTTACTGGTATGGACTTAATCTTTCCTTAATCTCTGCCAAGCTGAAGAGCTGCTGTCAGCAGTAGAAGCTTTCTTTTTTTGGACATTAAGATGAAAAGGGCAGGATTTTAAATCTCCATTCACTTTCACGCTGCTTCATTGCTGCTCCCGTGGTCTGGGGCAGATAGAAATTGGTCTGAAACACATAGGATGGAATGTAGAATGCCAAGACGTGATATTTCCCTCAGATCTTCAGGTATATGTCTCTACGTGTTTTCTCTTCTCACCTGTACACCTGAAAAGGCAACGTCTGGTCTTATCCACTTCACAGTCTGTACAGCACAAGATGATAACTGCTGTGGCGTTACCTTTCCAATGCTTTGATCCTAAACCCCACAGTAAGGAAAAATTCCATGGAGATCAGCTGATCTGTCCCACCTTGTCCCATTAGGGAGAAGGGCGGGAGAAGAAGGGGAGACGTGCTAATATGTTCACATATTTTTAATGTAACTAACGCGGCTAGCGGAAATTCCAGGCATGTTGACACATGACTTCAGTTTCTTTCATGTTTTCATGGGAATACGTGCAAGGCATGCAATTTTGCAAAGACATCCACGAGGAGGAGCCCTGTGCTTGCTGAAGAAGGGTTTAGCTCTGTCCTGTTTTTCACTGCTGCATCCGTGGAGGGTAGCCTTGTCTTGAAATGTAATTAGTTCTAAGGAAAAATTTTATCAGCCTAGTCTTTGGGGAGTAGCATGTAAACACTTATTAAAATGTTATTTTGAGGTCATAATTGTGTCATGAGTCAAACTTGACAGATGCAGATAGAAGAAGGGGTTATCTCTCCATGGGGACCATTTGTGTTTCCTTCTGAAGATTTACATCAAATGGTGCATTTCCCTCCAGTTTGTGGGATCGTCTGAGGATAGAGAACACTTTCATATTTTGAGTGACAAAGCCTTTTACACTGGGAAGGATGTAGACAGTGTAGATTCTTATAAGCAAGTTTTTCCTTCTGGTAGCTTCAGAAAGAAAAGTAGTGGGCATTAATTGACACAGACATCAGGTCTGTAGGTTTTTTTTGGTTTGTGTTGTGGGTTTTTTGTTGTTGTCATCGTCCCCTGTCCGTGTCGTGTCATTCCCCCCCCGCCCCAGACCTTTACTGAAAACTCCCACCCAGCTGCTTTTAAGTTAAGGTATTAAAAGGGACAAAAGAATCGTGTTTTCAGCTCTTTGATCTTCCATAGGCTTGCTGTGTGACTGGGTGAATTGCTTCATCTCTGCATTTTGGTTTCCTTTTGGTAGAAGGAGGACCACAGTTCGCCTTGCTTTCTATTCTGAAGATGACCCCTTTCTGTGGGAAGGTCTCTTACGTACTGCCTTACATGAGAGGGTGTGATTATGCAGGGGCTGTGTAGGGGAATATCCCAGGATGCATTAACCTTTTTTGAATTTTCTAGTTGGGGAGTGACTCCATTTAGATTATAGCCATGAACCTACGAGTGAAGGCAGATCAGTGATAGCTTTGGAGCTACCTGCCACTGACGGATGCAGCCCCCTTCCTGGTGAAGAAGGTGCTGTGTCATGCTGTCCTATTACATCTTGCAGAGCATGTGCTTCCTTGGGCAGCGTGCATGGGAACGTGGCAGGTTTACAGACATCGAACTTCCGGCCTTCCCTTCTCCAGTTAATCTGTTCTTGTGACATGATTGGCAATTTCCCCAGACATCAACGGGACTAGGATCAAACCTTTTGAGCCTGTTAAAATTTTAATTTTTTTTTTCCTTTTTTTAGAATGAATTGCATTTGAAACGTGAGTAGGAATTAAAGTGCAACCTTCTAAAAATCACCCACCATTACCTTTGCCAGCTGAATGCACAAATACACTTCAAAAGCAGGAAACCAAGATGGCCTTAAAGTCTTACTTTTATCTTGCTGTTGCACATTGCTGAATGAAATGCCCCAAGGAAGTTGACTTCACTTAGAAGCCTAATTCTCATCTCGCCTCACAAAACTTTTATTCTGGGGCAGCCCTAGTATCCACATTTGGATCTTGCTTATGTAGTTTTTACAACAGTGTACCTGCCCTGACAACAGTGGTGCTTCTCCTTATTTGGAGGGATAGCTGAACTGGCTCCAGGAAATCATAACATTCAGAGGACCTGCTGATACCTGTGTTGTCATTCCTGGACACAGGTGTCTGCCTCTGAGGGAAGGATATGCAACTGTTCTTGACTGTTAAGTGAACACAAACAGGGCCTAACACTTTTATTTGTATCTACTTAAAACTGTGTTGTGTTGCTCAGTGCTCATTAGCAGTGAAATTGATAACATTATCTGATTGTCCCAGCATGAACTAGGCTTCTGTGATTGATTAAATGCAGAGGCAAATTTGAGACATTAAATTAGTTGCAGAAGTGGTTTCTTGCAAGTGGACCATGGAAAGTAGTACTGATTACTGTTGCACAGTAAGCCACAGGGGTCTTTGTCCTTTACCTCTACAGAGGCTTAAATGTGTCGTGGCATTTTGTTTCCTCCGTGGCTCTGTAATGAAGAGGGATGTGGTCATAGTCATGGAAAGGAACAGCGTGTGGGTAGGTGTCAAGAGATTTGTGTTGTGTCTTGGCTGTTTTAGTCAGAGTCCCTGCTCATGTTGAGGTAAGCATCTTTGCCTCTGCTCTCCATCTATAAAATGAAGCTAAAGTGACTCTGCAGTTGTATGGGGACATCAGGAGGCTCAATGTTAAAGGCTGATAATGACCACCAGCAAGTGAGCCTCTGGAGAGGGATTATACCAAACAGTTTTTTTTCAGCTCAGTAGAAAAAATCCCTTTAGGTTCTTCAAGACAGGTAGAAGTTCTGGAGCTAGTGCCTCAGGGTTATGGAGACTTTTGAGTGTCTAAGAAATGCGGGGCCGGGTTTGAAGGCTCTCCTTCTTTGCACATCCAGAGGTGAAGAGTCCTTGGAAGCTCAGGAGCTAGAGACAACGCAGGCATTTCTGTAAGGCCTTGAGAGGAAGCAAGATGACTGATTTTTGGGTCAAGAGTTTACAGGAATGACTGGCCTGGGAATTCTCTGAGTGAGAGAGCAGCCTACTGTGCGTTTCTGTTGAATTTAAGGGAAGGACTTTACATTCTCATTTCTTCTTAGTGTAGCCATGCTCACTTACAAAATTTAGTTCTCTCTGAAATTGCTTGCTTGAAACAGGTCTCCAAACCCTGATCGCTTGCAACCTTTACTGCCACAAAGGCAACATCAGTATTTGTTAAGTGCCTCTTGGATCCTTGTTCTAGCAGTGCTGTATAAAACCAGAGACTCTTTCTGTGTAGAGGCTGAAGGAGTGGCTTACATCCATAACTGAAGCATTGAAAATTAACTTTAAGGTTAAATGTTGTGTTAGTGATTCAAAGATCCCCGTCTAGTAACTAAGCGGAACAGAAAAGGACTGACCTAGAGACTACTCCAGCTCTTTTAAGGGTAAATAAAGGACTTCAGCTGTGGTGTTTTTCATTGGTGTCTGTTTTTTATGGGGGACTGTCAGCTTGTGAGGGCTAGGATACTCCCGGCCTCCTCTGTGGGGTGCAACTGGTTGATCAGTTATGCTAAGCATAGTATTTGGGCCATGTTTTAATACTGGGAAGCCTGTTGTGACAATGAGTTTAACTTCCCCCTCCCCTTCCCCTTCACTGGTCTCTCACTTTCATCACTGCTGGTGTTTCTTTCAAGTCCTGATTCTGTTTTGCTGTGGTGTCTGCAGCGCCAACAAGCGCTGTGCAGAGAGCATAGGACTGGGTCCTCTGGCTCTGAAGCTTTTTGCGCAAATTGAAGTGCCTGTGCTCTTTGCAAGTACAATTCATTTTGTTTCCTTCTGGAAAAATTCAATGGTGTAAGATAGTGTCTCATAGCGTTCTCATCATGTTTCCTTAGTGATGTCCCTGCCATCTTGTCCAGATGAATAACAAAGCCAGGTCTGCAGTTTTGTCTTCAAAGGTAATAAAAATGAACTCCAGCTGCCTTTGTTCTGCTGTATATAAATTGTTACCCCTACCGTATGCTCCAGAAACAGAATTTGTTTTCTCTTTTCTGGCTATTGGTGGTGCTGATGTATGGGAGAAACTCTGTAGCCAGCATTTTGCAAGCAACGTTGATAGTGTGGAGCGGAGACTAATACAAATATGGCTATTCAAGTATATAATAAATTAGGCAATGCTGACATGGATGTGATAAGACACAAATAGGTAACATCGAGTTGTTGTGCTTACTAGGGCAGTTTCTCCAGAAGCATAATCAAGTAGCTGATTCTCATGCTCTTTCACTTGTCTTTCCCTCCCTCCTGCATATTTTTATGTCTTCTCTTCAACTTAATTTTTGTGCGTGCTTCCTCCTGCCACATCAGCCTTGAAATCTAAAGACCAGCCTTTTGAGGGGGGATTATTTATTTAAAAAGAAGGAATAACAGTAGCAATTGGACATAGCTTATTGTTTTCTGAGTCAAACGGCACAGACCCAAAGGAGCCATACTGACTTACATGTGCCAAGGACATGCTGCTGAAAGTCCTGTCTCCATTTTTAGAGTGTACTCAGGCTACTTCTGCAGACGTTTCTCCCTTGGGGGAGGCATTTGACATGGAGCATGTTAGTGGGATGGGAGATTGTGGCAATTAAAGTACACTTGAGAGAGGTTTGTTTGAAGCCTGTGTTTATTTTGAAGGATCTTTTGAAGCATGTGATTTTTTTTCTAGCTGGGACAGGGAGATGGGACGGAGGGATAAGGATCAGGCTGTCCTACAACCAACTCACTCCTGCCAGCCTGCAGCTGCCATGTGCTTGGGAGGAGGCAGGGGCATAAATTGGCCTTTGCTTCCAAGCAGGGTTGTACAGGGAAGGCTCACCATGTATCTGTGCCCTTCTTGAGCCTGTCGTGCCGTTACAGGAGAACAAGGAAGCACAACTGAGAGTGTAATACCAGATTTGCAAGGAATCCACTGTAACCCTTAAAGCTATGAGAAAAATGGTGTTGTGCTTCAGTTTCATTACTGTCTCCTGAGTTCATAAGGCTCCTATCATTTATTGCTTGTTGTGAGTGTTAGGGTTTTAGTACAGTGGAGGTCACCCATCTGTGACTTTGGCTTTGCTGCCTGATTGTAAGTGACACCCCCCTTCCCCCTGGCTTGCTTTAAAAATAAAAAAGAAAGGTTAAAACATGGAACCTGAGATATTTTTTTATTAAGAGAACAGTCATGTCTTCTCTCTAAGGAAACACCTGGAAAATTAACATTTTATGGTGTGCCAAATTAATTCCTTTGAAACTGCAAGGTGAGAAAGGTTGTTAAGTCAGAGGCTTACAGAGGGTTTCTTCAGCTCAGTGAAATACCTGCATGGCCAGCAGCAACCCGTTGCCTCTACAGGTAGCTCTGAAGATAAGATCAGCATTTGGCTTGTATTGATCACTTTTCCCCACCCACAAGACTTATTCTGAACTGATTTAAACCCCTGAATACTAGCAGTAAAATAAAACCTTGGAAGGTTTGAATGAACTACTAGTGGAAGTAAGGTTCAGCACTGTATGTGGAGACTCCGGGCCAAGTTTAGCCTTAGTGTTACTATTGTGGAATTTTGTTCCCAAACACATTGGGTGATCTCGTGTGTATCTGCATATCTGTGTATGCTTTGTTTGCATGTAGTCTTTTCTAAATAAGAGATACCTACTCACTAAATGTGTTTACATGAGCTCAGCTGTAAGGAAGATTTGAGACTGGGAAATAATTTAAAACCCTGGATCTTTCATGTTGGTAAAATCCATCCAGGAGGTCAGCAGCCCATCTGTTTGATATGCATGGCTCTTACCCAGGAACCACAAGGAGGATATAAATAAAAAAGAGGTAGCACTTTCAGTTATCTTGTTTCAAGCTCCCAGAACATCGTCTTGACTAATTACAGTTGATATTTAACTGAAACACAAGCTACTCTTGTGAGCTTTTGTATTTGAAGGCAGGAGATGGGAGAGAAGCTAGAGCAAGAGGCCAAAACATCTACAGAGCTACCATTGCCTCATTCACTGTGTCTGATTTATGCTTTAAACAAATAAACAAAATTGAACATTCTTGACAAGAACTATAGTTTGTATTAAACAGATCATTAGGCAAGGCGGCTGCCTAGTACGGAAGTTCAATTAATGACTTCATATGAGGATTTGCCACACTCTGGTCTTCCAGCGCTATTCTAATTTTACATATTTAAAAAGGCAAGATGCTGTGCTGATTATGTTTGTTCTGCTTCATTTTTTACCTGTTAAGAATAACCTTGTATGCTGAGTAAGAAAATGTATTGTTCAATAAGTATGCCATCTTTCAGTGCCCTTCTGATACTTCAGTGAGGAACTGGAGCTGCTAAATGCTTAGTGATAATGGGGCCCATCAGCTTCTACATTGCCTGATTTGGGAGATTTATGTTCAGTTATTTGAAATCCCACCGTGGTGAAGCTTAATATCCAGGTTGTTAGGCTAAATGCATGATCTTTTTTTTTTTTTTAATATAAAATGATTCTGATCGGTTAAGCTGGTTCTGGAGTTACAAAGTGACAGAGGGCTGCTAATGTTTTAAGCTTTAAGTTCTTTAAAGGCTGAGCCTAAGCCTGGAATCAGCTTAATGCTACAAAGTTAACATGTACAAGTGGTTTTTTTCTAAAGCTATTATGTAAAATGGTTTAGCCAGGTAAGGCTCCTAGCCCTGTAATAAAGCTGTTGAGTAAAGCAACCTGACTTTCCACACCTGTGGAATATCACAGACCAGCAAAAGCTGGGTGGGTGTCTCGAGAGGCACAAGCCTGGTGCAGTAGTGAGGGATCAAGGGTGGGGGGCCCAGAGCTGCAGGAAGGCTGCAAGTGAAGCCCAGACCCCTCTGGGGTAGGGAGCAGTGCTGGCTACCTCGCTGTGCAGCAGAAGTTCCAACTTTACGTTCCCACCTCTGGCAGTGGGTACTGCAAGGGAGAAAGCAGCATCCCTGGGGAGGTGTTTGGACATGTGTCTGGTTTAGATATTTAACTGGTATATTTTAAATGTTAGCTAAGGCATGTGTTATGGTGTTGCTGGGGAAGGGTGTCTCTTTAGAACCTCTCTCTCTAAATAGAGCGTGGTACTGATGAAACATTTACCTGTGCTGTGTCCAACTGTGGTGCTTGTTTTTTGGAATAAGTCCCTGCTCCCTCAGAGATGCTGGAGAAAGGCCATGGGGTTTGTTGCTGTTTAGGGTAGTAACTGGTTTTTCTCAGAGTCCTGGGATTTCCCTGGTGTGGTACCACTGTAACAAGTGACGTTTCTTATGGAGCAAACAGCGCCAAAGTTCACAGGTATTTCACTAAATGGCTCATCGTCACTTTTAGTCTCTCAGACACTTAATAGGATCCTCAGCCCTGAGTTTTGAACCTGGACTTCTCATGCAATACAGGGAGCCTATAGGGGTTAAACTGCAAAGGGACATGTGTATAGCTCACGTGTTTTTTTCATTAAAGGCAAATTTACTAATCTAAAATCGCCATGGGGAGAAAAAAGGTCTATATTCATTTTATAGAATTTCATGGGATTCTTATTTTTATTGTAGGGGGAGGGGAAAGCCCTGTAGCATTTGCAATGTGACATAAATGTCAGCTTTCTTCTAATGAAGAGTCCTACAGGATGATTGCTTTCTGCTTTTGAAACTATGGCAGAAATAAGCCTGAGGAAAAAGAATAGCGTGTCTTGTCACTATCCTATACTGTCTCACAGCCACCCACAGAGAAACTGGTAGGAAGTGTCTCTTGATCATGGAAGATGGATGGGCCCATGGCAAGAGCTTAGCTACCAGATTTCAATTTAGTATCAATTTTTGCCTCTGGGTTTGAGCTGCTTACAACAGGTTTTAGCTTGAAGTGCAAAATGATCGTTGTGGGGAAATCTGGCATTTTTGCTGCTGAAAGAAATATATAGGGAGATGTGTGAAATAGATGTGTTCTTCTCATTGCCTAAGCAAGTCGACTGAAAAATGCAGTTGCTCTGTATTCAAATGTCAGGGCTTTTAGCACAGTCTGAATGCCAAAATATTTTCAGGGAAAGTTGTGTTCTGTGGTATTTTAACTTCAGCAGAAGATTCGAGGCAAGGTCCAAGTCTTGCTACCCTACCCTGAGTACTTTTGTTCAAACTGAAGAAGCTAATCTATTTTAATCTCATTACCTCCCTCTCCGCCCTACTCCACCCTGAGTAGTTTGTATCTATTCTCGAAAGGTGAAAAGATATACTTAGTGAAAGGAAAATTTTTTGCGTTTCTAGATATTTTAATGTTTGATAGTCATTGGATCACTAGCTGCTTCTCTTGCTTTATTGCCATAGTGTTTGATGAATACCTGGTGTTTGACAGCATTGTACTCTCTGGTTTCTGAAAGTGATTGCAGGACCAATACAGCTGTCAGAAATGTGGTCTATGTTCTTGTTCTTTTAAAATAAAGTTGCGGAAGGAAAATGTCACAACAGAAATAAGTCTGCTCCGCTACCTGTAAAGAGGCCGGTACTCCTATGAAGCTGAAAATTGTATGGGACATGGCCTTATCATGTTAGGGATAAAGATGAACTCTTGGTTCTGCTCCTGTGGTGCTTCACCTCCATCTATAAGGAGTAATGGAGTCCTTCTCAAGATGAACCTAGTGGTTCATCCTGTGAAATCCTGTTTCTGCCACTGATTGGTACTTCGTGATCCAAGGAAAGATTCAAGCAACTTCAGGTGACAACTGATGTGATGTGAGAGTGGTTTTCGCTTCCTCTGTGGTTAGTGGTTAATTCATGCTCTCATTTGTGATTGACTTCAATAAGAAGGGATGTAAATAGGGATGTTGGCATTTCAAATACTTCTGAATAGGTGACTTTCTTAATGCAGTGTTTCTGGAAATTAATACTCTACAGGAGCAAAGAGCTGATGGGAAAGTGATCGTCTGTATGGAGGTGAATTCCATCCAGAAATCTGTGGTGTCTGTGAAGGCAAAAGTTTAGAGGAAGAAGCTAAGTCACCTCCTTTGTAATGTGCTCCCTTCCCTGTATTTGCTCTTTCAGTTTTAACAGATCATGTCACAGCTCTGTGCTTTAGTCCCTACTGTAAGCACTCTGTAAGTTTTCCTGAGTGCCTCAGTCTTGTGTGAATGACCAATCAGCACATTCTGTCTCCACGGGGCGTATTTTTAGCGTGATGTTTGGGGAAAGAAGGTGTAATTAGAACTAACCCATTAACTGTAATAGCTCTTTATGTACCAAACTGACTGCAGACCCTTGCGGGGGTCAAGGCATTGCCAATTAGCTTGCATCTGTCCAGCAACAAGGTTCTCTTTGATCTCTTAAGTCTAATCTGATTTTGTTTGTAAGTAAAGTTGGAAAGCACAGTCTGAAAGAGATAAATGAAAAAGTTACTAAATGGCCCTGAATTTGTTATTGTGATTGTTGGAGGATATGTTTTTGTTTATACTGCATTTTCTGCAGTAAAGTGACTTAAGCCTTGTCAGCCAAGCTGGTATAACTTAAGACCTGGTGAGTGCTAACAATTCTTTCAGGTAGTAAAAGAAATGCGTTCTGAAAGAGTGCATGTGCTATGACTTGGGGACAAGCATTTTATATGGTAATATCACAGTCTTTTATTCATGGCCAGTCTAGTAAGGATGTTGATGGAATAAAAAGAAGGCTGGAAAAACAGCCATGGATTCTGGTGAAGATAGTAGGGAAACTCAGCATGCCTTAGTCTTGGTCACTTGGCAGTCAGGTATTTTTTTTGCCTACAAGTTAACTCCTCTTCTAGATGAAGTTTTGCATTATCAAAATCATAGGGCATCTAAATAATATTATTTAAAAATTACCTGCAGAGACAGTTTTCCTTTCCTTCAGTTTTTCCCTGAGCATAAGGCAATCTGAAGCTTAATATAGTATGTCTGTTAGGGATGTTACACTTGATGGATACGTGGAGGGTGAACTGTTCAGCAGGGCTCATAAAGCAGTAAAACAAAGCAAATACACCAAAACTTGTCCATACTAGGGACTTACAGAAAAGTAAGTTCACTTTTTCTGCAGCTCCTGTGCAAGAGACTGTTGAGGAAGAGCTATTGTTCAGTGAGTGCCACACCAAGAAATATGTCAAAAATAATTTTTAAAAATCTTTACAGAGTAAGGGAAGGCATGCACGGTCCTATTATGTTACATCCTTACTGAATTGCTTTCTGTTGATGAAAAATGTGCCTCTCTAATCAAACAGAATTTTGAAGCACATCATAAAGAACTGGTTGACAGTTTACTTTCAAGACATCAGAAGCATAAAGTGTTCATTATCCCATATTTGCCTACTGTGAGGCTTCTACAACATTCCCCTGCAGAATTTTGTGATGACGGGATACAGCATGGTTGAAGCAGAGGTCTCATCCTATATGTTCATTCCTATGTTCCTTCCTAAATGCAGATTGCCCACTTGAAAGTAGCCCTTGCTTTCAACGTACAAAAAGAAGTACTATTATGCAGCACCTTCCAGTGCACCAGGAAAAAGAAAGTTAACTTTGTTTCACTGTATAACTGAATAGACCAACTTGGTATTTTTCAGTGGTGTTGCTAAAAAGTACAAATACGGGAGACAATCCTACTCCCACTCACTTGAGGCTGGATTTTGTTCCAGTTGAATAGTGAAGTTGCACTACCACTGCTGTGGCAGAACAAGCAACATGTTCAAACAACATGGCACCACACAAACCAGAAATGATATGCAAATTACACAGTGGATGAAACAATCTTACAGTATCTTCTTTACATATTCCTGGCAGGTGTATTTTTCATGGAATAGTAATAGTCCTAATGGAGTCCACACTAAGGTCATGGTCCAGCAAAAAAAGCTAAGCATGTCTTAACAGAGAGGAGGAGCAACCCCGCTGAGCTAAAACTCAAGCTTGCTGGTGTCTCATTGCATCAGAGCTTGTTGGTGTGTGTGGGCGTGGGTTTTTTTCCTATCAACCCTCTGTGGGTTTTTTTTGTTGTTTTGTTGTACAGCAAAATAGACTGTAGGGAGTGGTTTCTCTTTGACCTTTATTGGGAACTATGCATGTGAATTCCTGGATTTTTCTGCCTAATGTTATTATCGTCCTTCCACTGACTGGAATTGTGAGGACAGTGAGACTATATGAAGCACTAGTGTAATAGGACGAATGTAGGCCTGGATTAGTTTCACCCACTTTATTCTTTTTCCCTGTCCTCTTTACTCATTGTATCTACTTTGGCTGGTATTACGGTCATGTCTTCCACTCCAAAGCCTTCATTTCAGTTAACAGCCTCTCCACAGTTACCATAGAGTCCTGTTACCTTTGTTTCTATTTACAGTGTGAATAGATGTCCATCATTACATTGTTGATCATGACAGGCATCAGTAACACAATAAATTGTCTGGAGAACTAGTCAGCTACTAAGAAGAAATGTGCTGTGGCTGCTAATGCCTCCAAGGAAAAGGAATTTCATGTGGGGTGAAAACTCTAGTGAAGGATGCAGCAGCCAGCACAGTGCATTTGGAAAGCAGAAAGCCTGTGAGGGACAAGAAAAACAACAGTAATGGGAAACTTTGGTTTCCCTCTTGTCGATTGAGTGAAAGTAACAAGATGTAATGTAGAAACCATATGTTGAGGTACTCATTGATGGCTGGTTCATGGAGCAATTGACTAGCAAGCATGTGAGGGATGCAGGTATGCTTGGCTTTGTGCCAAGTGATGTGTAGGTCCCGAAGCCTACAAACTCTGTAATGAGGACCATAATGTCCTTTGATTCAACATCCTTTTTAGAGCAAGGGAAGCCAAAAAATCCATTACAGCTGTCCTCAATGTGGAGAAGGGTAATTGTGTGAAAATGAGGGAACATGTTACCACAAAGCTGGCATAAAGACTACTTAACAACACTCTGTCTGTTAAAATAGGTTGCAGGAAGTCACGATGATTTCTTTTGCCCCAAACAGAGATTATCAGAAGTGAGAAGAATCTGTCAAGAAGCTGAAGTTATGTTTGAAGAAAGTGGGGGGAAAAAAAAAAAAAAATTCTACTCAGTCAGGTTATGTATAAAGCTCGGTAAGGTACTGAAATTTTTGGTTTTGCCCTATGAACTGCCAAGAGGGGTCCAAACTTTTATAATAATTAACACGTGTTTCTTCAAATGCATCAGGAGCATAAAGCCTGCTAGAATATGCATACGAGTAATAGGTGATTGAGGTACAAGGAATACTTAAACTTGTTAAGGCCAATGCAAAGAAATTTCATTAATTCTTTGCATGGTTGTTCTCTGTGGAATAACCTGGAGAGATTTCCCATGCTAGAACCCTTCCTGCAAGATATCGTTGAGAAAGTCTTTCTGAAACTGAAGTGACTGTAGAAGGTTATAAAACAAATTGTCCAAATGAACAGCAACAAATGACCAAGACTAGACTGTGCTCATCCAAAAACTCCAGAAGAATTCAAGCTAACAGCACTGCGTGACCTCTGGCTTAGAGCTGCCTTTGACCTGAGAATTGGGAGGTGATAAATGTGATGCCCAGCTTAAGAGGTTTCCAGGGTGGTTTGTGGAATTCTAGGCTGATATCTATAGGCCTAGAATCTATATCTATTCTATATCTGTAAGTCTGATGTAAGTACTTGGTACAGTGTAGAAACTATAATAAAAAGTAGAATTAGAGGATATCTGGATAAGTATTGTGTACTTGGAATGAGTTAAAATGCATGTCTGCCTTGCAAATGTATTACTGTTCTCCATAGAAGTCAACAAGCTTGTAGATAAAAAGATGATCGGTGTGGTATAGTCTACTTTGTCGAAGCCTTTGTAGAAACCAGTTTCCTCATTAGAGGATTTTGGGGAAGCTAAGTAGCTCTGACACCAGAAGGACAGTTCTGGTATAGATAGATAATTTAGCTAAAAGTTGGAAAACAAGGTCAGTGGTCAGTTCTTGCAGGGGAAGAAGATCACACAGGAATGTGTGTTGGGACCTGTGGGCTCTTAGCTCTGCTCACAAATGACTTGGAGAGAAGCTGCTGGTGATACTAAGTTATCATAGTAGGGCTGGCAAGAGTGAAGGCTGGCTGGAGAACTGCAGAAGGACCTCATAAGACTGAGTGACTGGTTAATAAAATGTCACGTGAAACTCAATGTAGGTAATGATAAAGTAACCCATGTGGGGAACAAACAATCAGGTTCTCATAAAAGATGAATAGTGAGCTGAGCTCATACTGGGAAGTGGGATCTCTGGAGTGAGAACCTGGTGCTTTAGGAGATAATTCTGTGAAAAGGTCAATTTACTCACTACTACTCAAAAAAACAAATCAAATGTTAGGGCTTATAAGGAAAGGAATACAGAACAAAACATGACATTATGTGTAAATATGTTGTTTGCCTGCATCTTGAATACTGTGTGAAGCTCTGATCTCTGTATTTGAAAATAGTGTAGTAGAGCTGGAAAGGTTTGGAGAAGGACAGCCAGGATGATCAAAGGCACAAAAATCTATGTGAACAAGGAGGCTATGACAAAGAACTGGGACTCTAGTTTGGAAAGAGACAGCTGAGGAGTCTCTGATAAAAGTCTATCAGAAGTGGCATATAGAGGGTTGAATGTTCACTTTGTTGAATATCCACTGTGTGTTCCAATTCAATAACTGGTGGACATCAAATGAAGCTGATGGGAGGAAGACTTCAGGACAAAAAACAGTTGATTCCTCACGCAAAGGGTAGTGGACATGTGGAACTGTTTGTTAAAGGATGTTGTGAATGCATTTACATTAGTTTGAGGGAAACTGGGTAAGTTCAGGAAAGAGAAAGTTGGGGTTGGGGGTTACTAACTATACAGAAACCGCAGCAGCTCATGTCCCTGAGCTAAAACAACTGGAGGTTGGGTCAATGTTAAGGATGCCGTCCTTACTTGGTACTTGATCTTCTGTAATTATGGCTCCTGCTGAATACAGGTTATGGCAGGGGGAGCCGAACTTCTAGTCTGATCCAGTACAGCCACTCTTCTGTGATGGAGCAGACCAGGGCTTCAGCTTTGAGCAGCACCATGACCTGGCCCCCAGACCAGGGAGCTGCAGCAGCTGTGGTGGACACTGTACAAAGTTCAGAAGATAACCAGATTCTGTAGTGCCCAACCCCTTTGCTGGCCTTTCACCCCAGTGCAGGATGGATACCAATTGTTAGCAGTTAGTTTTCCAGTGTTTAACAAATGCTTCTCACAGATGTTCAGGGTGACATGTAGTGCAACTACTGAAAAAGCAACTTATGTGGATTTGGCTGGTGGGTTTTTGAGACTGTTACTCTGTACTGAGTATATTGCAACCTGGAGACTGCCCCCTGCAACTTGCTTTCCAGTCTCCAATTAGGCTAACAATATTCAGTGTGCTGCATAATGCATTTGCAAGGTTCCTTTTTCTTTCAATATTACTGAGACGAGATATCAGGGGGTTGGTTTTTGGCTTTTTTTTTCTTGCCATTTGTTTTTGTACACATCTTCCAGAGCCTCATCCAATCTCCCTGAAGTCAGAGAGAGTCTTTCCCTTGACCTCCCCAGCTTTGGAATCAGTCCAGGAGTGTGCTCCTTGCTGTGTTGTACTCTGCTTTTTGTTAACTGTAAGGAGGCAGTCCTGGAGTACCAATTTACCACAACCTGCACCTGAAAGTTTTGATAGCTGAATGTGGTAGACACAGGAAGCTGCGCAGAGGGAAAACGTGGGTTTATATTTTTCCTGTAAATCATTGGAACTGGTGTGTATTTCCATTTCTGATTTCTGGGCATGGATCCAGGAAAAGAACAGAGTAAAGTGTATGTTCATCTACTTTTTCTTTTTCCCTTGTACAAAGAAAAACAAATACAGAGCTTGTACCTATTGGAAATGAAATAGCAGTGTATTCCTTTTAGCCACTTTCTATTAGAAGTGAGTGAGCTGGAAAGGTATACATGGGATGTTCAGCCTGGAGCTGAATCTACGCTGTGGTGTCGCAGACTGGGAGCGTCAGAGTTTTGTGTCCAGTTTCTAAAATCTTGGACAAAATGGCATCCTGAAGGAGGACATCAAGACAAGGTCCTGTGTTTTAGCATCACTCTGACCGTCTTGTGTAACATCCAATAACTGGACGTCATGACTTGTGGAGGTCAGGCTGCTGCTGCGTAGGTGTGAGCTGCTGCATTAATGTGGCTAAAGCCAGTAGCCAGTCTGTCTTACTGTGTTCACTCTCTTTTGTGCTGGCCCATACTTGGCCAGCAGCAGCTGTAGCATGGGGGAGTGGGGCTGTTCAGATGCTCAGCAATGATGACCAGCTACCCTGTCTTTGTAGATGGTGTGGATCTGCCAGCCTGATAGCTCTTTCTGCTGAGGTGCTCAAAGCTTAGGATGCTGGGCTAGGGCTGCAGTGTGAGTGATGTGGAGTGATTTTTTGTGAGCTGCCTGGCCCCAGGAACACACATCCTTTTCTGTCTTTTAGTTGAGCATTTTTTTTTTTTAATATACTTGTCTGATCTGCTCTCATTATCCCTTGAGTACTGGTGCTCTGACGCCCAGCAGAACTGCCACAGGTAGTCTGCTTCATTGTGGCTGTCGCCTGCACTTTCTGTGAGAGGCCACTGAAGCCTAGCTGCTGAGAGAGGCTCCTCAGAGCCGTGTTTATTCCTGTATCTTCCATTATCAGCCAGAGAGTCAGTTCTTCATCCTGGAAAGCAGCTGCATCCATGAAATGCAGTCACTGGGGACTTGCCTGCATATCATTCATTCAAAAGTGGATGCTGGCAGCCCTTGGTAACAAATCTGCATCTGTATTCCTGGTCTTGAGTAGAGCTGCAGGTGTGGCTGACTGCAGGGAAACCAAGAGGAAGCTACGTAGTGGAAAAAAAGATGCTTGCCAATGAAAACAAGAAAAACCTACGAAAGCATTCCATGTCACCAGCACAGAAATAGAGGGCACAAGCGAGGGGACCCAAAAAGTGGGTAAAATGGCAAATAAAATAATTATAGCAGGAAGAGGGAAAGTAATAAGGTTTAGCAGGAAAAACAGATGTGTGGACGAAGTTACTTGCAAGGTGGCTTTTAAAGGCTGGGAGTACGCAGCCGTTTTTGAAAGTCTTGTCTTTGGACTTCATTTCTTCTTCAGGCTTCTTTTGCGGCTGTATGTTTTCCATGATTTTAGCTGAAGAATGGATTTTTTGATCTGCCAGCTAGTGTACCTTCCTGTCTGGACTGCTCTATCTGGAATCTGCAGTTTTCCTGCCTGCATGGGAGGATCTGGCTAACAAGGGGGCTGTGTACAGCCTGTTCGTTCTTTCAGGGTGGACTGAAATGTTAATTAGCAGTTTGCAATGGAAAGCAAACAAGATGCGTCTGCCTTTCAAGCCCTTGATATTAGCCAGCTTGCATTTTGCTGGTACATCCTGTTGCCGAATATGGCCCTGACTGGTGTTTGCCAATTCGCGTCCTTATAAGTGAATATTCCTTTCATACACTGAGCTGAAATAGCGTACTTCAACACGACAGAGCCCGTTTGTTGAACTACTTAATAGGAACTAAATGTTACCAGATTCCTGTGTTAATGAACAGCTTCTAAGTCGTAGTACTAGCAATAGAGAGAATGAAATTAATAAGGACCTTTCCTGTTGAGTTAAAGGGGCTCTGCACTAGGCTCAGTGGCCATTCCTATGCTGTATTTTAATGTGGCTTTCAGTGGGACATGACTGTGGGACTGACTAACTAGACTGCTGACCTGTTGGAGAATGTACAGACTGGTTTTATGGCAACTATTTTACAGATGAAGAGCCTGTGTCTGTCTTATGCGTTGAAGGGCAGTCAAATGAACACTTGCTGTTCACATTATTGTTTTATTGCTCTGCCTGGTTCACAGCTCACTGCAAGAGTAAAGAGCTAACTGCTAACATTGACCCATCTCTCTCTACAGTGGTCCTGAGATTGTGTGCTTGGGGTGAGGTGGGGCTTTT
This sequence comes from Burhinus bistriatus, assembly GCA_013397275.1. Classification (NCBI taxonomy): domain Eukaryota; kingdom Metazoa; phylum Chordata; class Aves; order Charadriiformes; family Burhinidae; genus Burhinus; species Burhinus bistriatus. The sequence goes on along the minus strand of VYXH01002833.1, from coordinate 451,175 downwards.
AGGCAGTTCTTGTGCCTGGCTTCAGTGCAGACACTGCCCATGTCTGACTCATTGAAGCCCCAGGTATTCTCCAGGAGCTGGGCATGAAGAAAGGCTGCATGCCAAGGCAGGGGCTTGCTGGTACATCCTTCCTGCCATGCTCTTCCAGGACACTTGAGAAGCAAAACCAGCATGTGCTCCCTCTTTCTTTCCCTGCAGGGGTGCGAGGCGTGGTCTGGGAAAAGACAGGTACAGGAAAATTCTTTAACTTTCTAGTTTCTGCTGCTGTATGAGCCAGCACAATTGATGCTTACTGGACTTGAGCATCAGAGTAGTTATTTACTGCTAGCTTACAACTATACTTACAGTAAATAACCACCAGCCTGCAGTGCAATTCCCTCCTGTGGTGCCTCTGGAGCAGCTCAGAACTGTACTATCTTTTGTTAAGGATGCAACACAGCCCTAAAACAAGTAAATATAAATTCTTGTTTTGGTCAGCTTTTCTGTGGCTTTGTGCAGTAAATGGGAATGTGTGTGTGCTATACAGGTGTCTGTGGAGTCAGTTAAAGGAAGGTTTTGGAAAAAAACAGACTTATAAAAGCGCAGAAACAGTACCAGCTGATAACTAAGCAGAATTAAATATTTCTTTTGTGATATAGCATAGGAAATATGTCTGGGAAATATTTTGGACAGTGTTTTAAAGTATTCATTATGTTTCCCAAGATAGGCTGAGAAGAAATAGAATTATTTTTGATGAAACAAATTGATCTCTCATCGCTAGACATTTTCTTTCTCTAGAAACTGATGAATATAACATCATGTTATCTTTTGCAAATGTCATATGAAATAGATGAGGAGAGCAACTTGGGAGAAAAGCTGTAATCAATCACAAGGTGCCACAGTTTTCTCTTCTCTGTTGATCATCTTACCAGAAAGCAATTTGAGGAGGGAAAGATTACAAGTATAAAGAAAATAAAAACAAATCTCCCTCCCCTTTGTGAAGGTGGGTCAACAGCCATCTTTTTCCTGGAAAAGAAAACCCAGAGGCTACAGGGTGGTGTAGACTTTAATAAAAACTTCTTACTTATTTGAATAAATAGGAACAATAATGGTGTGTAAATGGCCCATTCTGCAAACTGCTAGTTGAACTTCTAAAATGGAAATGAAGTCATTACCAAAGGAGCAAAATGGGAGGGCGCCGTGAAAAGAAACCAGAATTTAAGATGACACCTTGAGGTCAGACAAGATGATCATAATAGTCAATGGAGATCTTTTATAGCACCAAACTGTGCTCACACTTCTTCCAGGAGTGGCTCCATTGACTCTCAGGATTTGTACCTTAGTTGTGTGTAACTCTTCAGGTTTTTTCTTCTCTGGTCATTTCTATTAAATGGTTACTTCCATTTAATATCATTCACATAGGTGGTCCCCTTCTCTCCCTGGCTCACAGCTGCCTGCGAAAGACTGGAGCTTTCAAGGTGCTTGCACAAATAAGGGAACCACAGATGTGCCACTGATATGCCCTTTTGTGGGCTGTGTGCTCTGTGTTCTGCTCTAAGAGCACACTGGAGGAGAAACAATACTGCTGTGCTATGGATGGCCTTATTTTTGATGTAGCCTATGGTGAGCTTTTCAGCTTGACATTTCATGAATGAAACAACAAACTTCTGCTTAAAGATTTGGGAAGGTATTATACATGGACTTGCATTCTGTAGTGGTTGATGTGACTGCAGCAACTTGCCTTCATCTGCTGGGTGTGAAGTGGGTCAGTGTTAGTGAAAGTTGAGCAGCTCCTCTGCTAATTGGTATCCTGGGGTCACTGGCTTCCAGTGAGGCAGTTCAACTTCTCCCACAAGCAAAGCATTTTGGGCAGGCACTGTACAAAACTGGTTAGCATGGAAACTTCGGTGACACGTGAATTTTGCAGTCAGAAATCATGTGCCAAATGTCTTGAAAAGGAAGGGAATATATTTAAAACATTGCCTTTAAGAGAAAGAAGAAAGATTTCTTATCCCTTTGGCTAAAATTTCAAACTTCTAGGTGTTAAGTTTCAGAGACTGTCTTTAAAAAAAGAAGACAAAATCATTCACATGCAAGCCTGTGAATGTCAGAGCTGGGTGTTTTAAAGAAAGAAACAAACAGCGTGAGGTTCATTGTGCTTGCTGCTGCGTACTCTTAGCAGGTAAATGTGCTGTCCCTCAGCTGACCTGTGCAGCATGCCGGTAGCATGCCTGTGGGAGCACTACCTCTGAGCTGACTCCAGAATGGCCATTTTCCTCTCTACTGTGCTTGCAGCTAGCCTGAGAGCCTTGAGCTTTAACAATTCCTATTTCTATGGGAGAGCTGGCTTTTTTCTGTTTCCCATCTTTTCCTTGACTGCAGACCCCTGAGCCTACAGAAGCCTGCTCCTGATTGAAGGGATTGGAAAAGTGCTGCTGTTAATATAGGTGGCATATACATCTGTATGCAGACTGAATTGTTGACCTAATCATCAGTGTGGTTCCTTGGATGATCTTTTCCTTGTGTTTGTGCATCAAGCACTAGGGCTGATGTAGTAAGTCTCTGACTGCTTTAAACATACAACAGTCAATTGAGGTCAATAAAAAAAGTCAGAAAACATCTTTAAGTAAGGAAAATTCCAGTGAATGTTATTTTCTTAACTCTGGCTGCCAACAGTGTTGTTGGGGGCTCACTCTATGTTCTGCTGTCACTTTCAATATGCTCAGATGTGTAAGGATCTTCATGTTCTGTAATGATCCAAGACCTTCTGTATCACTCTCCACTGATCTGAAAAATAAGCAATTTCAGGGGAATTGTCATCAAAGCTAGAAAAAGATTTTGAACAGTGGAGTTTTTTTTTAAAAAAATCCTACATAACCCCTGTGTGTGAAGCACTGGGAACGTGTGAGTTCAGTAGGAAACTTCAAACGATATCACACCACAACTTTGAGCTCTTCTACAATGACCTTTCTTTTGAAAAAAGTTTTTGTTTTATTTTCTGGTTCAGATCACAATGTGGGCATATGGAAGTGTGAAGGACAATGGCTGGTAAGGTTTCTAAATTTTAGATGCATAGTCAGAGAGATTTGGAGTGAATTTTGGTGAAGCTGGAAGACAGGAAATGAAACTGAGATGTGATTAAACCATTTTCACTAGAAACTATGAAACAATCTTAGTTTGCATGATGAATCTTCAAATTACCTTATTAAGCCTGCTGACAAAGATGACCAGAAGGCACATACCAGAGATTATGCATTTGATTTTTGTCCTCTCATGTTCCTCAGTAAATATAAGAAACAAATAATATCAGGGAGAACCTAAAACTTCTTTTATGCTTTATATCAAAATAATATTTCTTCTGTAGGCTTTGTATGTGGATCAGCATTGCTTGGGGAAACTATCCTGGGTCAGTATGGTCCAGGTGTGTCATATAATATGTATCTGTGTAAAGGTAGACAAGTTCTGACTACAAATTAAAAACACAAGGGATATTCTACAGGCATAAGGAGCAGTGGCTACTGTTCATGTGCAAATACACGATGCATGTGCAATAGCCAGATGTGCGGCACTGCCTGTATGTAACCGGTTAGCACTTGTTGTGAGTCTGGACTTGCTGCACACTGATTCTTCTAGCTGGGAGTGTAGGGTACAGCATGCCCTCTATAGATGTCTCTGCATGGAGGTTAGTTGAAAGATTGTTGAGGCAAGGCTGCTGCAGCTCTATCTTCCCAGATCTGGCCAGTAGCAAGGCATTCTCACGTGTATTTATATACACATGTGCGTGACTGGCCACACAGAGCATCACACACAGAAAACACAGCACGAATGTAAACAGCACCAGTGGCCTCATCTTGTTCCTCTTTGGCTGATCAAGATGAAAATCTGTTAGTGGAAAACTTATGTATGTATATACACATGTATACAGTATGGATCCTTCCAATAGCTGATTTTAGACAGTCTGCCGAATAGCTAGTATCTGGCTAGGCACCTAGGCGTGCCGGTCCCACTCCAGTCGCTGGTACTGAGACCCCCTTGCACGCACAAGCGTGAGTACAGACACACACACTATAGATGGCCTTAGATGCCGTCTGTCCAGCAGCTGGCCCTTGGATCCTTTAGTCTTCAGTTGTGTCATACACAGACACGCGCATATGTGAGTGGGTCTCTCAGCTGACCCCAGACCTCATGGTCTCTCCAGTAATTTGTTTGGACTTGTTGATCTCTCCAGTAGCCAACACTCAGACCCTCTGGTTTTCCCATATGCAGCCCAGACTTGTGGCTGTTTCGATACTTGGCTCCCAAGCCTCTTATCCTACTCGCTGGCTGATTCAGCTTGAAACTGGCAGTTTCATACTGACTTACATACCACACAATACATGTACTCTTCATCCAGTCTCTTCAGTTGCTGGTACTATGGACACACGGGTGTCTATGGCTTGTGGTCTCTACTCTGGTTGCTGACACTTAGACCGCTTGTGCATTCTAGTCTCTCTGGTTCCTGGTACTGCAGGTGCACTTGGACTCCCATACACACATGCACACAGAATAGAGTCTTCTCACCCAGGAAAACAGAAAAGGAGTTTCGTAAGGACAGGCTGCAGTGATCAGATACAGGGCATGGCTGGATAAGCATACTGACCAGCAACCCATTTGCATGTGATCAGTCCCTGTATCTCCCTGTTCTCCAATGCTTGTTCCTCCCCAGACTACCTTGATCCATCCCTTTCCCTACTTTGATTTCTTCCCTAAAATTCCTATAATAAATCTTGTGCAATCCCAAGATGCTTTTTCCCTGTATCCCGTAGCGAATCCCATACTCCTTTAGGCAGTAACTGCCACTCCCTAAGTCTGAAAGGTATTCTGAGGAGCTGCTCCTGTTGGCTCATATTGATGGGTTTCACACCTGGAGAGCAGGATTGGTCACTCCTCCTGGGAGGAGCCAGGGCAGGGGGCTCCCTTTCTTTTATCAAGTTATTGGTGTTCCCCTGCTTGGCACTGTACTTCTGTGCTTCTTTGTGTTTGTGGAGATAAGCCTTCAAACACTCAATGTGACAATTGGGTTTTCTGCAAAGTCAAGCCTTCTGTTGCGTGAAGGGAGGAGAAAACGGCAGCTGAGTCTCCTTTTGGCACTTGGAAGAGACGTGGCAGTACAGTGAAAAATGAGAAAGCACAGTGTGGAGTGAAGAAAACGATTTAGGGGAAGCGGAAAGTACAATGGAGGAATTACCCATGGGGTTTTGCGCCACATTGTTAAGGAGGATAAGAGACAGGAGAAGGGTGGCAAATCAGTACTACTGAGACCACGATGAATATGAAGCATCATGCATAGTGAGAAACCAGACTGGGCAGATTGAGATATATTCCTTTTGATGTACATGCCTGTGTGGTTACTGTCATGAAGTGTCAGTGTAACCACCATGTCTTTGGTGGGATGTCTTCACTCCCTCGTTCAGCCTCTTGGTAGCGGAATACACCTGCCTAGCACTCCTGAGATGTTCTTCCTACTTGAAAGATGGCATAGGTTAAAGCTTGTACCTGAAAGTGAGGAGCAGTATCCCCCTAAACATATAAATTATTTGTATGAGCTTGACCTTGCAAGTGAAGGCATGTTGGCATGGAAAAGCTGTCATTATGTCTTTGGGACATTTTACTTTCAGGAACTTTCTGGTGGTAGTGTGGGAAATTATAGCAATGTCACCATAGTAACTCATTAAAACCCAGCTGAAATGATACATAAGAATAACACAGAAGCATAGCTAGGGGTCACTTAGTCAGTGATGTGAAATATGAACATAGAGTATCTCAGAGAAAAAAAATCCTCAAACTTCTATTTCTATAAATAGGAGTCAAATATGCAGCAGGAGCAAATGTATTTTCAGCCAGGCTCCAGATAGGATACAGGAAAAGGAAGGAGCTTCAGAGATAGTTGCTCCACCCTGCCACTGGAGAACACAAACTATTGGTAAGGATTAGGTATGGGGCTACCTAGTACCCAGGCAAAAAGTATTATGGGTAAATAAAAGAATGTATAATTTTTATGAGGTTCAAAAGCAATAAATACCTTTTAAAACTCAGAAGACAGGGCTGATAAAGCAGATGCTGAGAAAAGCAGAATCCTAACTGACTTCTCTCAGACACAGAAACAATTAGCATATGCTATGCTATAAACCATTCTCTGGCTGGCACGGATTCCTCCTAGCCTGTATTCCTGTTTGGAGTAACGTGCAATTACAGATGAGATTTTCTTTCAGCACTTCAGAAATATGATTTCCCTACAGAGTAATTTATCTGTATAAATATTCTTCCTGATTGATGTTTAGAGGAACATTCATGTGCTTCCACTCAACTGCTGCTGCATGTTTCTTGACCCTTTTCCCTCCTCATCTGGTTTTCTTTTCTGTATGTTGCAATATTCATTTACCTCTTTGTGGAGTGTGAGACATGAACAGCACTTTTTCTTAGAATGCTTATTTCCAAGATCCCTTTTATTCATATCTGTGCCTTTCCCCTTCTTTTGATTAAGTTCTATCATATCCAAATGTCTCAGCACGTCCAAATCTCTGTTACCCATATTCACTTCTGATAAGTAACAGCTTACTGCTTCTAAAAAGGCCCTTTAGCTATGACTTTTCCTGCCACTATCATCCTACTCTAATTACTTTCTCTACAGACTTCTTTCTTTCACCTGGAAAGTCTCCCTCTCATTTTTTCTGTGTCGTGACCTGCTTGCCTGCTGGACCATCCTGATTGCACTAGGAAAATAGTGTTGCATACTCAGTGATAGGTTACATACCGAAATACACATACAAGTGTAACATTACATATGAAAAATGGCTTTCTATGTGCTGTTCGTCATCTCTGAGCATCTGCTACTCATCTCTTTCCTCTGAAGTCCTTCAAGTTTCTTTCCAGTTTCTCTGACTTTGATTTCCCCCCTTCTTTCCTTTAAAAAATCTTCCAATATTCCTGTTTTTCCCTTTCAAGTCTTTATTCTGAATTCCTGGGTGTCTCGACTGTCGTGTTCTTATCTCTTGCTGTTCAGTCCAGGTTCTGGAAATCCTGTTATTTTTCCAATTCCTACCCAGTGTTCTACATATTTTTTTTTATTGATGATACTCTCTTACTGTGCTCATGATTTCACCTGCAAAGACTTTGATGGTTATGTTTGCCTGCTTTCCTTCTGTTGCACACGCTGCCAATAAAATGACTCTGGATCTCTCTGCTCTTTAACACACTGACTCTGTTATTATCAAATAATCTCAGCAGTGCAGCAACAAGAATCTGTCTCTTATTTGGAGCTTCAGCTACTGAGTGCTGCCTTTCCATAACTCTAGCTCATCTGTTTGTGCCTCATCTTGATTATCTTTTCCCTCTCACCTCCTTTTTTCCAATCTTAGCCTATGATCTTATCTAACTAGTTTTTAATCTTGTAAATCCATTTGAGGTAACAACTTCTAGATTGTATTTAAAACTCTCTTCAAATACATTGCTATATGACATCTATAACATCTTTATTCTTGCAAAACAGCGAATCACAGCATACAGACATGCACTCATTCCAAGCATACCTTAAGTGCAGTCACCTCCAGAGTGAAATACTATGACTATTAAACAACCCACAAATACCTTGCACAAAATAACAGTATACATGAATGCAATATCTAATACCCACTTGATACCAGAGAGGGAATTTTAGTGCAAAGTGCATATCTACACACAGTGGAGCTACTAAATTCCCCTTAAGTGCCAAGAGGTACAATAGTGACCCTGTCCGTGCCTATTATCTGCTTTGTAAAGATAACATTTCCTGTTATGAGTACTAGGGGAATAAAACCTTTGAACTCTAAAATGAGAAAAATTGATCTGATGAAAAGTTAAACATAGGTTTATAAGACGCTTCTCGAATTAAATTAGATGCAGAACATGAAGCTAGACTTTAATGATGCTTCTTCATGTGCTAATCAGTCCCATACTGGTCGTCTGATGATACTGATGAGGGCTGAAAAACAGAAATGAAAGAATAATTTGGAAGAACAAAAACATTAAAGAAGGAAACCATGTATTATTGAAGGTTTAGGCCCTGGTCCTGCAAAATGTTACTCATTTATATAACTGCAAACAGAGAGTTACTTCAGTAACACTGAAGCTACTCATAGTGCTAAAAATTAAGCATATATGAAAACCTTTGCAGGGCCAGGGATGATTGAAATAGGGTGTGAAGATCTAGTTTTATGATAGAACAAAGAGAGAGGAAAGAGTGGTCAGACATCCTGAAATATATTTTATACATATATATTCTACACTTCTGTCCTCATCATAAAACGTGGGATTTTGGATCTCATTAACCAATATTGAAAGTTTTTCAACAAACATAAAGTGCAGCTGGGTTCTGCGCTGATGATTTTTACTTTTTAAATAAACACAATGGATGGAAGGTGGATGATAGATCATGGTAAATTAACTAAGCTTAAAACCTCAGGACCCACGGCAAGATAAACTTGAAAGAGTAGGTAAGAAGGAGAGGCAAGAAGACTTAAACAGGTCAATACCAAAGCCAGGACACAGGTTCCAGTGCTCTCATTAAACCACATTTGCTCTCAATACATATAGGAAAAAATTATGGAGGAATGCAGTTATTTTTGACCTTTGAAAACAGTGGGACTGTCTCACACCTAAGTAAGTGTTTCCATGCAAACTTGCTCCCTCAGGGAAGCTGCCCTTCAGTTTTCTTCTGAGTCTTTCTGTTTCGCAGAGGGAAGGACTTCCCATTCAGAAAGGTCCAGGGTGTACTTTCCACTTGTTTCAAGCAGCTGCAAGTGTACTTTTGCTTAATTAATAGTAAAGTGAACATTTCTTCTTAGAAACAGGCTAGTGAGAGTCCAAGGAAATTTTTATATAATAAAAATTTGTGTGTTTGGAGAACAAGATACTCGAAATCTGTGCAAGCACAGCTAAGATAGACAACAGCACAGCGTTGCAAGAAATTCACCAAAAGGGATCTGAACTGTAAGCACTTGATAAACAATGAATGAAGTGAGACACAGTAAATAGAAACAGCACCTGGAGAACTGCATGCTTAAGGAAGGGAAACCAGTGCAGGTGATGAATTTTAACACAGCATTCTCAGATTACCGGCGTTTTTTTAATAACTACCTTTTTGATCATAATGTTTTCTTATTGCAAATTATATCTGAGCTGAGAGTGCTCAGGTTTTGTAGGATTACAGTCCTCCAGTTATACATTTAGGATTCCACTTACAAGGATTTTTTTTAAAGCAATAATGATCTGAAATCCTGAGCTGTTAAACAGGCTCATTTCTTATTGAAGCTAATAGAAATTGCAAGTTTTCAAAACCTGTTTGTGCAGCAAATCCTAATATTATGTTTGGTTTCCTTTGGTCCGAACATGGGAAAATCCCCAGAGAAATTGACTGTATAAGAATGAATGCCTGCAATGGACTGTTAAGAAAGAAACGCAGAAGGCAAAACACAAAACAGGTAGGTGTGTAATGGCTTGGATGAAAAAAAGGAATGAGGACTGGTGGAGAAAGAATAAAAATGATTCCAAACATGATAAAAGATGAATGAAAAGAGGTTATGAGAACAGAAAAACATGTAGGGACAGAGGCCATAGTTTAGCCAAGATACTTGTCTTTAGAATTTACCGAGTTAGAAAAACAAATAACCCCTGCTACAATAGAAAAGAAAGAAAAGGAATTTTAATGCAAAAAAAAAATATCTGTTTTTATGTGAATAAACTGAGTTTGTTGAAGGTGGAGACAACATAATTGACATCATCATTTTACAGGAATGACCTAAGCCAAACTTTTTGAAAAGTTTTGTCTGCTGACCACTGCCTTGAGTTACGCCAAGAGAAACCTTTCTGGATGTGAAAAATTTTAATTGAAGATCCTGAGCACTTCGCAGTGCTCAGCTTTTTGTGGGCTGTGGCTACTGGCTGCTTCTTGCAGGACAATTAATTTTCTGCTCAGGAGCACATTGTCACCCTTTTAGCTGTCTGCTGGCTTTTTTTATCCAGTGCTCTGCTGTCCTGATTCCTCAAAGGTCACAATTTGACTCATGCTTTAGCTATGTTTTAGAAATGCATGTGTTTAGAAATGTTTTAAGAATGACTCTTTCTCTAGCCACCAAGAGTCAGCACAGTCTGTCGGGTAGGAAACTATGAGGAGCTATGCCAGAAAGGCCTGCCCTCTACAATGTATTGATTTTTGTAGTTTAGACAAGAAAACAAGCAAACAGACTGTCTTTCATTGGTAGGCTTGGGTTTACAAGTCCTGAAATTGCTGAAAGTGAAGGGAAGTCTGCAGAAAACTCTAGCCTTATATTTCTCTAGGCTTGTATTTCTTCTCTAGATAAACAGTCTAATGGAGATGTTTTCATGCTGTGCTTCTAAAGACTACTTTAATATTAGCAAGGCAGGAAATAATCTTCTTGCCCACAATGTGAGACTCATATCTGCTGGAGCACAGGCTTGGCTGATAAAAGAAGAAAACACCTTCTTTAAAAAAGAAGACTGGGTTTATAACTAATTGTCTTATTTACATTTAAAGGATAGCTCTGTCTGAAACATTTTCTATTTCTCGTCAGAAAAGACAAAAGCCTCATAGTTTTCATTCTGAGACTGACTTCCCATTCACCCTCGTTGGTCGCCTGAGGCAAAATGTTTAGGTTTTGGGCGGCTGGAAGCAAAAGTAGTTTTGACTTTTGATAACAAGTTGAACTTCTGCATGAAGAGCATTTGTCTGCAAATAATGCTTCCACCCTTATTGTTGTGGAAGTTTCAATGCTGAAAAGCATTTTCTGGCCAAAGTTCCTGCCTGTGGAAATGGAGCACATAGTACCTCAGCCTGAACTAGCTTCACAGGAGGGAGAGGTTTGGGCGATGATGATGAGTTCCTGCTCAAGTGTAAACTCTTGTAGATTCAGCCAGGTACATGTCTAACCAAATCAAATACATTGATGGAAAATCATGCTGCTTTAAATCACTGCTGCTTTAAAAAAAATCCTATCACATTATTTAGCCAAAAGCAGCATTTTGACAATTCTAGACTTTTTTTGTTTTGTTTTTAACTCCAAGTTTCATCTTTTTCATGTGTCTGAACTTTCCCCATGGCTCCTCATTATGTTTGCTTGTAGCAGTTCCTACTTGTTAAAGTCTGTGCTTTATCACTGTTGCAGAGTTATGGAAAGCACTTGCCTTCTGGCTAGAAAACACTGTGGGTCTCGTATATTTAATCAAACAGGGAACAGGCTGAGACAGTAACAACTTGCCACCTACACTGTTCTGTTAACTGAGGATTCTCCATTTTGTGAATGTACAGTTGTCACCACAGCTGACCTACAGTGCTATAAACTTACATGATGTACAACAGTCATGCAAATTCGTTTATCTTGATGTTAGAACAAGATGGCAAAGTAAGTCTGCTAGTGGGGTAAAGACTGACACAGTAGGAATTTCCAGGATGACTGTTTAGCAAGGTGCTTTCTCCATATACTCCAAACTGATTTTAGAACTGACTTTTTATTTTCCTTTCTGTTTTTCATGCTGCGATCATTTATCAGGATATCTGTCTCCCAAGGGCATAATCTCTCAAGGTTTTTGAAGTGGCTTTGAGAGTTGAAAATTGTGAGCCCATCTCAGTGGTACTCAACATTTTACAGAATTAGTTGCTGGATGCATAAAATGGACATCGATGCACCTTTAAGAATGCCAGATTTCAGGAATTTTTAAGAATTACATTCAGAAAATTAAATCCACTGTCAAGAATAACATTTGGAAATGCTCTCTGCTCTTAAAAGCAGACACAAAAATCACAAAATTATTTACAAGGTAACAGCTAAGCATTGTAATTGATGCAAATTTATTCATCAGAACTACCCTTGACATGCTTGAGAGCATCAGTGGATAAAATTATTTGGAGAATATGGAAAAGCATCTGGGAGGTAACTGCTAGATTCAGAGCCATTTGTGGTGTAATGGGATTGCAAGTGTTTTAAGGGAATACCTATTGAATCTATCATGAGTATAATGTGTGGCGGTGGGGGTGGGACAGGAGGCTTACCCTTTCCTTTTAGTGTACCACTGAATATCCGGTACTGTCATACTCAATACTTAAGGAGGGCAAGAAATATAAAAAGCTGAGTTGACTGTGAGGAAGCACTTCATTTAGTGGGAACATTGCTCATGGTAATTTTCTTGGCTTCTCTGTTCACAGGAATAATAATCCCACATAGCCGATAGTGTTTCCACAGGTAATTCTGGAAAAAAACACCTCATACATTTGAGTGATATATTTTCTACAGGCACCTGGGTAAGATAGAGATTCAGTAAAGCAAACAAAGAAAGGGTAAAAGTGACCAAATGTGAAGCTGAGAAAGTCTGTCCCCTTCCCTCTCAACTAACTGCTTCACAGACTTCCAGGGCAGGGCTGGACTTGTTTGGTGTTTCAGGATAAACAATTTTTAGCAACAGAAACACAGCAGTCACAGTGACTGACAGGGAACCAGCATTTACCTAGCAAACTCAGTCTGGCCAAGGCAGTGGAAGTGAGCTCTATAGGCAGTAGACTATGTACTTATGTTCTGGAGCTGCTTTTATCTGAGAATGTCATTTTTGATAAATAGTGCCTGTTGTATATTGGGAAAAATCGTGATAGTTGGGGAAATTGAAGGCAGTGAGCATTGGAGAGGAAAAAAAATATTGAAAAGAAACTTTAATTATGTTGGATTCAGTTTTTGAGATGGAAAATAGCAGCATTATCCATCAGATAGTTGACCATCCATCATTCCTGTTCATCCACCCTCACCACTGGAACATTTGAAATGCATGGTCAAAGTGCCAAAGAGACACAGCTACAAATATCCTTTGGAACATTTAGGAAATGAAAAAAGTGGGTTATATATCTTTAACTCACTGCTAAGAGCAGCTAAAACAAATGGCTTCTTATTAGATCCAGTTAGTATTGTACTACTACTTTTAACTTGCCCAAACTTTGTGTCTCGAAGTAGAGCTGGATTTCCACTTCAGGCAGAGAAATGCTACTTAAAAAAATGTTTAGACCTTTACAGGTTTTAGATGTTATTCATTGACCCTGGATTTGAAAACATGCCCAACACTTCTCAGTGATTTAGTGTTAATTACAAATTTTTAAATTATCATGCTTTAGCTTCAGATTGCTGGCAATTAAGACAGATTCCAAATGGAGAATACAGTTCTAGTATTTTGTGTTTGATTATTTTTGTCCAAAGAAGATTTCATCCAAACAAGATGATTTGTAGTCGTGAGTATACAGGAATGAGATACTTTGCAGAAAATCACCTTAGCCAGTGGTGAATCTCCTCCTGGAATGATTTTAGTAGACATTAAGACATAAATTTCATGCACTGTGCTCTGATGGACGCAAGAAACATCTGTAGATACTATTGAGTATTATAAACAGAGAATAGTGATTATCCTAGGAATATTAAGATTTGAATCACTAATTGGCCCATAGAGGATGTGGGAAGAAAAAGCCTTTTATTTCAAAATGCAGAATATCCTGGATCTGTGACTAAAGGTTTTATCAAACCATTTGAAATGAAGGAAGCTTGGTAAAAACAGCTGAATGGTAAGCCCAGTTTAAGCACAGCTCTGGTGAATAATTAAAAACATCGCTCTGAAGTGTAGCATTTTTAATAGTCACAGTGCTGCTACTGTGGATATGCTGATAATTGCTGTTCTGTAAAACTGTCAGACAGGAGCAGAAGTGAAAAACAAGAAAGAAACTGAGTGGCACAAACAAACCACTTGGAAGTCACCTGGTTAATAACCTTGAAAAAGTTGTCAGAAACAAAATCGTGATTCAATTGTATTTAATGAGTAAAGAATGACTGTAGGCATTAATTGTTCTTTGGATATAGAGAATGTTGTGATTTTTTGACTGTGAAAATAAGTGAAATAATTCTGTGATTCAAACTGATGCTATCCACAGTAAAATCTGAGCAGTATTAGCATGTCTGTCTTTTGTCACTGTAGTGGTGCAAGCAGTACCCAAGTGTTTGGATGTCAGCCCTGGGATTGTGATGAGGCATTGCCATCCCAACTCTCAAGTCCAAAGTTGTGTTCTTCTGGTAAGTGTACTGGCAAATACAGAGCTTTGGAGTTTTACTCCAGATACACTATTACATTTCAGATTCCAAACCAGAAAGCAACTAGTGTTCATTAAATATCAGATATTAAAAAAATTAGATTTAATTTTATTGGCAGAGCAGTCTCACAGTTACTGCTACTTCTTAACACCAGTAAGGGTTAGACCTTCATTTTGTTAAATAAAAAAGATGGGGAGAGATGAAACAGCTCATACAGGTCATGCGAGGGCTGGGATTTGAACTCAGGTCTTTACAGGTCACTCTTTGATCTGTCCTGTTTTTGCAGTCTCAGATAAACAAACTTAGTTATATCAACAGTATGGGAAATTAGTACTACTGTTTGCTTGTTTTCCAAGTTACAGTATTGTTCTTTCATCCCTCTGGAAAAAATGTGAGAGTCTTTTAGAACAAACTCAGTCACACACCTGCCATTAAAACATCCACATGAGAAAGAAGCTGCTTTCTTTTACATTGTTATTTTCTACTAAGTAACTTGCTACCTTGCTTCCTTATGAAAGTCAGTGTATATTTAGAGGTTTTGATGCTGCTTTTCAGTTAAATGACCTCTGCACTTCATCACTGCATTTCTCAAAGAGGTCAGGACTGGAGACAAGGTATTTTGTTGTAACTGCTTTGCAGTAGTGGAAGGGCAAGAAAAAACCAAATGGGTTCATTGACAGCATTAGTGCCTTCACTTCAAGTACAAATTGCTTATAATCCATCTGTGCCTCTAGTGTCAAGGAATTATTTGTTCCAGAAGCAGTAGTTTAAGTACTTTATATCGGGAGGTATCTGAGTGGAAAGACAGAAGATAAAAATTTAATGGAAATGTAAATGTGACTGAAGTCTTGGTGAACCTTCTTTTTTTTTTTTTTCTTTTCATTTTCTCCCGATGGTGTTGGAAGAATGAGATAGCTTGACTTTGTGGTACAGCTTTTCTGAAATTTGGACAATTTTTTTTCCCCACGGGAAAGGGCAAAAAAATACTATGTATCATTCAGCAGAAGGGCAAAATTCTGCAGTGTTGCCCCAGTGCAAATATGGAACAAGAACCCCTCCCGATGTGCTAGGTCAGAATCAGTTCCTGTGGAGACCCATTGAAATGACTGCAGTATCACCAGGTTAGGCAATTGGTTCCCATTGGTACACTCTTGAAGTTTACCAGTGGCGTATAGCAAAATGTCTGAATCAATGCCTATAAAAACCATACAGTGACCTAATGCCACTTAGGAAATGTTCTTGCTTTAATTGTTAGCTTAAAATATTTTTTTTCTATACTTAGATGATAAATTTGTCTTTACAAATTTACAGGGTTGAGCTTCCCATTTTGTAACTAACAATGGCCTTGTGGTCTTTATGTACTGTCCACAGCTATAATAAAGAAAAAAATATAAGGAGCAGAAAAAAAAAATCTTGCATCCCTTCTTGTTCAAGCAGCAAATCTACCTTCCCTCAGAACCTGTGAGGCTTCCTTTCATAGGAGCAAAGCCCTGATCGTTTCCAGTCATGTTAATGGGAATTTGGCTCAGTTATCTTTTAGCACAAATTAACAGATTCATCGTTTAACATTCACTTCTAAGATGTTTCTGTTGGATCAGGTTAGACTCATTAGAAGGTAATCAGGTTTGCTGCTCTTCTTTTTAATCACTGGTACCATATTTTTATTCTCCTTTCTTTATGCTCCTGTCTTAGAGCCACATAAATTTTCACCGTGTTCTAATTTTTGATGGTTCATCTCAGAGTACCCCGAGGAAAATATCGACCAAACTGTAGGTATTATAGATAATTCAATTAACGTGAACCTGATAATTAAAATCTCATGGCTTCTTATAAGAAATGGTAGAGAAGTAATTTTGGGAAGTACGGTTAGTGCTCCTGGGTCCCTTGAGAACAGGGAAAAGAAGTGATCAAAGAAAGAGTCTGAGAGCCCCATGAGGGTTTCGACAGAGCACTGAGAACTGGCTGAGGAGGAGAGAAAATTTGAACAGAGAGTAGCTGAGGGTCAGGTCAGGTAGGATGGATAAAGAGCCCAAAGCTGAACAGGGAACTGGCAGTAACCAGAAATGCCCAGTGAAGGTGTGTTTGGATCTAGCTTACCTGTCTGAGTGAGAGAGCTGAGTCGCAGTGCTGATTTTTCTAGAGTAATTACAAAGACTCCTGGTCACAACCACTGCTTCCTTCCAGCTCTGAGAAAGGCTCCAGCCTCACTAGACATATGTGATTATTGACTGATCATACTGGTCGAGGGTCCTGCATTTCTCCTCATTCATTTCATGATGCATAGAGCAATAGGTCTCTGGAAAACAGGTCTTTTTTTTTTTTTTTTCTTTCATTAAGTCTTTCTTTTTGATGGGGCATTGGGCAAAAATGATCAAAAATTGAGGTCAGAAGTATAAGGCATTATTCTGGGAGGACAGAAATTTTCTAGCTTGTTTCTTACAGTGAGTTGAGGCATGGGTAGCCCAGCAGAGTACAATACTGGTGGGCCCTTACACCAGCATGGGACCTTGCGTAGACCGTATTGAGTGGGAGAGAACTTGAATGAAAACATTCTCCTAGAGTCCCTTCACGTTACATGCCTGAGGGCTGTTTCCAGTCTGTACTCTAGATAAATGGTTCTTCACATGTTCTACTACTTAGTGCATTTAAGGGCTGTATATCCCTGATCCTCTACTTGTGTTGAACAGACCAGTGAGCAGCTCATCCCCAGTAATACCTGACAGATGTCTGAACTTTGCTGGTGCAATAAAGCCAGAAACATGCATAATGGACTTCTGGACTGTCCCCTCTCAATTGCAGCTATGAGATACTCTACAAAAGGACCAGCTGCTGGTCTGCCAGAGAAGAAAGGCTGTAGCTTGGAGCTACCTCAATTAATTCCCTGGCTAGCCTGTAACTAGATCCCAGATGTACTGCAAGAAAATCCAGACTAGAATGCTACCAGAAGAGTGGGTTATTGGGAAGCAAGTCAGGGTGTTCATAGCCAGGCACAGGAAAGTCTGTTTTCTGTGCTTTACAGCCCTATATACAACAGTATTAAAAAAAAAGGAAGGAAAACTCATTTGACTGGCAAAATACAAAATCTCCCAGTGAGGAAGGAAACCTGATTTTTTAATGACATAAAGCCCTACCTTAATCAAGTTTAAAAAACCCCACAATTTTATTTTTAAAGTAAGCTTTCAGAATTGCCTTGTACAAAAGCAAAAGAAAAAAATGCGGTGGCTCATTTTTTCCCTTTCCAGTTCATCATTAAGATAAGGGCAGTTTCTGTAAGCATTCAAATGAAGGCATCACTGACAATATTCAGCAAAGGGGCAGGCTTGAATCAAAACTTAAGTCCTAAAAACTGAAAACGTGGAAGAATTTTACTTCAAAATCTAGCCTTTTAGTTTGGGTTAACAACTGATTAAACCAATGGTTAAACAAGTCATTGGCATGCTGTGCAAGAAAAACAGATTATATTAAAGCCACTGTAAAAATTGTAAGAAAAGATGTCTGAATCTCACAGTGTGTAACCTTAACTTTAAGAATGTTAGCACAGCTTTTGTTGCACAGGCAGAGATTTTCATTTTTAAAATGACCACAGCTGAAAGGTTAAAAGCTGGGGAAAGCTTTTCCCCAACTCTAAGAAAACACCTGTCCCCACATAGAATCATACAATGGTTTAGGTTGGAAGGGACCTTAAAGATCATCTAGTTCCAACCCCCTTGCCATGGGCAAGGACACCTTCCACTAGACCAGATTGCTCAAAGCCTCATCCAACCTGGCCTTGGAACACTTCCAGGGATGGGGCCTCCACAGCTTCCCTGGGCAACTTGTTGCAGTGCCTCACCCCCCTCAGAGTGAAAAATTTCTTCATGAGATCTAGTCTAAATCTCCCCTCTTCCAGTTTGAAGCCATTATCCCTCGTCCTATCGGGACGATAGAACATGATAGAATTTAGTGCGTTGCTGAAAAAGATTTGACATTTCTGGGAAACAGAAGCCTGCTCAAAGAAAGGAGGGGACACAGTCATCTGAAAAGACTGAAATTTTCTGTGATTCTTCTCAGTGGTGTGCTCCTGTAGGAAGAGGAGAGGAAAAAACATTTCCTTGGAGCTACATCACTCTCAGAACGTATCCTTAGCTGAGACTGTTCCTTCTGGGTGTGCCTTGTTACTATTTACATCCCTTATGCAGGAATAAGATGACACAATCTTGGATTTAGGAAAGCTGGATTACCACTGACTATTTTACTTGATTCAAGTAAGGAACTAATTTGGTCGAGCGTTAGAAAACACTTGGATAAACCTGCAAAGACTCAAAAGAAAAACTTGTGACAGAAATCTGTCCTTGTGAATATGATGCAAGTATTATTTACAGTGGTAACCATTCGCTTTGGTATTTATTCACAGTGCTGTGGCATGTCTTGTCCATGTTTAGAATGGGATCAGTACCTTAGCACTACACCAGTCAAAAAGAAGAGTCAAGTCCTTAGAGGATGAGAAGTCACACAAGCTATGATTTGGGTCAAAATAATGATGACCAAAGCCTAATTCCACACCCCACATGCCCTGTATTTACACACATGATTTCTAAGCAAAAGAGGTGAGAGCTGAGATCTAGTGTGAGCTGAACAGGCTACAATTTCTGTTAGTTTCAGCTGAGCCACTGAGGGTAGGGTGGAGTAATCTATGGGTTGAGAGTTGTTATCCTGGAAGGACGCAGTAGATGTTTTTTTCTTTAAACTTGTGTTTTGTGCTCAGACTCTGGATCATTCAAGTCATTTCAGCATCTGCATGCCTCTCTGACCTGGACAAGGCAGATGTTTGGCGATTGGTGTAATAGTATAGAATCACAGGGGTTGGAAGGGACCTCTGGAGATCATCTAGTCCAACCCCCCTGCCACAGCAGGGTCACCTACAGCAGGTTGCAC
>VYXH01002833.1:326676-422115 GCA_013397275.1 Burhinus bistriatus | reverse complement strand
AAAAAAAAAAAAAAGACAGGATAACTGCTAAATGTAGCTAATTTGAAAATGTGTCTGAAAGTGAAAACAATTACCAAATAACATTTTCTTTTAAAAGCTTATTAACTAATGTTAAATTAATTTGGAACTCCTTAATAAAACAAGGTAGGCAAGTCATGTAATTAGTAAGGTTTCATTCTGGTCTTATTTGCATCTTTGAAAATAACAGTGCTTGCTCTACTGAAACCAAACAAATGATAATAGCCGAATCAGGATCATCCCCCTTGCATGTAAAAGCCTCCTCTAACAACCACTGAATGTCAATGGAATTACTTCTGTTGACTGAATGAATACTGAATTTGTCCAGGGGTCAGTGATCTTGGTCAATATGACTATACAGTTACGGTTTTTGTTTGCACACAATCTTTTTTGCAGCACAGCATTCACAGGTATGCAGGGAATCATTGTCAGACTTCTGCTGGTGGAAAGACAATATTGAGTCTGATCCACCCATAAATTCCAAACAGAGAGGGACAATGCTGGGCATGTGTAGCTGGTGAGAGGAAATTTGCCTTGCTGAGTATTACAGGGTCAGAGACTGGAAAAGAAAATTTGCTTAGCTCCAGTTAATTGCACAGCTAGAAAACAGCAAGGATGCTGTAATTTAATTTGTATAAAGTGCCGCAAGAAGGTGATGGGGTTAACCTTTGCTTATGTCACCTGAGTATCTAGTTCGAAAGATTTACAGTTAATATGATATTGACTGTTGCAGAACTGATGAAACATTGACAATTTAGAATTATCTGACAGGTGATTCTCCTGTTAAACAACTTCTAATGTTTGTTATATATATTGCTATGCAAGGATTTACCCTTAAGAGAAAATACTCTGATGCGAGCGCAAACTATGTAAGTTTAGAAGTAGATGAAATTATAAGAATTGTTTAGATCTATTTTTTTACTGCCCCTTCATTACTACCTTACTGTTACACTTCAGATTGAAAGCATCTCCAGGGAATTTTTACCTTGCTTTGAAGAACAATATTGTACTATCAAAAATGGAAAACATCAGGAAATGAACTGCAGCAATATTTAATTTTGAACACAGATGATGACTAAAACATCTCTAGATTTTGTTTATGAAGGTCATTGAGAAAAACACCAAAACACCAACTAGAGCATACCACATCACAGGCTTGCTCTTGTTTAGCATATTTTTGAAGTGGTGGATCCATTAAACCTAAGGATGGAAGCAATCTGCAGAACACTTACTGACAGAAGTAGTCCAGAAAGATTGTGTCACTTCTTCTGACAGCTGCTTATTTTTTTTCTTTTACTTGTTGACCCAGACTATGATCTTTGATGAGGGTAGTGCCTGGCGTTCAGAGAGACTTATCTGTATCTGTTGCTCAACATCAGCTGTAGGATAGTTGAAGGCTGTGAATTTGTAATGTTCCTCAGTTTTTCTCTCTTTCCAGAGAGATACTGTATCCTCACAGGCAATCTTTCTATTGTAATTATCCATCTTCTACTCCCCTGATTCTTACTTCATTTTACTCTGTCCTTGAGCAGAATTAAACCAATAAACAGAGCTGAAGTTTATTAATTCACTACTGTATAATTCTCTGTCACGCATGTATCTGTGCTATTCTACCGTTTCTTAGCTACGATTTTACAATGCAACACTGTAAAAGGTCTTATACTATTGAGACCTTATTATGCTTCAAAATCAACTTTAGAAATCTCTACTATAAAATACAATCAAAAATAGTTAAAGCTGAACTACAGTAAAAATCAAAGCAAAATATTTATTTAACAGACTCTAAATAAAAAATAGTGGAGCTCTGGTTTTTTTATTTATTGAGTCAATTAACTTCCTTTTAAGCTTGCAAGATCCAGTCACTTTTTCTTTGTATCTCGTAATGAAACTTATTCAAACACAGCTGTGTACATTGCCCTTTTATGTTCCACTAAAACTAAGCAAGAACTTCCAAGGTGGAAGTTTAACTAGTTACGTGTGTAATATTATCGCAACATGCTGGTACTACTGGAGAAATGAAAAAATAATAGTGATAGCTCTCATTGATTTATAAAAAGCTGTAGTATTATAACCATGAAGTTGTAATAGGAATGAGAAGCATGTTGGTGGTCTATTAATATTAAAGTTCAAAATTATTCTTTATTCATATATAATAATATATAATCTCTTCAAGCTTTATGACAAGACATATCATGCATTTATTCTAATCCAGACATTGTGACAAACCCATACATTTTTAAAAACTGAGTCTGAGTATCTGATAGGGAAAAATCTGTTCCTGCAGTTTAAAAATAGGTGCCATGGTTTACATGGAATTGACTGCAGGATTTTGTTTTTACAGTGTTAATTTTTTATTAGAAATTAATAAAAAAAGATGAGCCTGTTGTGGCATTAGAACAGTTCAGTATGACCACAAGCACCTGGTGCTGCTAAAGTATTATGTGCTAGTTTATTACTTCTCACTCAGTGGTGGTGTAATGGAAGGCACTTTTGGTATGTGGTGCCGTGCATCTTCCACAGCAATGCAGTATTTTGTCGTTTAGTGTAGTTTGCACATTCCAAGAAACAATTCTCTAACATCCAGCACTGCTTGACATTGTCCAGTCAAATTTGTTCCCAGACACTTATAAGGATCACTTGATTTCAGGAAAGGTATGGGCATGCTACAGTATAACATAGTTCTAACTATATCTGCAAAATTTTCTGTGCTTGTGATGCTTATATTATGATAGAACTAAAAGAAAAAAAAATCAAAGACTTACAGTGAGTTAAATAACTTTTTCTGTGAAGAGAAACAGAGGCTGTAATTTTGAATTAACATACATTTTAAGGGCGCAACATATGAAACAGTGAATTATAACTATCTTGGTTCACTGAAGTGGTGTTTCCAAGGTCACAGCTTGTCTTCAATGAAACACCTGCAAGAAAGATATGTGTCATCTTTCTTTTTTTCTCTTCTGTAAAGATGAGAAGGAAGTTTTGATTTTCCAACTTAGGCATTTCAAAGTATATACAATGCAAGTGAATGATATATTTTGCTTCTTTTTAATGATCTAAAACTAAGACTGACTGATATACAAGTTAAGTCTTTGGAAGAAAAATTCCTTGTTTAATGTGGAGTAATATATTACACTACAATGAGATTATTTTTCTTCCAATATATTTATAGAACAGAGAAAAGCCCCTAGCTATCCTCCATGTCAGACTTTTTTAATGTTAATGTAGAAGATATGTATGACATTATTCTTGTAATGTTAAAAAGAGGAGTTATTAAAATGAAATTAGAAATGCTAATGAGTAGTATTTGGATAAAATGAGAAACTCTTCTAATGGATTTTTTGTAAAATTTTAATGAGTTAAACAGTTTATAAGGAGCTAGGTCTTTTATATAAAAGTCAAAAGTTGAAATAATACAGAATTACCTTCATGTGCTTGATTTTAAATACAGAACAATGGAATGCATACATATTGTATTTGATATGTTTAAAGAAGTATCATTATCAACACAGAATGTGATTTCATAAGTCATTAAAAGGCTAAAAGGGAAATTGCCTAAACTTTGATTTTAAACATGTGGATACAATGATACAGTGATGCTGTGGAGACTCAAAATCATTCCAGCAAAGCAAAGCAATGAATGAATGCCTTGACCGAGAAATAAATATGTTACTGAAAGATTAAGAAACGAACTTTAAATATAGGTCAACAATTATAAAATGTAATGCAGTTTCATGGACAAAAATGTTTGGGTTTTTTTTCAATATTCTCTAGCAATTTATAGATTTTTTTACATTAAAAGGACTTTATCAAAGTCTTGATGTATTTGCAAATACAATACTTCAGGAATATTAGGAACAAAAGGGTTGATAGATGCCTCACAGAACTTATTTCAGCAGCCAGGTCATCCACAGTCTTGCTAGAATGGCAAACTGATCTACCATTATAGCCTACTAGAAGTGTCCAGCTATTAACGGAGGAGAGGACTCGCTACTGAGAATCTCCAGAAAGAAAATCAGCTGCACAGTATCTCCTTATTGCCACAGGTAAAAATCCCGAATAAGAAGTATCTTAAAACTTAGGGTGCTTGAACTGGTGAAGAAGTGTCAAGATACTACCTGAACAATGTCTTAGATACAAGCTTGGACAGAACAAGAGCAAGAGATGGGTGACCCATCTTCATTGGTAAATCAGTATCTGTCGGTGAAGGTGGCGAGCAAATTGGTAAGTTCTCCCAGCATGATCTCCAGTTTCAGAAAGTTTCCATAAACTTGGGAAGAATACTGCTGGTCTGTTGATCCTCAAGAAAGGAATTGTATTGGCCATTTACAAAGAGATGCATACAAAGAAAGTTCTGTAATGAATAGGAAATACAGTCTTGGTGTCTGTGTGCTTATGTTGATCATCTCGATAGACAGGGAAGGTTGATACAAATGGAAGTGTGTAGCACTTGGCATACCAAGAACTGTGCCATCATCATGATTTCATTGGGAAGCAAATGTGTGCAACGTCTCTGCAAGTCAATGTGTTTGTAAGAAGCACCTGGACAAGGACTAAACTAACTACAAGCAACTGTACTGTCTCTACAGATGGACCAGCATACATGTAACTGGCCATTCGTTTTTTCATTGCAAGCCTTAATGTCTTAATTTACATTTTATATACAATAAACTGATGATGTGTTGAAAATTTTTGTAGGCTAAATACATCTAACTATATTTTTCCAGCAGCTGCCACTTAATGGTATATTCTGACAGGTACCTCAACATTATTTTGAGATTCGTACTTTGATAAATGCAGAGCTAGAAGGCAATACTGACTTAGGTTCACACTGTGATGAAAACTAATCATCTTACTATATTTCTGTCATGATTTAAGCCGTCATCATCATCATAGGAGATAATCTGTTGTAATAAGACTTAGCATGACCCATATGTGAGCTGAAGCTAGGGTGAAATGCAATTGAAGATGTATATTGTGTTTGGTACCAGGTGTGCATGTAAAGGAATCTCTTGTGCAAAAAAGACTTAGTAAGGGTTCTACGGATGTGGTATACTGTTTCCTGTGCATGTGACTGAAGATAGGGACATTGCTATTCTTGTCTGCTCAAATACTGTACGCTAATTCTTCAGAACTGGAGGACACTAGCTAGACACTCAGTATTTTGTCTAAAAGTTTTGGATGAATGCTGCATGCACTCTGTACTTCCGAGAAAGTGATTCTGTCTCACCCTCCACATACGAATTGTTGCCTTTTGATTTTTCTTCTGTTTTTAGGTGATATAAACCTCTTCAAACTGAGTGTCTCCTGCACAAATCACAATTAGTTCATTTTGAATAAGAAACAGGAGCACTCCAATATTTTGTTTGTTCTCTCTCACCTTAAGGTTCAGAATATAAACAGTCTTCTGAGAAGTGTATTGCTTAAAACATCATCTTCCCTATGAGGGCATTACCACTGTGCCAGTGCATGCACTGGGGATTCTTTCCCACTGAGTGTGATACGGGAAAAGAGGATTTGTGACTGGGAACAGGAATGTCTTGAGAGCCATGTTTCGTTACCAGCTCATTATTAGTTTCCTGTGTGGTCCCTATCTGGCTTCCACATCACTCTGTGCCTCCTGATGAGTGACACAGGATTATACTTCATTTCTGCCATGCTGCTTCTGTTTTTTCTGCTTAAACTCTAAGCTCTTTTGTCTCTTGCAGTATGACTGTTCAGCATGTAGGATACTGAGCTGTTGAAGAGCAGCTTGATAGTATTTTGACTGAGATTATTGGAACTGTACTGTTAAGTACATATTTAATTGCTGTGCTGGATTGGGACTTTATAACATTTTTCTTTATAAGGGGGCTTCTCTTGTTCCCACTGAATCATTAACTTTACTCTTAGTTTTGAAGGCTAGAAAGGACCATTGGGAAAATCTAATCTGACCTCCTATATGGTTTAGGGCGTGTTGTTTCATCCAAACAATCAACAGCTTATCTTGGAAAGGCATCCAACCTTGATATAAGGGATTGAAAAGACAGAAGAATTTACCAGGTACCTGCGTTAATGATGTTTTGTTAATAATTTGTTAAAATAATTTGTTACCTCTGCATCCTGCCATGCCTTTTTGTGAAAGATTAAAGCAAGCCCTGTTCTTAACAGCTCTGTTCTAAACTCCTCTCCATGAAATACTATGTCTCTATGCAAGACTGTGATCTCATCATGTTTTTACATTTCTCAGGGAAAAATACAACAGTCAAAGCTTCTGTCAGTAGCTCACTTTTCATATAAGGTTTTACAGACTTTGCATCATCATTCTTTTGTGTCTTGTCAGAGTCCAAAACTCTTTCTCAACCTCTACCTTAAAAATTGGACATCCAGACTGGACATAATGTCTCAACAGCATTCACTAAGTTGAACTAGCAAGAATAATGTTGTAATCAACTTGATAAATGCTTGGGCTTAAGAATCAGAAATCTTAAAATACTGAACTGTACATGATTTTCCCAGTGTGATCTTTATGCCATTATTATGAGGCAATGTTGATAATATATTTTTTTACTGTATTACATTTTTTATGATTTTTGCTGATCATTTGTAGATGTCATAGTGAGGTCCTTCTAGAGCTTTGCAGCATCTGCCTTGCTTCACAAATATAGCTACTTTGTATATCATTCAACAGTTAACAATTTCAAGTAGTTTAGCAAGTCCACTGGAGAATTTTTTAGTGAAACGGGAGAAGGAAAGAAAGAGTTACCAGGAGGACAAACGTATTTGGGAAAAAGGGTGAGGAGATGAGCTAAACCATGTAGAGAAGAGCTGAACTCTTCTTTTGCTACGACTTTGTCCTCTGTCCTCTCTTCATGTTTTCCCACGTGTCCGATTTATTCTTCATTTCTCTTCTACACTGCCACCCTTATTTTTTCCACATTCCCTTATCAGTTGGCATTCTCAGTGCTGAAACATTAAATCTTTCTAGTGTTTAAGAAAAATTTTAATGCTATTTTAAAGCTGTGCACCTAAATTACTTATCCTCCCTCACACCTCTAGCTACCTGTGCTTCTGCCTTTCTTTATCAAAGGTAATTCCTTTTGGAAAGTATTCAGAAGCAATGACTAACTGGAGGAGGTACTTGCAAATTGCTGTTTAACTTAGTAGAAAACTAGGTGAAGAAAGATACTAAAAATAGTATCAGGAAGAGTGTTTAAGAAAGGCTAAACCTCAGACATCAGCCTGCAGAGCAGCGGATCACTCCCTCGCAATAATTGTGCACCAGTAGGCAGTAAGTAGCTAGGTGTGCTGGGGAAGGGGTTTTCACAAGAATTTAATGTTAGGTGCTGTTGGAGACAAACAGAAAGGTATAGATCTATTCCAGGGTAACACTTCCTGTTCCCCTCTGAAAGTGTGCTATGAAAAGACATACTCCATTTATTTCATATGTTGGCTGCTGCCTGTTTAAAATTGTGCATTAGTTTCAAGCTGTGCCTGAATGCTGTGTAGGACATGAACCCAGACCAGCAGGACTCTAATCCTGCCTCCCCTACCAGTGCAAGGAAAAACATAAGTTTTACCTTCAGGTAAACTATGCTGCTAGGTTTGATCCCAAATTGGTGACCATAACCAGAATGTGCGCTGACAAGCTATTAAACAAATCCTTTCTGCGCTCTTTAATGATCTGCCTCAGGATTGCAAACCAGAACATTTAACTGGCCATCTGTTAAAAGTGGACATCATAGTGAAGCAGCTGGGTACAGATGAGTAAATGTCTAAAGGCTATGTTCTGATAGCTTTATTCATGTTAATATAAGAGGTTTTTTCTCTACTGGGAAGGTCAGTGAAACCAGCAGATTTACTCAAGAAGTAAGGCACTTTTGAAGTTAGTGATCCAGGACTGGATTTTGTGAACAATTTGGTTTTCTCTCAACAGTTGGTTTTACACTAGCATAACACTATGATTTCCACTGGGCTACCAGCTCTGCTACTTCCTGATTGCACATTACAATTTATTTCCTTTAATATCTTAGCAAATGAAAAGAAAACACTTCAAGTTTTAATTTGATAGTATTCCACTGTTCTGTAAGGCGTGAGTATGCCTGGCTGCTCATGGCTTGGATGGGAGTACTCTTTGCTGGGTTAAAAACTGGCTGGATGGCTGGGCCCAAAGACTTGTGGTCAATGGAGTTAAATCCAGTTGTCGGCTGATCACAAGTGGTGTTCCCCAGGGCGCAGTGTTGGGGCTGGTTCTGTTTAATATCTTTATCAATGATCTGGACAAGGGGATGGAGGGTACCCTCAATAAGTTTGCAGACGACACCTCTACAGAGGGATCTGAACAGGCTGGATTGATGGGCCGAGGCCAATGGTATGAGGTTCAACAAGGCCAAGTGCCATGTGCTGCACTTGGGTCACAACACCCCATGCAGCGCTACAGGCTTGGGGAAGAGTGGCTGAAAAGCTGCCCAGCAGAAAAGGACCCGGGGGTGTTGGTCAACAGCTGGCTGAATATGAGCCGGCAGTGTGCCCAGGTGGCCAAGAAGGCCAATAGCATTCTGGCTTGTATCAGAAAGAGTGTGGCCAGCGGGACTAAGGCAGTGATTGTCCCGCTGTACTCAGCACTGTGGAGGCCACACCTGGAACACTGTGTTCAGTTTTGGGCCCCTCCCTGGAAGAAAGACATTGGGGTGCTGGAGCGTGTCCAGAGAAGAGCAACAAAGCTGGTGAAGGGTCTAGAACAGAAGTCTTATGACGACCGGCTGAGGGAAATGGGGTTGTTTAGCCTGGAGAAGAGGAGGCTCAGGGGGAGACCTTCTCGCTCTCTACAACTAACTGAAAGGAGGTTGTAGCGAGGTGGGTGTCAGTCTCTTTTTCCAAGTAACAAGTGATAAGAGGAGAAGAAATGTCCTCAAGTTGCACCGGGGGGGGTTTAGATTGGATATTAGGAAAAATTTCTTCACCGAAAGAAGTGTCAAGCTTTGGAACAGGCTGTCCAGGGAAGTGGTTGAGTCACCATCCCTGGAGGTATTTAAAAGATGGGTAGATGCGCTTAGGGACATGGTTTAATGGTGGACTTGTCAGTGCTAGGTTAATGGTTGAACTCGATGATCTTAAAGGTCTTTTCCAACCTTAACAATTCTATGATTCTATGATTCTATAAATTAGAAATCAGCAAGAAGAACAGTATTTCACAGTGAACAGCAAAAACTATTTGTGTCCTGAGTGCCTTTGTCAACATAAATCAGAAACATGAACAGTGAAAGAATACTATCTAACTACTTGTCTGTTTAAAAAAAAAAAATAATTACTACTCTGCATGAATTTTTATATACTTTTATGTATTAGGTACTGCTATGCAAGTACTGCTTTGGTAACTGTCTTGCTGTAATAGGATTTGGAAGATAGAGAACCTCTCTCAAAGAAGATTTATGGCTGTCTCCACAGAGTTAGATAGATTTTGAATGTTCACCATAAGAAAAAACTTGTTTTTCCCTAAACAAATGGACTAAATTGTCACAAAGCACTTGGTTACATTGATTTTGAACTGATTTTAAAGAAGCACTCAGTTGTACTTTGGCTGTTGATTTTCTGAAAGTAGTACAGCAGTGTACTGTACAGATGCAAAGGATATCTCATGAACACATAAAATTAGCTTACTTTGTGATAGCAACTGAAACAACATACAGCAACCAGGGATAATATAGATAAATAGACATAAGCAGAAATGAACATCAGGAACTAGCATAAATCGTGCAAAAGCTGTCCTCTCTATGAAGTATTTTTCACCTTACTGCCATTATAAAAACAGTCCTCTCAAGCTGATATTTATTCCTTTGTTCTTATAGACTTCTACTTCTGATGGCTTTCTGCTCTTTTCCCCACCAGCCCTTCCTACCTGTCTAAAAGTAATTTTTTATTTCTTTTCCTTGCTATTTTTCGTGTGCCTCTGCATCAGAGCCTGTTCTTGAGAGGGAAAACCACGTCAGTTGACAAGAACAGAGAAATCAACTAAGACAAAGTAAGAAATGCTGCCAGTCAACTCCTCCGTCAAAGGTTAAGGATAGCAATTGACAGGGTTTTCCTGGATACATCTCATGTCCTAGTCAGAAATGGTGCAAAAGTGGGTTGTGAGGACATTTTATATAGGTGTAAGATTTGAGAATGTCTTCTAGCCTGGCCAAACTAGGTACTGCTCCTGTGTGCTGAACTTCCAGAAATGACCAGAGTGTGCGTGTTGTATACTGCAGCCACTCAGTGCTCACACACCTGCGCACAGATGGTTGTCGTGCTGTGGTTGCTCTGAGGATGTGCAGGAAGCACGGCGCTTACTGCGTATGTGCTGCCCACCTGTTCTCACCTTTGCAGTAAATTCATTGCCTCTGTTCACATCCCCTTTCCCTTCTCCCTACACATTGGATTTATGACACGAATGCAGAACATGTTCTGTATTTGAAGTGCCCTGGCAATGTTGGCTTTGCTGTGCTCAAAGCCCACAGCACATGCATACCTACTTCTGAGAGGGAACTATGGACAGAAGTCCAGCCAGGGTCCTTTCTGACTGCTGTGGTGCCTTGTTGATCTATGACTTAGTCGCCCACCACAGTGTCTGAAACTGACCCCCTCATCTTTCAAGTTTTCCAATAAGTTAAGTTCTTTGGTTTTGCTTTTAACAATTCAGGTTGCTCAGTAATGTCAATGCAGTTACCTATTGCACAGTGACTTAGTGAAAGGCTCCAGATAGCTGACACCCTAGTAAATAATCTCAAAGAAGTTGGTATTTTCTGCTTAAAATGTTTAGGAGTAGAAATAATGGCCTGTGATGGAAGTTTCTTTTAACAAACAGTTGTGAGAACAGTTTGATAAAGGCTAGAAATACGTTGGATATTCACGAGTAACAGTTCTTTCTCAGAAATGAGCTTTGATTTCTGAATACAGGGTGGAGAGGAAAAGCGATAAATGGAAGAGATAATTTTGTTTGCTGCTAATAATTTATCAGCTCTAATCAGGGTGAAACCTATCCATTAAAATGTATGCAGAAATGTGATGATAGTATTAGGAGTGCCTCATTATTGTTAATTCATTTAGTACTCAGTGTAATAGCACTAATCATAATTAACTCCTCTGGTATCAATAGGGTTGTCATACAATCCGTACAGTATTTGCATGAGAATTCCACTCTGGATTCTCATTAATTAAAACATCATAAAAATGTCAGCACTTTAATTTGCCTTATGTTAAATACTAAGAAGAGGCTTCCAAGTTTTTCCTATTAGAATTTATCAAAATGCTGCTGCTACATTAATTTTAGCCAGAAATAATAGTTTGTAACCACCTATTTATCAGCTAATTACTTTACTGTTTAGAAGTCTTTCATTTTTCAGGGCATTACTGTTGCTAATGGGCAGAGGAGGAACAGTAGCTTAATATACCAATGTTGGAGTTTTTATTAGGCTAAACACCCTGTGCTTTCTGAATAGGTTTCTTTACCAATCTTCACAAAACGCTCGGTGTCAGGTCCCTGCAGGGCTGGTGTCTCCCTGGGGTTGGAGGGGCAGGGTGCTATGGGGTCTCAGTCAGGGCCTGGCTGGGCAGCCGGGGTCTCTCCCAGCGCCCCTGCCAGGAGCAGGGCAGCCCCCGCCCCGGACACGGGGCACCTCCCTGGGGATGGTGCTGGGCTGAGGCCAGGCCTGGATGTGGGCCTGCGGATGGCGGTCCACATGTGGGCCAGTGGCACCCGCCGCAGGTACAATCATGGCTGTGGTAGAGCAGGAGCTGCATGCTGCTGGGGGCCGAGGGGTAGAGGGTTGGGTTAAAGCAGTTCCCGTGGGAAGTGGGTCTCCCCACAGCACTATCCGGAGCTTCTCCAGAGGTGCCAGGAGGAAGGGACAGCCCAGCTGCACTGTCTCCAGGTTGGCCCTGAGCACAGGCAGCTAAGCCTTCAGGAGAGGATGATCTCAGGGCCCTTAACCAAGGTGCTTCTTTTTGGAAATAAAGAACAAAGGCAATATATTCATAGCTGTTGTACCAGTGGCTTCAGTGCTCTGTAAACTACCCCTCTGCAGAAAATTATTCTGAGCTCTTTAGCAGCCTTTTCACTGCCTCCTGCTTTCTCCTAAGCCCATTCCTTGCTGTGCTGCTTTAATGAATCCTTTTGGTTGGCTTATGGAAATCTTTCTTCAGAGCACAGGCACTGAGAAATTCTTGATTTCCTTGACCTGTGGTAGGTAGTAGGCTTCAGCCTTTTACGTGTGAAAACTGATGTCTACAAGATGGAAATGCTGCTATTCACAAGTTGGTATGTGCTCTGTATGTGAGCAGTAGCAACACGGAAAGGCAACAGTTGTGTGCTTTTTTTGTCCTGATCATAGAATCATAGAATCACTGGATCATCAAGTCCAACCATCAGCCTAACACTGCCAAAACCACCACTAAACCATGTCCCTAAGTGCCACGTCTACCCATCTTTTAAATCCCTCCAGGGATGGTGACTCAACCACTTCCCTGGGCAGCCTGTTCCAATGCTTGATAACCCTTATGTACATCAGGCCTCTGACCAGCTTTGGGCAACCTCCCCAACTGGCACAAGGTACTTCTCAGGAAGTCTGCTGGCTGCAGAATGAAGCCCCAATCCTGGATCCTGCTCTTGTCCATGGGAATTTTGCTGTTGAACTGAAGGAAGCAGATACCACTCACTGTCTTTGGCTATGACAGAATAAGCTGGGGACACATGGGGTGAAGAGGGCTAAGAGCTGTAGCAGTTTAGTATCTAAAGAATAAATCTATATTGCGCATTGGCTTACTTGTTACGTGCATTGAGCTTTGGCCAACTGCAGGTTTGTCCTGTTGTAGGAATCAAACGGCTCATGTGATAAGGGGTGGTATTTACACTGCCCACTCTCAGGCAGCCCACTAAAGGATGTGATAAGAGGGAATGCTAATGTTCCTACAGTTTAAGCTCTTGTATGCTCTTCAGTAAATTCATTGATGTTATTAGCATTCAAGGCCTTAAAAAATCGTTACTTAGATCCTACTTCATCAGCCCAAATACAAATGTGTCTTAAAAAATCTCAAGGGTTTTCTTTATTGTTTCTCCTTCTCTTCACCTTTTGTTTCTTCAGAATGTGCCCTCTCTGCCACCCTAGGATATGAACCAGGACAGATATGAAAGCTGGAGGTCCTCAACTTATCAGATGAATCGTGGACCTGAAAGTAAAACACCAAATAGACTGTGACCACACACCAAGCTACTTCCTGGCAGGGTTATAGTATAAGGTACAGAGCGGGAGATTTAAACTTGATGTGGTAAAGAAGCAGCTGGAGTTCTACCTTGAGTGATGACCGGAGGGATGGGCATACAGTACCTGGTTTGAGCTGGTATCCTTGATCCAGGACTTTGTAGCTCTATACAGAGCTACAGAAACTACCAGAGGAGTTTCTTCTTGACACTTTCCTAATCTACAAATGTCCTGTGGTGTTTATGTTATAGAAGCACATAAGTTGAATATAAGCTTTAGAAGATCTTTATTTTCAGACTGAGCACTTCAGGATCTGTGAACCATCACAGAGTTAATTAAAATTCATGTTTTCCTTTTTATTTTTATGCTGCCTCATTTGTATTCAGGGCATGTCCTGAGCAGGTTTATTTTGATAGATTGTTATCCACAATAAATTGAAATACCTTTCACAGTGCTCTCTGTAAGATAAGAAAAAATTACTTGAGTTATATTCTTAAATCCTAGGTGACTATGCCAGTAGATTGATTCATGCTGTAGGTTTCCACCTTCATTTAAACATTGCTGAAATGAGCCTGAAGCTTAATAATTTTTATCAGCTCTCTAAGAAAATATTGGAAATTATTAATTGATTGCACATATTATAATATTTATACAGCAGTAAAATCATCATTCTTATCAGTGATACACACTATGGTCCAAAATCCATCCATCAGTTACGCCATTTTCTATTCTGTTTTGTTTTCTTCTCTCACAGGGCAGTTTCTGACATGGTTGTGTTATGTTTGTGGTATGGTATAATAGAATGAATACACTTTTGATGCCAGCACTATTAAGGTAGCTGCTTATTTGTTTTGACATAGTACCAAATGGCTGAATAGATAACAGGTTTCACAACCAGGTCCCAAACGTTGTACAACGAAGGGTGAAAAAGACAGTCTATGGACCTTGACCAAGTAATAATGATTTTTCTGAATATAAAGGAATGTACAGGAACAAAGGAATCTTGATCTCACTCAATGTATCTATAGTAGATCTATGCAATTAGGATTTAATTTGTAGTATTTTTCCTTAGGAAGTTGCAGTTTGCAAAGGTAAACATTGAGGTAAGCAAAGGAGAAAAGTATAGCCAAAATTTACATATATGTTTAAATATATAAAATCTCCTCTCTCTCTTTCTGTATACATATACCTATATATAAGATGCATTTTTCCATACATCAGGATATTTATTTGGGGGGATAATGGAATATATATGGATTAGCTGTGTCTTACTTCCCTTACCCTGTCCTATGGTTACTTGGTGTTAACGTGACAGAAATATAATCTATCACTTGAATCTGAATCCTTAGCTAAAGATGGTAAAACTTGTCTTCCAGTCATGGGAAAAGCTCTTTAGGGATTGATAGCAATCAACACTGATTCAGGTAATCTAAGATATGAACTGTCTCCTGGAAGATCCCTTCTCCCTCTGTAGGCTATTGGACTGCCTAAATAGTTGCCTAAACACGCAGGTATTTAAGTGTCTGAGTAAGGTGAGACAGGACTGAGCCTACATCTACAAACTGTAATGATAACTTTTAAAGGCTTGTAAAAATTTTTAAAGCTTGTGAGAGACAGGTCATTGTAGTGGATGGTGAGCTAGATATAGAGTCAGGTCTGGACCCGGCCCTATTACTGCCTTGCTGTAGGTGAACTTTGAACAACTCTTTGTCAGGTCTTCCTCAAGGAAGTGTCTCTTACCGTCTTCGTACAACACCCAGCGCAGTGGGATTCTAAGCACAGTGAGAGCTTTTGTACACTGTCATGAAAAATGCTAATAAGTTCAACTTTAGAATTCCCTTTCTTTGCAAAAGTGTTATCTTTTGAAGGTGTCTTGGCAGCGTGCGATCTGGTCTGTCTTCCCACCGCAGTGAGGGAGGCAAAGCCATGCACTTTTTATGCAGTTCCTTGTCAGAGGAAGAATTTGTAACACATCAGCTGGAGAAAGCTGAAATGCTGGACCAGTTTGCAAGAATTCTGACAGAAAAATGATATATTTTGATACTCTTTCTTCCTACTGTTTTTCCTGGTGGCCAATTCATGTTCATTTGTGAAAAAATCTGTTTTCTAACTTGGCACGATGCTGTTGATTGGCAGAGATGAAGAGGGCTGCTTGCTTATAATTTGTGTCAGTGAGGAAGAAACCCTTTGATACCCTGTGCTGATCGAGAGAGGGAAATAGGAAACATGAAAGCATGGCTGCATTCAGAAAAGTGACTCTCTGAGTGTGATGCATTATTATATTCTGTGCTCTGGTGTGTTTTCTGAGTTCCTATTTGCTTAGAACAATTGCTGAGAAAATGAGGTTTTGCTGCTGCAAAGCTCATCCAATGGTGGAAAGGCAAAAGATGTTGTACTTTGCCTCTTGCAGCATCAGTACGATTGCAGCCAAGCCCAGAGTGTTTCCCTGTTGGTGTTGAGATGCAAAAAAAAGAGAAGTTAATGAAATTTGTTTTCTATTCTGTTTTCCCTTGTCCCAGTAATGAAATAAACTTGGCTGCCTGGCAGGTCTGCCTGGTTGAGGAAGACCCTTACAGGCAGCTGCATAACATTGGAATTTCCTTTCTGATGCTACTTGCACTTTTGAAGAGGTGCTACCAAGATTGGTAGGCCTGATTATCTTTATACATTTTTCCCACTTATAAATTTTATACAGACTTCATATACTTTTTAAACTGTGTTTTCAGACCCAAATAAGGGGTTTTGTGCCTGATGGTTTATTCATTTCTGCCTTATCAGCTGGTCTAAAGAAGATATAACCCCTGCTTATCAACCTTGCTTGTATTCTTATACTGCCATAGGCACATGAATAAATCTTGCAAGAGTTTTTTTACCATTAAAAACTGCTTTACTTTCGCAGTATGCCCCATTTATCTATGCACCATTATCAAAACTATGACTTTTTTTTTCCTTATTGATTAAAACTGTTATGCTGAACCTGGTTTTTGTGCATAAACTAGCAGAGGATTGGTTACTTACAGATGTGATATAGGTTACTGGTTGAGAATCTATCTCCTGAATTTTTATGAAATTTCAAATTAGATGAAGGTGCTGGTTTCCTCTGACAGTCTTTTCAGGCCAAAACATTTTTATGGTATGATCAAAGTCTTATGTGCTGCTCTTATTATCAGATTTAAAAGGTATTTGTGTGTTTATCTGCCTGGACACTACTAAATGCATTTGCTTTGCTGAAAATTTCTGTGAGCAACTCTTAGTAAAAGCGCAGTGATGTTGGCAGGTACCACGTCAATCTTTCATAATACAGATGTCAAAAGAAATACAACGATACCATCGAGTATTGTGAGGCTGTTATCTATTTGACTACTTTAGAGAGTAAAAACTCAGGGCTGAGTTGTCTGTATTCTCACTATCCTTTCTTTTCTGAGATAATCTGATCTTAGTGGGGGGGCCAGGACATATTTCTGATATGCTTCAGCTCATGCGGTAGCTGCAATAGGTTTGCACCACTATGTGAGGGACTAGTGAGATTCTCCCCTAATGTTGTTGGCCACTCACATGCAACTGTGCGAACAGAACAAGAGATTTTAGAAGGAGCAGAGGAGTGGAGTACTGCTTTACAAGCAGGAGATCCAAAATCTTGGTTTGCCCAGAAAATGCAAACTGGGAGGTGGTGTGGTAACAATCCATGACTATGTTAGCAGATGTTACAGCTCTTCTCTCTCTCTCCCCGTTTAATCTCAAAGACACTATTGATGCCAATGGAAAGAAAGAATGTTTCAAACCTTCAAAGCAGTGAGTTTCTGGTACATTTTCTTACTGTGTGTGGGAAAACACTTTGAGATGGATGTTAATAAATTTAGTAGTGTAAGATATACAATAGGAGGAGACTAGACTCAGTAGCTCTGGAGGTCTTTTCCAGTGTTGTATTTCTGTGGAGAACTTAATCCTCTTTTGTATAAATCATTCCATACTTGCAAGCCCAAGAAGTAGGTTACGCTGCATTATCTCTTCCTAAGCTCTAAATTTCTTAATCCTCTTCTCATCCCCATACAGGGACCGTCATTTGCCTAATACTTTGCTCACTTCTGTTGTGAGCAAATTGGCCGGGAGGAGAAGGGGAAGGAAAGGAGCAGGAGGAATCTGATCTGGGCCCAGTTACTTGCCATTACAACTGCTCATACTGTTTTGACTTACCATAATGAAATGTTATTTTAAAATCCATCTTTACAGATACAATTGATTTTCACTTACATTTTTTAGTTCTTGGTAAAATATGGAATGATTTTCTTTTTCATGCTGCTGTCCCTTTCTCTCCTTCCCCCTCTCTGGTTCTGAATATCAAAGTGCAAAAACGCAGAACACCCTGACTCCTTAAAGTGCACATTGCTAACACAAGTAAAAGCTAATCTGATAACTTGGGAATGGTTTGGGAAAAGAATTTGAGAAAAATAGATGAAGATCTATTTCTTCTCAAAACTTGCAGAACTAAAATCTTATTTCTGAAGAGTTATATAATCTGTACTTTACTGAGACAGGTTGCATCCTTTAGACAATTACTGGCATTGGCTGCACAGGGAAGTAAATGGCATTGTACAGAAAAGGAGGTACTTCACTGTTTTTCCAGAGCAAGAAGACAAAAGGAAGGTGTAAGAATTTCGAGCAGTTAATCATGTGGAAATAATAATAAGAGCATCCTCTCCACAGACCTGGCTCTGTGGGCTTGGGACCACAGCTTGGAAGTCTTCACCTGCAAACATTCTCTTGGGAAAATTTGAGAATATAAATGAAATCCTGATCACATTGAAATCTGTGAGAAGTTTTGGCACTGACATGAATGAGGCTAAAATTTTATCCCTTTTATTTTACAGTTGTTCAGTGTTCATAAAGTGCAAGGTACGTACTTTTTATTATGGCTGCACATGAAAGCAGGCCTTAAGAGTTATGTATGTACGTATGACTAAAAGGTGTATGGTTTCTCAGTTAATATGCCACAGGATTTGTTGATGGGATATGAGCTAAAGGAATAAATTATTAAGAGACTACTGGCACTGGGATACTGCAAATGGAAAAATATGTATAGTTAGGACCAGATGTTAAACTGGAGTTTCAAAATTAATATTCTGTATGTAGGATGGCTATGGAAGCTGAAAGGCTTAAGCAAAATGCAAACCTTCCAGGGCAGATGAAAAACTCATGCCTCACCACTGAAAACTGGAAACTCTTCTCTCAGGGAAGGCCTTCTACCTGTGAAATGGAGATAACGGCATTCCTCTTCTCCTTTCTTTGTTAGTCACTTCTGGCCAGAGACTTAATAGTAATGTATGTCTGTGTTATAATGATCTGTTTGTGTGAACTTATGATAGTACCGACAAGAATTCACTGATATCGACCAAGGCAGAAGTTCTCTTTAATACATTTCCCAAAGAAAAATTAAAGTGACTATTTTTGAAGCACAGTAAATTGATCAGATGTTTCTCAGTATCTTACTGTGCTTCATCTATGCCAAAACCACAGAATTAAGAGAAGCGAATTGCTGTTGTTATGGGAACAAAGGTCCAGCAAACTGCTTCAGTTCAATTGTTTGAAACAGAACTGGCTTCTTTCATGGCTACTGCACATATGGGAAACCAGCCTGGCCCCAGAATGGTCTGTTGCCTACCTCCCTAATGACGGTGTTTGTGCCTTTGACACGCTCTTCGTCATCTGTGTTCTTTCAGTCTTTCCTTCTCTAGGATTTCCCTTATTTCCTTTGTTTCTGATTTTGCTTTAATTTCATATCCATTTCTGTCTTTTCTTTCCCTGCTATGGCCTCCAAAATCTGAGATTTGGGTGAAATGAACTCATGTGCTCTATGTGGACAGAATGCTTATGTATCCCTCTCCCTCAGGTGTGTATGCGTGCAGGCACAGAATGAGAGGAAGGTGGAACTAAAATCACAATTCTTTACTTGCGAAATTTTGCATTATTAAAACTAAAAGATGTCCCTCTTACCTGTTTCTGCTGATGGACCTTTATTTGTCCCACATTATCAGTTATAGAAGATAAAGCATTTATTAATACACTAATTTATTAACAAATAAATAAATTAGTTATAAATATATTGATTTAATAATGTGTTGATAAATTAGTGCATTAGGAATACACTAATACAAATACAAACCCAATGGTGCCCATGGAAAAACATAAAAAAAAATATCCTTATACAAACTTCTGTGCCAAGCATGTCCTGCCCTAGAGTCCACCAATTAAATTTTGTTCTGATGATGTAATTCTCATAACTTAATATCTTTGCCTGAGACTAATTTTGACTTAAAAAGTGGTTTCTCTACCCACACAGAGCACTTCAGCTCCTTAGCTTGATCATGCTTTTGAATTAATCTATCATATTAAAAGAAGTGCTTGATTTCTGATTATACCAAAGTTTGGAAGTTGGTAATGTTGTCTTATCTGTTCCCCCTTCACAGTACCTAAATGAAGTGACCAGAATGTCAAAATTATGTAGCAGTCAGAAGCTCCCAACAGACAGTTCTTTTTTGGAAAGGGAAAGAGGCAGTTTCTCTTTAATTGGGACAGCAGCGCTCTTTTCCTCAAATGTCAACACCTAACATAGTGAGGAGACCAAAAATAATGGGGCTGCCATCCAGTAAATAACCGTGTGTGATATTACAGTTTTACAGAGCAAGAAATACTTTGCTTGTGCTTCACTTGGCTTTTGCTTTATGAGACAATAAAGTCCTCTGGCAAATAAATGCCAGGACCTCAGCCCATGGGAGTGGTGATGCTTCTCAGAAGACTTTTGCAGGGCTTGTTTATTGCCTCATAAACTCAAAGCCAAATGAAGTTTCTATAATGTTACATTTTGCATATGAATTATGCCTCCCCTGTCCATCTGCAGTTATGCATACTTCTTATTGCCTGGGTTTCTTTCCCTTCTGTCTGTTCTCCTTTACATTTCTACCTGCAGATGTTGTGCTAGGTGGGACTACTAGCGCAAAATGTATGGGAAATGTCACTACTGCTAACCCTAGGTATTTACAAGCCAGGCACCAAAATCATAAGATGCAAACAGAAATCAGTGCATGCTGGATATGTCTTCTGGGATCTGAGCTGTTCTGTTGTATCTGGGACATGTTAGAGCTTTGCGGGTCTACAAGTACGCTGTGTGGGAAAAAAAGAAAAGAAAATGGACATTAAGAATCTCAAGTGCGTTTAGGGGCTCAGGCTTAAAACATGCTGTGAGAGCTGGGAACACTGAGCACGTCTAATTCATTCCTGACAAGCCATGGATGACTGCTGAAATGAGCAGTCAGCCTTACTACAAAGTTGTCTGTAGGGAAGCTGGGAACCAGGCTGGTGAACAAATGAAACAAGCCATCCACATGGATTCTCCTGTGTGAATCTTGCAAATCCACACAGATGTCTCTCACTGTCACTGCCTATAGGATACTTAGCAAATGCAAGAAACAAGAAAGTAGACACAATTCTTTCAGGTGGTCCATGAGTGTGACAAGATGTGATGAAATCACAGGATAATTCAGGCTGGGAGGGACCTTAGGGAGGTCTCTAGTCCACCCCACCCTGCTCAAGGCAGAGTCAGACCAGGGTGTTCGGTCGGGTCTTGCTTGTCTCCAAGGATGCAGACTGCACAGCCTTTGAACCTTTCTTC
Organism: Burhinus bistriatus; assembly: GCA_013397275.1. Taxonomy (NCBI): domain Eukaryota; kingdom Metazoa; phylum Chordata; class Aves; order Charadriiformes; family Burhinidae; genus Burhinus; species Burhinus bistriatus. The sequence goes on along the minus strand of VYXH01002833.1, from coordinate 401,217 downwards.
TTTCAGTGTGTGTCCTTTGCCTGCCATCCTCCTGCCATACGTCTCTGGAAGGAGTCTTGGCTCTGTCTTCTTGATAACTGCTTTGTAGATATTGAATGGCTGCTGTTAGGAGATGAAATTGAGCAAAGGGAAATTTAAACCCACTTCTGTTACTTTTCTTTTTATCAGTGAGGGCTGTTAAGCTCTGGATCCCATTGCCAGATGAATTTAAAAATACTGAGAATATGCTGTAATAAATAATTCTGTATTGACACCAGAGAGGAGGAGACAATTTCTTATTTTGTCCTTGATATCATATGATCCAGTTAACATTTTAGGGAGTGTGACCTGATGGAATTACATCCTGTGAAGATTAGAAGCACTTCTTTATCCACCCATGCCAGATTAATCTCAGACTTATTCTGGTCAATAGTATGCAATTATGTTAATGCTTCAAGATTTCATTATGGGACTCTTACGAACTGTGGGATATAGACCTTCATATTCTATTTTGTTAACAACTTGTTGAGAGGAGATGAAATGCAAATGCTTTAATTCCTTCCACTTCTCAGCTCTCCCTGGTCCACTTCAATCTTCCATGCAGTTACAGTTAAGATTCCATGCTTATTTTTTTCATAGATAATGATATATAGTAAATGTGGAAAAAATGGGTGATCCACATGTTATTTTATTAATATTGCAGGTTCATTGGTTTGTTTTATTGCATTTGTATTGAGGTGCCGGTATGATAGCAAAGGGGCTCAGTGGCCAGCAAGTTGCCCTGCCTTCTACAGGTGTTTGTATCAGCTGAGCCTGGTTGAGCATTAGGTAAAACAGGTGTATGTGCACTGCTTGATGAGTGATAGATAACCTGTATCCCATTGCTCCTTGATTCCCTTTGTTGAGATTAAATAAGGCTGTGTTTGAAAAAGGGTTGAAGGGAGTTCTATCAGTGCTGGAGCCTGAGTGGGGGCTTGCTGGGGCTGGTCTGTTTGCAGGGTTGTGCACCTCACAGATCCATGGACTTTAGAGAACTGAAGACTCAGGCCTTGCTGAGGTGCTCTTGGAGAGCCTGAGATGAGGTTGCAGACTGCTGAACTTGAATGTCTGTGTTTTGCCTATGAAAAGAGGGGCTCTGCTGCTGTGAAGATAGAGAGCGTGGAGCAGGAGCCTGCTGCTGCAAAACTCCCACCAGCTACAGGAGCAACTTCTGGTGTTACACTGGGTAAGTACCTAAAATGTTGTGTGACTGCTGGTGAAGCTCAATAGGATTAATGACAACTGAAAGTCATATGCCTTGTCAGCAGTTTAAAAGTCCCAAAATGGAAGCCAGTGAAATGGCCACTGGGGATGTCAATTTGATTATACTTATAGGAGTCTTAATTTAGCTGAAAAGCCTGAACCCAGGCAATGCAAAATTACTTATTCTAGTGAAGACCAGGTGATCCAAGCCTTCATTCACAAACGGTATTTCTAGCAGTGAAAACTTAAAAATTCACTTTCTAAGTCCTTCTATGCCATCACACCATAAAAAATATCCTAAACTGTGCAGGTTGAAAAGTCTCATGTGTTTAAAGCTAATCTCATTGTTTTGTGGGGCCTACTTATGACTTTGCAAATGCCTGAAATGATTTCTTTTTTATACTACTATGTTTGGCATACTTACATTTACTGTGGATTAATGTTCAGACTCTCTTATGTGAATAGCATAAAGTAGTAGCTTTACTGTAAAAGTAATTTGTGTTATTCTTAATTGACTAGGAATTTATAACATTCTGTGGCTTTTTTGAAAGACTGTTATGGTCAATTATATTTCAATCCCCATTCTTAACTCATGTCAATTAGTAGTTTTGCAATGAAAAACCTAATTAATTTGCTACCTCTACAGTATGTTGCCTTTCTACTACAGATCCTTGTTTAAATGTTCCTTGGAGGTTGGCCTCGTCAAAGAGCATAATTAAAGAATAAAGTTTACAGTATTTTTTCTTGAAAGCAGGCTTATTTATATACTACATAAAGACTGCTTCCTATGCTTTAAGTATTTTTCTGTGAAATAGTGTAAAAAGATCTGCCTTATCAAATCTTCAAATCTGGATTTTTTTTTTTTGGTTGTGTTGAAGTCGCAGGTTGGTCTACGGGGATTTGAATGTTTATGTTCTGTAATGGTAGAGTTCACTAACAAATGCAGTTCTCCCTCCAGTATTTCAGTGCCTTTGTCTGAGTTGGTAAAGAGGGACTATTATTTTTAAACAGGGGGTTTTAGTATAAAATGCAGAGATCTACTGGTTACACTTCTCCCATATGCTTTAACCTTTATCTATTAAAAAACCCAGAAGGCAAACCCCTTTGTTAGCCGTTGTTCTTACCAATTAGACCTTTCAGTTACTGCAGCTGAATGACTGATCATGATCAAGTGCAGTGAGGGGAGGCTGTAGCTGGGCTCAGTATGTTAGTACAGCTGCTATTAAATATATTTAACTTCTAGATGCAGGAATCAGAAATCCATGGCTGATCCCTTCGTTTTCACCTCAGTGAATCCTAAAGATCAGTGTTAGCAGTGAATACGTGTTAATCCGTTGCTGCCAGCTGGTAAAGCATCCATGAATAATGGGAGATTATAAGCAACTCGCCCTTTTCCCAAGAGCATTTATCTGTACTCGCTCAGAGGCGCTGCCAGTTAGGGCTGGTACAGTTGTCCTTTGTAATGAAACTCTTGACCTAGGAAAATTATCCAGAGACCTTTAGAAAGATGATCTGTGATAACATGCAAGTCACTGTAGCTCTCTGCAGTTTATGCATGACTGCTGCAGCTCTGACTTCTTGATCTTGAATTCATACAGGTGGCTATATGGCCAAAAAGATTATCTGATGTCTACCTGATGCCCTGTGTACTTAGCATTTTGTACAGCAGGACTCTAGGAATTGCAACAAATCAGCTTCAGCGATTGCTCAGCTTCTGATGTCTGTTTACTTTCTCTCCATCACGTTTACACTGTACTGTAATTAGTCATACTGTATGCACACCTATCCAGCTCATAGGAGACTACCATACTGTTGCAGGACATTGGTAGCTGGTTAACAGGCTGTTTAGTTAACTAATACGCAAAGAGGGGCAGGGGGGGAAGAACTCTGTGTTATAAGGAAGGGGCATTTTGGGTACCTTATTAATATAGTAAAATGGTATGTTGATAATGACAAAAATGTGAGGGCTAATGTGCAAGAAGTAATAGGAAATAAAAACATGTTTTTGTCACATGAGCAAATATGTGGACTCTTAACACATGGTAAAAGCTTACCAGAGAAAAAGCAGTGCTTAGTTTAATGTGAGTTAGCTAATAAACTCTTTTCAGATTTTTTAGAGAAGTTTATTTTACATATATCTCTCTGTCTTTTAATGAGTACAGTGCAGAGTTAGGGCTAGTAGTTAGTCACTGTATCAAAGCTCAGCTGAGTAGTAATTTCTGTGCTATAAGTGGTATTTAAAGAAATTAGGAACTGACATACATCCTCAACTTCTTTGTGATTAATTATCTGCAAATATTTCCATCACCTTTGAACATCCTTTTTGCCTTTATCTGCAGCAATGATTATGGACTTTGTTTTTAAATGTAAGCATAAATAAGGGCCATTGAGAGCAACAGCTATAACTGTAGTGTTTTAAACAGTAGTTTCTAAATATGCATATAAGGTAGGGACTTCATTTAATAGGGATTTGTAATTTTTCCTTGAACACACCACTGCCCCCCACCCCCCCCAAGAAGATTAATAAAATCCTGGGCTGGAAAGGATATAAGTGCACACAAAGAGCAAGAATAAATGATAAAATGATATGAAAAATATTTTTGTTAAATATTGTGCCATTCTAATGAAGTGTAACTGTGTCCTGTGACTTGGCAGTTGGTTGGAGAAATGAGAATTTGAGTATTTAGTTGTTAATAACTTGCAAAGTTAGAACAATGTATTGCATCCGGATGGAATCCAGTTTTTTAAAACACTTGACATGGTTTTGTAAAAGAAGAAATAAGTTCTTCTCTGCTGCAGTTAGTAGGCATTTGCTATTGATTTTAATAGGATTTTCTCCAAGGAGACCAGTCTCAACAATGTAGTCCTGAACTGCAGACTGAGTAGATGGCTACATATATTCTGTCATGAGGTGAATAACTACAGAAACAGTAGATTGTGCTGAAGTATGTCCTCTACAGGAACAATGTAATGAAACTTTATCTTATTAACAGGAAAACTTTGCATGCAATGACAAATTCTGGAAATGCAGTGGCAGCATTTCCTATTTGGTGGTGGGCTTTGTGGTTTCACTCAGTTTTTCATAAATTCATGGAAAAATTTTGATTCTTTTTTTTGGTTAGTTTCTTAATGAAAATCTCAAACTTTGCTTTCAGTTAAATTTAGTAATCTTCAGCTGTTGCTTTCATAATACCTTCCAGCTACCAAAAACAGTAGTAGTGCAATGCAGGTGTTCTGGGAAAAGAAAATAAAAGTTAGAGAAGTACAATTCATATAATTTCCCAGACACTTCCAAAACTACTCAAGCCAAAAGTCTGTCAGTATTTCATGCTGACTTTTTTCATTAGTATTGCTGTACCTGTTCATTTGTCTGCAAAAATTAAGCTTTTCAGAGAGAGTTGTGTGACTGAAATACTTTGCTGCTGCATATGACATTTAGTCCTACTTCCATTTACTGCAGCAGAGTCTTGTTCATTAAATTACTATCAGATTTGGACTATCTACTTTGTGATTATATAACTGTAAATGTATTTGAATTCTCAGGAAGCTATTAGCAAATTTTTCCCCTTAAATGAGAAATGATTTCAGACACAGGGCTGTTGGTTTCTGCGTTGTCCAACTTTTAACAACCAGTATGAGTAGGGTTTTTTTGTGAAACAGCAATATTGTTTAGCGCGGTAGTCCTGTTTATACTGTTCAGGACATGTGCTGTCATTTGATATACAAATGTACTCACACTGATATACTTGAAGTACTCTTTCTCCTCCTTTATCAAAATGGTTTGACAGAATTTTGATGAGATTGTGTTTGTTTGACAGGATAGGGCTGTTCTCTTGATGTATGGTGCTTTACTGAGATTATGGCTGTGTTTGTATTCTGATATATTTATCTTTGAAATAAATCTGAAAGACGTTCTTGAGAGAGAAAGTGCTGATAAGATCACAACAGTGAAGCATTTTGGTAAACTGATGGTATTTTTACAATTAAGCATAATAATGGTCCATCAGTCCTTTGGACTCTTAGTACAAGTATAAACCAGGAAGGAGTACATAAAAAGGAAACTGGAAAAATATACAGATCTTGGTTATATTTAAGCACTTGTCTGGAGCTAAACCCATTAATAACTCTGGGAAACCATCTGAGGACCTTATACAACTAACAGGCCTAAGCGTCAGCTAACCAGTAGCAGCCTTAAATCTATGAACTTGGTTATAGATGGGCATGTGCTTCATGTTTCACGAAAGGGTCATTCTAGTGGAGAACTGAGCTATGAAAGCTGGTAATGCAACTAAAAAAAATCCTGATAGCTGTATGGAACAGTCGTACTTGTTCCTCATCAGTCATCAGCTGCCATTTTGGAGGCGGGGAGTGAGGAGTGAATACTTGTGTTTTTATGTAAGCAACACACTGATTTTAGGGATGATGGACATGCATGTCCAGTTTGTCCTTTGGGAGAAATTTCTGGAGGTTGAAATGCTTCACTGTTATTTTTGCCTCAATGTTCACTTTAGAAATGAACGCAGCCGGAGCTTTGATAAAGCTGTTGGGAAAGAAGGGAAAGTCACAGATCAGGAAAATGCCTGTTAAAGAATTTCTGGAGAATCTGAGCATATTCAAATCAGCAGACAGATGAAATTTAACATAGTGTGCTCAGTGAACTGGTTAATTTCATCCACTTTCAGTTAATTTAGAGACCTTGTAGGACAGGTGAGGTTTCAAAAGGACAAATATACTTGCAGGAAAGAAAAAAGGGACATGGGAGAAGCATGGCCCAGTGAGTTTAATTACAAGACCTTAATTGTTCTAGAAGATCTACTAAATAGGGAAGTGAGTTTTGCCAGTGTCTGGAGAGAAGAAAATAGTTGTGGAGAGCTGTAAAATGTTAGATTTGAGGAAAAAGTATGCCACCTTTAGATGCTTGTTGGAAGCTTACCCTGGCATTTGAATTTTGGAGTAAAAATCCTTCTTATTGTCTCCCTATCTCCAAAGTCGTACATGGGGTTCTTCTGTCCCCAGGGCCAGATGCTATTTGCTGTGAATAAATAGCATTAGTGTCTTGTCACATACCTTTTCAAATTATGGCATTTGCCTTACTGGCTGAGTATGCAAAGTGAACCATATCTGTGTGTACTGAGAAATACCTGGATTACCTGAGCTATGGAAAGAAATTAGATCATAGTAGGGTTTTGGGACCACCTACTCGAATACAGCTACTGAAAGACCAAGAATTAGCAGTTACCACTGTTATTAACTAACTAAGCACAAGAGTAATTTAGTCTACACTGAAGGAGACAGTTTTATCATAATGTGGAAACTGCAGAGAATCCCAAACAGCACAGTATAAGAGTCTAAAGGCAGAAAAGAGAAGCATCTGAAAGTCAGCAGTGTGTATTGTGGCAAATAAGACCACACAAGACAATAATATGGAAAATGACAACAAATGCTGTCACACTGTCCTAGTTTCTAAGCACTGGGACAGAGTGCATAGCGAGGACAAAAACGATGTTCTCGGTGCCAGAGCATTTCTGTGCTCTCATTTGTCGCTCTGGTAAAAATCATGAACAAACTGCCAGCCTGAACGCAGTTAATCTGGATCTGTGTTCATTCCTTTTAATTTGGGCACAAGCCCCTGTGCTAGAAATAGTGATGTCAGCACTGAGGGAAGAGATAGGTAAACAAGCAATGCATTTCCCCTCCTCCCCGCCCCAACCCAACGCAGCACAAAAGAAAACAGTGTCTTAGAAAAGGCTGGGACAGGTCTGAGATTGAAGAGGCAGTGTTGGCCATCTTCAGCAAGTGAGTGTGTAAAATTAAACATATAGATAAATAACAGATTGGAAGAGGTGCATGTTGCAATTATAGCAGCAGAAAAAGGTATTTAACCACTATTAGGGTTAAAAAAAAAAGTCAAGCACTGTGCCTTGTGAAAAGAAGGGAACTGAAGAAGGAATGGAACATAAAAGGATAATGGTGAAGTTTTCAACTGATGGCACTGTGATGAAAGATGATTGATGAAAGAACCCAGCCGTCCCATAATTTAAGCCCCTAGGAAAGTTCTTGTGCCTTCAGGCAGATAAAAAGAGGAGCTTGGCTCTGTCTGTGTTGTTATTATGAAGGCAGTGAATTTGACTTCTTATAGTACTAATGTAAAAAAAACTTCCTCTGAAAATGAGAAAGCTGACTCAGAAGATTATCGTTTTTCTTTTATCCAGTTTTGAGCAAGCTCTAGCATTTATGTATTTATAATATTATTGCAGTGCTGCTGTTTATTATCAAATGTTAGCAATATACAAAAGTAGTAATTTCTAAAGTGTACATACTGTGTTTTCCATGAGGAGGGCCATTCCTGACAAAGACCCTTCGAGCTCAATAGCAGTCTTTCAAAAACTTAGAATTATCAGCAAATATTATTATGTATGTCATGGGGTTATTTGGGTGTTATGCTGCTTTATTATCTTATGGGCTATAAACTTAGAAATAATTATTTAACTTCTTTCCAATTGTTCCTTCTATCCTATGGGCAGGCCATGGACCCTGCGTTGCTTGGGGCTGTTGCAAAGTAAGATAGTATTTGCAATGCATGAGGGTGTTTATCTGCTCCTTCATTGCTCCCCCCTTGTAGTTTAGCGATAGCTCAGAGATGTTGAGGGGTGGGGGGGAGTTAATGCTTTATAAGGTGATTTGAGTGCAAAAGCTCCTGAATGCTATATTTGGCATAGAATCTGCCATAGCACAGCTGAGAGGAAATTCAAAGCTGGGGAGCTCAAATATAAGTCTTTACTGAAGTCCACACCATTCTTCATCGAAGTTCTTGAAACAGCTTCGTTTTGTCTGGAGTCTAAAATAAACCTGTGCTTGTTACCCTACATATAGGTGTTCCTGTGTGATCAGAAATGAATGCACAATGTATCACACATCCCTGTAGTAGAAAAGATTTCCTGTCAGGTCTCTATAGAAGAAGCTAGACAGTGTGATGCTGGAAAATATACTACATGAAAAGCAGTACAAGTAGTCCCTTTCAATCATTAAGCTTAGTGATGAGCTATGTTCTTGTAATTTGACAAATAATTGAAAGGGGCAAATGTTTAGTGCTGCAAGCAAGCATCTGTGTTCTTATTACAAATAATAACGGGTACACCCTGTATCTGCTATGCGTAATCTTGAAATTGGTCTTTGAATAACGCTGTGAACTGAGTTACGTATCCTTATATTATGTGCCCAGGGATGAGAGACAGTACAGTGACGCTGACTACAAATCTTAATCATATCAGCACCCCGATGTTACGTCACAAGAGCGCTTTTTTGCTGCCCTGAAGGAATAGTTTCCTTGCCCACAGTGCCTGTACATGGTTCCTGTCTATGCCTCCTGACATTCTGGGAGCTCTGCCCTCTGAATGACATACAGTGCTTTAGAACAAGGATTGATTAATTGGTGCTGAAGTGGCATTTCTGGAAGTCCTTCTGATGTTATTTCATGGCTGAGTAAAATGGCTTGGGTTGAAGAGCAGCTAGCAGGCATTTTATGACATGCATACCTCTACTAAGTAAGAATAGATTATCTGCTTCCTGTCTCTAATATGCAGTACTATACCTAGAAGCAACCTGGATGGTATTCAATCGCATTTTTCATGTAGAAGCATTTTTGTGAATAAAATGCAAATGAAATTTTATAGGCGAGAGGTCTGAAGGTTCTTAGCCAAAATGTTTGTCACTAAGGTTCCACACTTTAAGATTTATTCAGGAAAACTTAAACTTTCCATTCTGGAAACACTGAAGGGTATCTTGAAAGCAAGTCTTGGTGTAACCCAGCTTAGAAAAATGTTACCTCACTTAGAACTGGCAAACTCTTGAGGATGGCAGGATCTGCATGAATCTGCATTGTAGATGAGTAAATCTGTAGAGGAGAATATTGCTGAAGGAATTTTGAAAGTACTGCTGTTTGAATAGGGTAAAGCATTATCACTTGTTTCTGCATGCTGGAGGGGAAAAAACCCAACCTATTTGAAAGAAATACAAATGACATCTTTGGTTATCTTATCCCATATTCAAATGTCCTGTTTGCGTGCATATACTGTCAATAAATTGACGATACTACCGTAACAGGCAAGATCTTTCAACAGCAATGCTCAATAACAAAGATGTATGCGAGCTGGTGGTTGTATGCCAGAAAAATCTGTTGCTATTTTGAACAAGCTATAAAAGCAGACAGAGCTTTGGTTTTAGGTCTGTTTCGTAACTTATGATCTCTTCTGGGAAGGGAAGAAGAAATCTCTTGGGGAAGAAAGAGTTAAAAAATACTTTAAGAAAATATGAAAATCATGGTGTCTGCAGTTGCCTTTAATGATTGCAAATTTTTTCATGGTTTATATCCTCTTTCTTGACAAGCTTTATCTCCCACGCACGTAAGCTCCTCTTGAGGTTCTACAATCCCTGTTGCTTGTGGAACGCGGCACTCTGAGGACACCAGGCAGAGCAAGTAGCTGTCTGTCAGGTAGAGCTATGTTCAGAAACAAGGAGATGCAGAAGATGAATCATAAGCTTGCTATGTTTACAGTAAAAGCTGTAGCCAACCTCATGATTTTGAATTTCTCACGACTTTGAATTTTATAGGAAGATATGGAAGTGGGGAACTGTCTCTGGCAAAGTAACTTGAGTCTCTCTGCTGGTTGTGGTGTTGCGTGTAGTCTCCCTAGAAATCAGCCAGCACCTCAGAAATCATGATGTTGACAATATATTTATATATGTTTTGTATAATACATTTATGTGAATGTATTAGTAGCCACAACTCTGTGAGTAATGTAGGCAGCTACCAGTGGGACAAGCAGGACCAAAAAGAAAATCCTCCTAAATTGTCAGCTGTGTCTGATTTCCAAAAGAGCCATCGATGGCTGACCCTTCTGGTGTCCAGAGGCTGGGCCAGGCCTAGGAAGTCAGCTTCAGGTATCTGTGGTGTGTAATTCCAGAAGGTTGTCTTGGGCATTTGGATTTGAATGCAAAATCTAACCCTCCAGTCATCCTGAGGGGGATGTCCAGAGAAACTGAGTGCACAGCCTGGTGGGATGTGGTGGTCTGAGCTCTTATTGAAGAAGAGCCGAGGAAGGGCACTGAAAGCCGGGAAGGATTCCTGCTGATAAGTCTAACTTAAGGTTGTGTTTTATGTTTATTTTACTTGTGGTCTTTTGTTTACTTGTGACTTGCAGCAGCAAGTCTAACTTTTGTCTTGCAGAATAAACTTCTGCTGCTTCACCGTCAGGTATGCTTTGTCTTGTATGGACCTAATGAGTCTGTTTGAAATGGAAAATCTTTGGGTTTTCTCTTCCCATGGATGCACCATGTCAGAAAAATCCAGATGTGTCCAGTCTGTGTGAAGAAGACTGTACAAAAGGACAATATTGTAGCTGTTGGGCAGGTGTCTTTTCTAGATGGGAATTCCCTCTAGCAGGCTCAAATCAGCACTTTCTTCAAAGAGCAGATGGTAGAGAGGTGTCCCATGGTGTGGATACAGCCAGAGGAATCTCAGTCCCTTTTTACAATGTAACTGAGTTGCTAGATAGAAAGAATACACCAAAACTTTCAAATTCCTTTTTGGTCATAGACATATCACATGTACAGCTCCTGTCTTATTCCCAAAATGCAAGGAATTGTAAAGTGAGTCTCCTAACAGTACATCTACTTCCATTCAGGAGAATGTCTCCCTTCCCATAGTAATCGGAAATCAGTGTATATTGCAACGATAACTGCTGCTTCTCTTTGTCCCCCATGGCAAAGGCACATCATATAACTCTGCTAATTGCAGCTGTTTAGTATAATGCTGCTCTGCGCCGGAAGGAGAGAGCTGGGTGAAGCCCATTGACGTGCTGACTTGTTGCAAAAGGGCCCTCAACGCAGGCATTCTTTTCTGCAATCCATCTTGCTTGGGATGTGTTCCTTATGGCCCAGTGTAGTGGCATCTCCTGTCAGAGGAGCAGGAGAAACATGATTCAGACATGTACACAGGATCTTCACTCGGGTAAACACCTTGGCTGCTCTGAGAGGGAGCTGAAGCTTAAGGGACTGTAAGAGAATTTAATGTAAATAACTCACTTGGAGGGAAAAAAAAACCCCCTGAATCCCCTTTGACCTGTTATGTGCCTATTCAGAAAGGAAGTCCCTCAGTGCCTGCTAATTGGTACAAACCTTGCAAAGTGAGGTGAAATCACATCCTGGAACTTGGACAAGTCAGAATGAAATAGTTCACTGCTGGTGTTCCCATATTCCCCTCAAGGTAAACATACAAGTTAAATTCTTAGCACTGTAAAATTGTAAGGCATTCCACATCAGGACACAGCTATATGAGTCCTGGCAGGACAATCATAGCAGTTGAATTTCTAAAGGAAAGCCTCCTATGTGATTCCTGGCAGGACAATCACAGTGTTTGAAATCTCCAGCCGTGAAAAACTGCATAATACAAAGCTATCAAAACATATGATATTCCCAGCATGAAAAATGTAAAGGGGACATGGAGGCTTAAATTGTATTAGTAAAACTTTGGTGTAATTCGTCTTTGGCAAGAAAGAAAAAACCTGCCATTCGGTTCTCTGGCAAGGGCAAAACTTTATAAGTTGAATTACTGAGAATAATAACGTTCCTTAGTAGGATTAAACTGCAGCTTAGAACATTGTGCATTTAGAAGTTTAAAATATGATATTTTTTAGTATGTCTAAACTCTGTGACAAAAATAAGGGGCTAGGAGCAGAAGATATGGGAAAAGTGGGACAAAAGGCACTTGCATAGTATCCATTTCCTAGGTCACTTGCTGGAAAATACTGAAGTGGCCTCAGAAATAGCCAATGTGATGTTTTGGTTGTATGTAAGGTCCACCTCTGTCAGGATGATGCTTATGGCCAGAAAAAAAAATATAAGAACAGAACTGTTGAGGTGCCCAACCTGGAGCTCAAATAAAAGGTTTGCGTAGCAGAGGACCTGACAGGTATCAATTTGATAAAAAGCTTTCTGTTCCTTCTTTCCTTAAGTGAGGTGCCAGCAAAGTTACAGGAAGACATCTCCTTGCTGATGACAAGTATCAGCATTGCATAGGTGTAATCCTTGTCCATCGCTGTTTTAGTACCTGTGACAGCACATGGTGGGTGGGTGGGGTCTTGTCCACGCTTGTGGCTCATCTGCGTGCTGTAATTCACCTTCAACACAGACTCAGAGTTTGTAGTTACTTTGCAGTGGATAGTAGTACTGCATCTATAAACACATTAATTTTCTGTGAGTAAAGGGTAGAAGAAGAAACATACAAGAGGCGTTATTTAAAATGTGAACAAGGGGGCAACAGAGTTAGGCAGGCTTCTAAGAGAACTTTGCTTGTGCACTTAATACCATTTAACCACATGGGACTGCTTCTGTGACCGAGTGCTGCATGTGCAGCAGCTTGCAGATAAGTCTGCTTGGCAGTAGCACAGGTTGATTCTGACCAGATGCTTTCCCTGTCACTTGTGCTTCCCTGACTGCTCGTTGTATTCTGTGATGTGTGACAGCAGAGCTTATTTATGTTCAGGACTCATCAGCACTGGGCCCAGACTTGATTACCCTCAAATGCAGCATAAGTAGGGAGCAATGGGTGAGAACTGTTCCCATTTCATGAAACAATGAATTCCTTATGAGTATGAGAATTGCAGCTAGAGATCTTAAACAAATCAACCTGCAGCAAATGAGGGTTGTAAGTGCTTTTATCTAGCCTAGAAACCAGCATCCTTACCATTTTTCTGAAGGTAGACAAGTCAGTAGAATGAGCAGAGACATCGTCTGGTGACTTTCTGCCCTCAACTTGGGAGCATCAGGTCTTCCAAAACCGATCTTTTTCTTTTCGGTACACAGTCAAAATAAGATACATGTAGGTTTGTGTGCAGGCTTTGAGGAGAGAAGGCTGGACTTCTTTTGGTACAAGAGCTACTTATAGCTTAATGACAGTTAAACTTACATTGCTCCCTGATGCCCTTAAGGTTCACAGGCAGTAATCCTATTGCCCTTTCATATGTAGGGGATGAATGCATAATGAATGCTGACATTTTATGACAAAGAATAGAATGATGTTGCCTTAGAGCAAAATCAAGACTACTTTGCACCTGCCTCAGGCTCCCTAGGCCGAGAGGGAGGCTGTTGGGTTTTAAAACTCAAGAGATTAGGAAGAAGTGGCATTTTTCAGAAGGCACTGGGAGGCCTGGAGCCACCTAACAGGTTTGAGTGAAACTTCCACGTGCTGCTGGATGAAGGAATGAGGGGATCAATCCAGAAGTGTCTGCTTTTATAGCTTCAGAATCGCGGCAGCTGCCTGGGATTAAATCCTCGTAATCTGTTCACTACAGGGATGGCTTCTTTTGCATCATGAACCTTGTTATACTGCGGAGAAAGGTTTGCGCTGTATATTAGGGAAAGTTTTCTCCTGGAAGGTGTTCTTGCTACTTCTGAAAATACACACAGCTAACGGACATTTGAGGTGCTTTACTGGAAATATTTTCAAAGATGCTTAGAATTATTTTTACCCTAAAGAGAATAAACTAGATGGATAAGCATAACTATGAAGGCTAATCATCTCTAGTCCAGCTCCAAGGTGCTGCTGTTACCCAGTTTCCAATCCTCTGGGTGTTTCAAGGTAATGAGCAGCTCAGAATTACTTCTGAAGTAAAAGCGAACTCCCACATCTTGCTTTCTTCCAGCAAAGGGTCTCAGTGGCTTTATGCCCTGGTAGAGGGAGAGGCGAACCTCTCTTCCATCAAATGCCTCCTCCCTCATGTTATACTAACTGAAACCATAGCAGCATTAAAGAGGCAGTACCTATTCTTACAAAGGCTGCTTGTGGGTGTCCTGCTTTTGTAGTCCTCTCCACCCTGCCTGTGAAGCTGCTGGCTCACAGGAGAAAAGCATTTCTCTTGCACTCCCCCATCTCCCCAGAAGTGGCATTTGTTTATGCTGGAGAAACTTCTCAGTGCATGTAAAACAGACCAAAGCAGAAGATTCAACAACTTAGTATAAACATAGATGCATCTAAAACTTTCAGTGTAGCTTTAATTTGCTGTTTAAGATCAAACCTTTCCAGAACACCTGGAAGATGCAACAAGCAAAAAGAGAATGAGAAATTAACTGAGAGGAAGAGAAAGGCAAAGAGAAGATGAGGGAAATGGGGTAAAGGAGAGACCCTTAACTGTCTCCTCCTTATTTCTTTTCCTGTTACCTATGTAAAGTTAGTGATACTGAGCTGTGAAAGTGGTTCCCATCTACCTTGTGATTTTTCTTTCCTAGCACCTGTGGTCAGCTGGCTCACCTGCTGAGGTGATTATTTTGTAAGCTGGGCAAGGTCAGGAGGACAGTTAGCTACCTCACCAGTTTTCTTGATGTAGAGCTGAGAGTGTGCTAGCAATAAAATACACTAGTGGTGATGGAGGGAAGCATCTGGTCAGATTCTGTGAACTGCAGTTGTAATCCAACTGGTCCAGTGAGAGGAACTGAACATATTTTATTTCTACAACTTGTTTTGTGGACAGTTTTTCACAGATCTTGCAGCTTGGCACACCATCTAAAGGGATTATGTACTCTGTCATGGAGACAAATGAGGGAAATGCCCCAAAAAGTAGACAGCCAGAAAACTAACTGAAGAGAAGAGTATGGATGGTTGGATGAGCAAATAGCAAACTGGTGGGCTGAAGTGTTGTTAGAAGGACATCGGGAAGACTTTAAGCTGAGAGACAGAAGCTTAGTTTCTATCTTTTAGTGAAGATTTGGCATCTATTCAGTCCATCTCACTGCTTCCATCTTAGCCAGCTGCATGGGAATTGCCTGTGGATGGCAGAGGGCCAACAGCAGTGCTGTGGTACCATGTGCTTGGAGGAGGTGTGGCTCACATTCATCTAAGCTACAGATGTTCTTGCACTTTGTGTGGACTCTTTAGGTCCCTGTGTGGCTGAAATAAATTGGAATATCTTTTGGTCTGCTCTAGTTTGGGCTGGTCACTATGCTCTTGTTAATCTCCACACCTAGGAACCATGAAGGTAGCCTAAAGTCTTCCCTGTTCTGATTCTCAACGGTATGAAAAACAACATCTTGCCACACGTACAGGGCCAAAATCTATGCCAAGAAAAGAGATTAGATGTCTTGCATCATGCCAATATAAATAGTTAAGGCTGAAGTATAGTAAAAGAAATCAAGAAGGAATTTTGGGAAGTCCTTGTTTCAGGGTATATTCAAGGTAGACCCAAATCTCCTCCCTGACCTAAACCACCCTTAATTTTCAAGGACTGTAGCATCCAGTTCTAGATGTGAAGCTAGATTTGCAGCTAACTTGGCAGGGTTTTTTTTTTTAGTTAAAAATGTGGACAAAATGAAGGAACTTAATACTACTGAGCATTGACATGTTTGGAAGCCGTAGGTGGAAGATAAAACCAGTTGAAACACTGGTTTTGGAGAGGAGATGTGGTATGCATAATAAATTCCAGATTTTAGAAAATTTATGACATGGGAGGTTCCCTCTTCACTGCTGTAGGCAGTTGTCCAGTTGTCAGACTGAGATAAATAAAAAACCCCCAAAGTTTAATGAACTGAGTTCACAGGACCACAGAAGTTTTGCCTAAATGAGGGACACTTACTCTTTGTGAGAGCTCAATGAATACATTCAGCTGTAATGGTAACATTGTGCTTCCTCTTGTAGAGGAATACTCTCTTGTAGTAGGAGAGATGACCTGAAACATGGAATGGCATTGACGTAATGTTACTGCTTAGTGGTGACTGCTTTTTTTCTTGTGAGTGTCTGTTGAAGTGTTGGTGTAAGAGAACAGTTTCCTAGCGTATTCCAAAGAAAGCTGTATATAAGTGTCAGCATAATTATATTGCTCTGTGTTTTGGCTTAAACAGTCTTACTGAAACCTGGCATTGCTCTGCTTGACCACAGACTTCTGTGCAGATGGTGGCACTGTGCAACTTTTTTGTGGTGTGTTTGTATGGTATTTTTTTTTTCCTACAGGGGAACCCAGTGTTTTATAGAAGACTTTTCTCTCAGTAGATGAGTTCTGGGGAAGGCAATTGTGTGTACCATTGTTGAGATGGAGAAAGGCCATGTGTTCAGCTCTCTGTGGTTGTGGTAAAGCAGAACTAATTATTCTTAAGCTCTTCAAGATGAACAAGTGTCCAGTCTGTTGCTCATAACTGTGATTCCAGCACTTTCCTTAGTAGTTTTTCTTATTGTCTGCTCATTGTGGTTATGCAAGAGGTTCCTAATACTTAAACTAAACATTCCCTGATAGTTTTAAAGCCTCTGTTCTTTTTTTGAGTCTTGTGATTAATGGCTAGAGTTGCTTTAATCTTCTTTATAACATTAACTGACATATTTATGCAATGTGCTATTTTCTTGTTTCTGTTTGGTATTAAGATTTTCTTTGGCTAATTATATTTTTCCATCCTGTAGTATTTCTCCAGGTTCTTTTAAGCACAATGTCCTAAAGTAAAACAAGCACTCCTCTGAGAGCTAGCAAGTCCAGAAAAGAATAATTGTCTTATTACCATGGATGATTTTATTAAACAAATGTCAGCTCAGCTGTTTCCATAAACTGTCTCATTTAACAGCAGCAGGAATATGAAGACCTCTGAGATGCATCCAATTCTTGAATTCCCCCACCTCCTTCTTCTCTAAGAAAATTTGCTTGTGGAGATTACTTTCTGTGGAAACCCTCTGTTCTCTGAAGAAAGGATACCTGGCAGATTCAAGTCCTCAGTGGGAATGTAAGATGGGTAAATTGTTACCAGTTCTGGACCAAGCCTGTATGTGCCAGAATTTTTGTGCCTGTTCCAGCCTGTTGTAAGAAAATTGAGAATAGCTGAGGAACCAGAAAATTCCCAGTTTCAAATGTACTTCATCAGTCTATATGTGCAGTAGCTCTCTGATGTGACAATGGTAACTGGATGCTGGTTGTTTCTTGCTTGTGTATGAATCTCTTTGGAGCAAGTAGCTTGATCTCCTGCATAATATTCCTTAAAGAGCTCATTGCTTCTGTGTTCCCATCAGAAATACAGCTTTTTAGTCAGAATTTAAGGATGAAGAAAATGAATAAAGACTTTCTGCAACATATGCAGCTTGTGCCTCTGCCAGCCGTATCCCCTCCTCACCAAGCTGTCCCTATTTTGTCACCTCAAATTATTTTCTCAGTGTTCATTTTTAGTTGGAAATTAGCTGTATGGGGAAGAAACAAAGGTCATAAAAGGTTTGGGAAACCTTCGCTGATCTATCCCCCATTACATGGTGTGTTTTGTGGTTTTTGAGTTTTTTGGTTTTGTTTTTTTTTTTTTACATGTTTCACTGGTTACATGACTAGTTTGAAATGTAGGGAACCAGGTTCATCTCTGTCCTGTTGCTGGATTCTTCTGTGACCTTGGGCAAGTCAGCTCAGCTTTTCATGTTTTTTTTTTTTTCTCTGTCTGGGGAAAAAAAACCCAAATAAAACAAACTCCCACCCCAATAATGGCCCTTACCAGTCTCAGGGGCTGTAAGTGCATAGACTCTGAAGTGTTTACTGTAATAACAGTATCTACACTAATACTACCTTTTGAAAATCATCCCTCAAGACAAGTCATACGTTTTTAAAAAAAAAGTTACCTCTTATCTACTGTTTTTAAAGAGAAATGAATGTTACCTCTAAGTGTTTTGAGAAATTTTTTTGAAGACACAAAATTTGAAATTTGTGAGTCGTGTTGCTATAAGAATTAGTTAGACCAGGGTGTGCATTAGTAGGCTGCTGGTGCTCTTCTCGGATGGGTGGAGGCACTCAGCTTTCTGCTTTGGTCCTCAGAATGCCTCCAAAGCATGTGCCAATAGCCTATTGATGCACAGCCTGTTGTGACTTATTGTTATGTTCAATGCACAGCAGATCACAAAGGTAGGTTATTTGTTAGCATGATTTTCCAGACTGCTGCTTGAAGAATTTTAACAGCGTCCACTAAACTCCCTAATGCATAGTTCAGAATGAATAAAACTCTGCTTGATGATGTTTACAAGAGTCTGTGTGCCCACTGCTCATGAGTCATGGAAAACAGCATATTCCTTTGACTCCTGACTATGTGCGTGACGCGCACAGATTATTAGCTGTATGGGGCTGTGCTTTAAAATTAACAGATTGGTTGCTTTTATTTTAAGCTGTATCCTAATTCAGATGTTTTCATTTTGCAAGGAAAATAAACACATGCTTCTCTCTATCTCTCTAGCTTTTCTGTCTTGCAGCCATAGCACCTCAGAGCTGCTGCCAGCTGAACAAGTTGCCCTCCTGTTCTTCCTGACCTGTTGTTACCTCTCCTTATTATCTTACAAACTTCTGCAGTGGCTGTTACTACCAAAACCTCATTAGATCCTTTCTCTTCCTTTGTTTAGTGGATGTTCAATTATTTCTCACTGTATCTACCCTTCAGATGACTGGTTAATTTGCTTTTCACTCTTCTCGTAATGGCATGCAGAGCTTTCATGACAGCTGAGTATCTCTGGAGCCTTATTCCAGCCCGAACATTAAGTCAGAAAAACAATCTTGCTACTTTTGTGGGTGTCTGACAAGGCTATGGTGTGGAGCAGCTTTGCTATGGTACCTAACCTTATCCAACATAGCTGTTCCATTTAAAACAAACAAAGATAGATAAAGAACCCTCCAATTAACTTAAGGTTTCTTGTGTTATAATTTAAAGTTGCTTGGGTTTTTTAAGACTGACAAATGTTGATTTTCCAAGTCAGTAGAAATTGGCTTGGACACAACTTGTGTTTTTGGGTTATTGGTCAGGAATGTGTGTGTGTGTGTGTTCAAACTTTTGCTGTCCCACCTCCAGGCATCTGTGCCTGGGATTTAGCTGGAGGGAGCAGATTAAAGGGAAAGGCTACAGCATTCAAATCACTGAAACCCAAATGCTGTGATTTTCTTTTTTTTTTTTTCCTTCCCTCCTCAGCTCTATTCCAGCCTACCTAAATAAACTGTGCTTAGTCTTTCTCTGCTGAATCAGCAATTCTTGTTAAGCACCTAGAAGAAGATTAATGTATTATGAATAATGTCATGATAGTTGGTTGAAGGGCATCTCTTCCTCATGAATAATAAGTGTGGCAATGTGCCAGAATCAAGAACGCTAACCTCATAGCCAGCTTTATCAATGTTAACTCACTGAAAACAGGCAATGTGTCTGACATGCTAACTTGCAGCTTTAATTAAAGGCAATTAGACAAAGTGTGATCTATTCTTTTTCCATTCACTTATAGATTTAATTACTACTAGTTAATTAGGCTAACGTTCTATAAATATATACTACTGACCTAATGCTTCCAAGTGGGAATGATATTTTAGTTTAAGGCTCATTCTTGGTAAATGATATTCACTAAGTGTGTGTACTGTACTTATCTACCCTGTTGTTCATCTGGGGAATGTATTTCTTCCCTTCTCACCTGCATGTCATTGCTAGATGTTTCGGAAGTTATGGTCACAACTCATTCTTTATGCATAGGCTTTACCAAATGTGCTGGCTGATGGAGTAAAGCAGCTAGGGGAAAGAGAGAGATAAGAGTTGTGAGTAATGTGTAGCCTGTATGAATTGATACAGATCATTCAGTTGTTTTCCTGCTGTATTTGTGGCTCATTTTTGGACCTGCAAAGTGAATCTTAGGAGGGATCAACCAGAGTAATAGCTAAGAGTACAAGCTGTCACAAGCCTAGAGAAGAGGCAGAACTAGATATTAGCTCAGAACTCTTGTGAAGGTAATGCTGGCTTATGAAATCAGAAAGACTTAATTGTCCTGTTTTGTGGGTGGTGGTTTTCTTTTTTTTTTTTTTTAAAAGTCACACAATGGATTTTAGAATGGAATAGGTTTGCAGTGTCCAGCCTGTGGCATTTGAGCTGTTCAAATAAAACTCCCATACTGGGGCCACAGTATTTGACTGGCACTAGAGTTATGTGGGGGATGCTGGTTAGATCAAATCCCAACAAACAAGCTGACTCAGACTGCCAATAGAAACACTCTTGGGTTTGGAACAAAATGTGTGGCCAGCTTCTCATGAAAGTGGCTGTGCTGAAATGCATGAAGGTCTCTGTAACTCAGTTGTGTGTCCCAAACAGTGGTTGTAACTGGGTACATCAGGAAGGGGAAGAACAGGACAGGAATATGGTGCTTCTTCTGAACACCAGATAGGAAGCATGTAATTTAATCTCCTGCTATGTGAAAGCTTTGGTATGTGTCCACCAATGATCTACCTATACAGATGCAAACCCTTAAGGGTAGATTTTTTTTTTTTTAAAAATGCTTTAAATCTGTAAAACCTAGTATGTTATTAATTCAGATGAACTGAATTAGGTAGGTGTTAAGCTATTGTAAACACACATGCTTAAAGCATTATAGGTATGGACTTAAACGTCTTTGAGCAGGAAGAGCAGCACTGATGAACATATATATTCTTGTGAGTGGCTGTGGTAGGTGGAGGAGATATTCGTAGACAACTAAGTTCTTGGTTGTGGATGGGATGTATTGCAGCCTGCCTCCTGTTAAACTCTTTGAGGTTTTGTCCATGAAGACAGAAAGTGTGGTGTGACAACATTGTATCGCCAAGGTCTACTGTAGTTTACACTTTGGTTGTAACCACACCTAAGGTACTTTTTGAGAGCCCAGAGCAGTTAGAACATAATTTAATTGGGGAAAAGGAAACCCAGGCTTCTGGGGAGCCAGCAGATTTAGGGCACTGTGGTGCTTACACTGTAGCTCATGTCAGAAAGCTTTTTTTTTTTAAAAAAAAAGGCAAACAGAAGGATGGCGTAGTGTTCCATACAGAATGTGAAAAACTTCTGCAGAATGAGACTTCTGTACAGCTGAGTGCTTCACCATAATGCATCTGACTCTCCCAATGATCTTTTGAAATTCTTCATGCATGCTTTAAGAGGATTTTTAGAAGCACTTAGTGTTGTCTTAAGTTTTACTGGGTAAAAAACATTCTACTGAATTCCATGGGGCCATGAAAATAAAATCAATGTTGAATGTTGTTAAACACCTGTTCCGTAGTAAATTTACTAAAATAATGTTCACTTTCCCTCTGAGCCACAGATGTACTTATTTAGACTAATACTCATCTTCTAGTAATCTGCTGTGTCTGCTTCCACATAATGAAGATGCTGAGCAATCTATGGCCTTTCTAAACTCCTGTGGGAAACAGTGATTGGAATCTTGTGTTATCCTTTACATTTTGAATCTTGATTTAACAACTAAGTACAACTTCTAGGCGAATACTAGAGTTTGTGAAAGTATTTATGAAGAGATGATTATTCTTCCTGTTATTAGGAAGTTTTTTAAATTATTTCTCAGAGTTCAATGGCTTCTAAAACTGGCTATAAAATCTCATTGATCTTAGATTTTATTGCGTAAAGACTCAAAAAATGAGACAGAACAGGGAATAGCATTTTGCTTTTCATTCCAACATGGACAGAGCATTCCTTCTGCCCTGTCAAAAGTATTCAGAGGGGAAAAACCAGGAAAAACATGTTTAAGAAATTACATTGATTTTGGAGAAAAGCTTGAACCATATTGTTCTGCCAACTGTGTCACATATAACAGAGATTATCCTTTGCTTGAAAGCTCTTCATCCAAGAGACTAGAGACAGACTAACACAGTGGAAAAAGGAAACACAATGCAACTGGGAGATGGGTATTGCTCAAGGTGAAAATCTGTGGCCTGAGAAGGCTAAGCCGAAGCAATGCCAGCTTTAAGAAAGCATTATACAGAAGCCGATGCATTTTTATCTATCATTGTTATAACTGGTGCTTAGAAATAGATAGGATAGATATCTTTAACACTTTTCTTTTACCTTAATTTTAAAATTGATCACTGAACAATAGCACGATATTATGGTTTTCAACAGAAAACATTAAAAGAGGTAAGAGCACAATCTGGTCTTGTGAGGTGTGTAGCTCTTTCTCCCTTACTCCCACTGACTTAATTGAAAACTGATGGGAATTCCTACCTTTCAAAATGGTCTTTAATTACCTTGACAAATTACCTAGCGACATCCATATTGTTATGATTCTTTTGGAATAAAAAGTTATACAGTATTTCTACCATTTAGTATTTCTAAATGACCAAAATAGTTGGTATAAATTTCTCAAATCTAATGTTTTGATAACTGTGCTCAATGACTCAACTTCTTTGTGGTCTCTATAGATGAGGCCTGTATATTATAGGATTTTAAAATAATGGGAGGGGGTTATATACTTATTTTAACCTACATAATTTAGTGACATATAACTAGGCTACCCAGGTATGAATGCACTGGGGCAGATAGCCAAGTTCTAAAAAAGTTGAACCTACACACTCAGTCCAAGTAATTGCAATCTACTCCAAAGAGGTACCTTTTTTTTTAAGTAGACATTGAGTTGAGGATGTTTGGGGTAGTGAGCATGTGGAAGCTTCTTGCCTTTGATGGGCAGCCAAACCTAAAGGAGAGAAGGTTTTTTCTGTAAAGTATGAAAAAGGAATGCTGCCGAAGGCAAAATGGAAGGCACCTCAGCAATTGATTCCAGGGAGCCAGTATTAGCCTTGTGTTGATACTCTGTGGGAGTCTGTGTATGAACGATTGCCTGATGGAGCTCAAGGAACAGGAGGTACCTAAGGATTTCTGCTGTGCAGCTGTAGAGAAAACTGGACTTTGGAGGGAGATTTGTGGTGTTGAAGGCAAACGAAAGAGACAGGCCAAAGCTTTAGCCTAGGCAAATGGGAAAAGGATCACATTAAGAAAAATGCTCTCCTTGTGCTGCCGAAGTGATGTTTACATTAACTGGTACAAAACATTGAAAATAATGAGGAGTCTTATATTTTAGAACTCTAAGACTGTTATAATAATTTAGTATTACCAACTGTAGATACCTATCTTGAATTTTATTTGGTAATCTAATAAATAAAGTCTTTGGTGTCTAAATCAGATGTAATGTGTTGTCTTGGAAAGGTATCCATTTTTTTTGTGTTCAAGAGGTTGTGCTAATTTTTTTTTTGTCATCTTCAGGGAAAATTTATTTCTAGTCTGAATCAGTGTAGCTTCAGCTTCCAGATGTGGTGTTTTCCTGTATGATTCTTGTCTGTGGTAAAGGGCCCTCTACTGTCAGAAATCACTTCATGGTGTAGGTACTGACAGACCTTGATTGAGTTGCCTTTTGGTCTCCTTTTTAATATATATTTTGTGTTAAACTCTTTTGGCTGTTTTGCATGATTCTGTTTTTCCTTTCTTTAAACTCTTTCTTTTGTCAGCCTGCCAATGGGGAGACACCAGAAATGGGCACACTAGGTGCATGAAATAATGTCAAAGGAGATTTTTTGGTAAGATTATTATTCGTGCCATCTCATCTACAAAAGCAGATGTACCACCAATATTTAGAATTTCTGTACAAAAACTTTTGTGAATGGATTGCCACTAAATTTCCCTGCTGGGCGCTACTGTCCCTATTTTTCCTCCTGACTGCAGGCTGTGTTTGACCTTTGTGGAAGAAAGCTGAAGTCTGCCTATTAGCTTGATTTACTGTACATGGTGATTTGCATAGTTTTTCCATGATACTTTGTTTCAGCCCATTACATTTGCCCAGACTCAACAGTAAAAGTTCCTGGGCTTGTACTAATGACACTTGCATTAGTATAAAGTTGAAACTGTAAAATATTTTTTTTAAATAGGGGGAAAAGAAATACAATCCCTAAATTATATATTTCTGCAGTCTTCTATGCCACATTATGAGATGCAGAGTACACCATTTGAACTGGACATCTCCCCTGAGTGCTGTCTGCAAGGTAATCTTGAATTGAGGGCTAGTTTTCTCTGGAAAACTCCAAATTGCCTACAGCTGATTAAATCGTGAGTACTTCCATGATACTGGCACAAAGTTACACAATGCTAACAGGACATCCTGCCTTTAAGTAGCCAAAATGTATTAAATCATCACTGGTTAAATCTGAAAGATACTGTGATACTTTCCATTTGTATTGGCAGCCTTGCTTGAAACTGGAACTGTCAGGCATTGATATATTTCAAGCTGTGGCTATTTGCCACAACTGGAACAGCCCATTGGACTGGCTTGTCTGTGGTCACCCACATGTTGACCAACAGATGGATGCTATGCTCTCGTCTGTCTTCTCAGAGGAAAACGGATGCGTTGTACAACACCAGTAAGAAGTCTGATTTCGATGTTTTGTACATGGCTAAGCCAGGATATGAAGAAGGCAGCAAGGATATCTTTCACATGAGCCCAGGGATAGTCAAAGTCGGGTCTTTAGAGACTGTAGCTGAACAAAGAACATCAGACCATTGCCTCTTCTGTTACTGTGATTTCTACTTGTCTGCCCTGAAAACCTGATTACTAGACCTTTAAGGCTAGTAGAGGTGGACTAGAAATCTCTCATATTAAAAAAACAAACAAACCCAAACCAAACAAACCTCAAAAAACTACCAACCCCCCCAAAAAAACAAACAAAAACCCCCAAACAACCCACAAACTCAGTAAAGAGGGGAAAGTGTGTATTCTTTTCATTCCCAGAAAGAAAGTAGGAAACACTTATCCATTGCCCTTGTTGAAGGGATGATGTAGTACTGCTTACTACTCTCTAGCAATCTCTTTACAAAAGGTATAAGAGCTTCTGTAACCTCTGTACAAATAAGTATGGCCAAAATGAGATCTTGTAATAGCAGAATGAAATATCTAAATCTGCCCAAAAAAAGCATGGCCAGAATGTGATCTACAGTCACTTATATATTTGAAACTGGAGGAGATGTTTGTGTCACATGGCTTCTTCAGGTGTTAGATTCAATAGACATTTGTTCATTGCTTACTCTGTTGAAGATATTGGGGCGGTTATCAATCATGCCTTTGTTTTCTGTATTTTTTTCAATAGTGAAGAGGTCTTTAGGATGCATGGCAAGTGCTTGTTTTTCTTGTAGCACTGCTGGTCGCTTGGTGATCTTGTCTCCCTCGCTAAGTTGCCAGTTTAAGCTCCACTGATGTGGCTGCCCCATACGTTCCCACCTTTCAGTCTGTAAGAATATAAAGGCAGTTGCTTTAGCTGAGTTCTTCTTGGAGGCTTCGTTAGATGGCCAGTAATTTTTCACGCAGGGAGGAATGATCCCAATTTAGCCAATTGGGGGCATAAAAGGGAAAGAACATTTTCCTTGAGTTGCTGCGAGTGTTCCTTCATCACAGTGGATATTCATATTTCATGCACTGAATATGTGGAGCTGGATTCTCTGCTAGAGGCACTTGGAAAACTCATTGCTGCCACAAGCAGCTTAGTGACTAAGCTGCTGTCAGTGCAGGCTATTAAACCATATGAAGCCTGGCACTTGGACTCCCTGGCAATCAAATCAGGAGCCATATCTGCGCAGTTCTGAATTGCTGTCTTTACCTTGGTGACCTCGAAATTGTCCCAAGACATTTTCTGTAAGTATATAGTAAAGTGTGTTTTTAAGAGACTGCATTAATCTCCGCTCAAATTACAGAATTTGCTTATGCATCTTCAAGTTAACTGTTCATTACTTTGGTGGTCAGCAATTGCCTGGATCGTGTTCAAGAAAGGGAAGTGTTTGACAGGGGGTGGAAGGATCATGCTGACAACTGTTGTTAGATTCCTGGGAGTAGTTTTTTTTCTGGGAGATAAGTTGCCATGAAAAGAATATCCTTGCAAATCCTGCATTTCTAGAGCCTTTCTGATTCTAATACAGTCACCCTAAATCACACTTTTAGTGAGGCTAGTATATTTGCAAGAATCATAGCTTCAAATTATAATATTTAGGGCTGAATGAATTTTTTCATTGACAACATCTTTCACCACAAAAATTGAGAATGCAGGATTGCTTTATGAATATGTGGTTACTTCTCCAAACTGCTTTTTTTTTTGGGGGGGAACCCTAAAATAAAAAATTCTCTTAATTTTGTTACTTTAAATGGAAACATTTAGATTTTTCCTCCCAGTCTTAAGAAGCTTTTAACTTTCACTTGAGCTTTTCATTCTATACTGAAAAACTTAAAAACATGTAATGTCTATCTGAGTGTTTTAGCTAGATTTTTCTGTCAAGATGTTACATTTTAAACCAAAATGTTTTCACTATTTTCTGTTTTTCAGTATTAGTAAAACTCACTAATTTTTGCAACACTTGGGAACAGACATTTTTGAATGTTAAAAATGTCTAGTGAACAAAAAAATTACCATGATCTACCTGGATATACTGAAATCTCTAATATATGCTATCATTAATTGAAGAAACACTTCAGGCTCAAATACAAAGAGCTTATAAGTTTCCCATGACTACTTTGTCTTTTATTCCAGCCTCTGCTCTACCAAGATCATTGAGGGCCTGCAGAAAAGCAGCAGCTAGGTGTCCAACAGCATCTGGAGCAAAAGGAAGACAGAATTGCTGATAGTTTGAAAAGGAAAACACAAAATAAACTGGCACCAGTAACCTAATATTAACAATAACCAGGTGAATCAGAAGCTTCGATTCCTGAGAGAAAGAGAAATACTCCACAGATTATCAGGAAGATTTCTGAGCAGCTTTTAGCTGGCCACAAAATCCAGCACCACCACTTCAGATAATGAACTGACCACAGTGACTTATCACACTTTGACAGAATATAACACGTTGTCTTAGGTCAGGCAAAGCTATGACACAGCTGTTGAAATGCCACATTACACACTGCAGTGTCTCATGAGGAGAAACATTTTGGTTCAAGGACAGGACACGTTTTACTCTGCTTATTCAAGTAGAGCATGTCTCCAGCAGGCACTTGGTGGGTTGGGAGCCTGCTGCATTGGAGTTGGCCATACTCTTCTTGATTGCCTCTAGGCCTTGGACAGTTGCACTTGACAGGCAGGGTAAGACATGTTATTCTGTTTGTGGAGTCATTACTGCAGTGTCTGTCCTGTGCCATGGCAAAAAGGGGTTTGTGTTGCTCTATATCATATGGCTACAGCTCTCATGGTCTGTCTGTCTCAAGTGGCTTATGTGGTGATATAGGTTGAAGAGCCTTCATAGGTACCTCCTAGATGGTCAGGATGTCACAGCTTCAGTGCTCTCACACTTAACGTTATCCTTTCTCTCCCACTCCAAAAGACAGGCTGTGTGCACCTTCCCCTTAGGCTATGCCCACAGTTTAGGCTTTCTGAGATATCTTTCATTAGGTGCACATACTCTGCATACGCATATCTCCTTACCCCAGCCTGGTTTGCAAAGAGTAGTCTACATTATACTCCCAGTTACATGGATACAAATTAAAGTAATATAGATGTGGCTGTCCTTGAGTAATTGTCTAAGGTTAGATATCAATTTTTTGTAATACAGATATTCCTGATATTTGGCTTAAATTTTCTTAACTCAAGTTCTGTTGAATTGTTTCATTGTAGTGATGTGCGCTTTGCCTAGCGCAACTGTAATCAATGGCTATTTTGTAGAAAGTGAAAGATTAGACACTTAAGTGGTAGTTTTGAGTTCTTTAATGGTTAGTATTGGGGATCTTTCAAAGATTACTGTGATTTCATAAGCATGGCCAGTGTTGTTTTTTTGAGGAACAGTGACTTTAAAAAATATATATACACTTTTAGGAAACTCGCCAAAATTCAGAATAAGTAATGGCAAGGGAGTAGGCTACTAAAAAAAAAAAAGAGGGACTCTAGAGTAAGCTTCTTTTATTGTTCCTCTGTCTTTATAACTTGTGCTACTGCTGCACTGTGGGATTTGTTTTTCTTCTATACTTCTCTCAAAAATCAGACAAACTGTGGCTTATGTAAATGAAAGTAACAAAGGTGCATACTGGCCTACCATTGTGGATTCCACAAGATACGCTTTGTTTCAGATAAAAATATTTTGAATGGTTCTTGTCAGAGTCAACCTTGCTGAAGAGCTGCTTCGCATCCAAGGACCTGACTCCAAAAGCAGTTATTCTGTTATTTTTAGTAGCTATTTGTCTGAAACATAATGGAAAAAGAACATCTATGCAAATGGAAGAGCACTTCCATCTTCTTGGAAACAGCCAAAAGGAACGCAGACAGATAATCACTAAAAGCCTCCTCAGATGTTGGTATAACTTCTAGCTGGCAGTCACCTTGCTTCCTCAGGCCATTGTCTTGGTAGTGTAAAACACAGTGAGTTTTCTCATAGTGCTACCAGCTGTCATGGTCAGGGTTTTTCATGTGTTACTTCTATTCACTAAGCATATAAAGAAGGATGTAGTTACACTGGGCTTATAGCGAACTAGGAGAAATAGCATTCAGGAATTGGCTGTGATATACATAGCACTCTTCTGTGCTACTTTTTCTCAGCTGCTGCTCAATTTCAGGCATCAGGTACAGCATTTAATCAAGATGACATTTAAGATGGTACATGGAAGTTTTAACAAAATATTATTGAGGAAAAGCAACAGAAAACACTTTAGTTGATTTATTTGAAGCAGTAATGCCCAAAATGCCAGTTCACGGAGTATTTTTTTAAGCAAATGCCCTCTGTCAGACTATCATTGAATGACTTTGCGTTTGCACAGCAACTGTAATCTATCATGCTTGACTCAACCATCCAAGGAGAAGCATACAGAATAAAAAGCATACAAACTTTCTGAGCACCTATATGTATGGGTATGTTTAAGTATCTGTGCACCTGAAGACAGAAAAGCACCTTCACTAGAGGAGAGATTCTTATGGTGATGGCATGTAATATAAAGGTTTTAGTAGGCTGCTGTTTAAAATGCATAGCTCGCTCGCGGCAGAGAGTTTTAGAACAGTGTATGTTGTAAGACAGTACTGGCACCCCAACACATGAAAAATCAGGAGGGAACCTTCTTAACTCTTTTAGATTGAATGACTGAGCCATAAGAGATCCTACAAAATATGGAATGCCTGCTCAGAGAGTTGATTTTTTTTTTTTACATGAAAGCTGAGTATATGATAGAACCTTGATTCTAGAAGCTGTATCACCCAGTACCTGTCTCTCCCCTACTAGAACACCCTATATACTGTAAACAAGATCTTCATGTCATATGAAACAACCAAGTTATTTCAAGGCAATGCATTTATGCATGTTAGTGTACATATGAACTCACATGCTCAGTTTCTGTAATAGGTGGAACTAAGCCAATTCTGTCTATAGTTGCAGAGGTGCTCAGGAAATCCCTTCACTTTCAGTTAGTTGTAGGGCATCTAGGAGGAAGGTTTTTGCTTTTCAAGTCCAGAGACAATTTGTGATAAAATAGTATCCCAGAAAGAATTAAAACTGAACTTATAATGTGAGAGCTGAGGGCTTATTGTTTTAACATGATTGAGGGAACTGGCCTTGCTGGCAAGTAGTGTGAGCTATGGAATTATCTTTGCCTTATTGTCATTCCGCCTGAAAACTTTCCTCCTCTCCCAGTACCTCCTCTGATCTTTTGCTAGGCTTTCAGAAGTTACATAGTCCTCTCTGTCCCTTGTGTCTCCTTCTCCTTCAGCTGCTCATCGAGCCTTTTGCCTGCTATCTCTATCTGGAGCTCAATGGCTGTTTAGTTGCCTTGTCTCAAACTCTCACATTCTTGATCCTAAATCCTATCTTGATCCCAAAGGTGATGATTGGTTTAATGCTTGACAGGGTTCAATGGCTCTGGTAGGATTAGTGCACCTCACCTCTGTCATATTTATGACCTTGGCCAGTTTCCAGTGTTTCAGAGGAAGGTTAACCCTGTTTACCTCTCTCTGGTTGCAAAATTATATCTCGAGGGGGAAGAAAAACTCTTCCTGCATCAGCATCCTTAGAGTATGCAATATTAAATGGGATGCAAACAAATGTAAAAAGCAAACAGCAGTCAAGGGGAGTCCTTTCATGTTTCCTGGGTAGGAGCAGGACATAGGGGAAATCGTAAAGGAATTGGCTGAAAAGCTCTTCAAGGTTGTTAAGGGACAACATCCAATTTACTAACTGTAAAGAGACTCTAGGTCTAAATTTTAGCCAATTTAAAACAAGTGTTGGTTTTGCAATCTGGGCATCAAAATAACTGTAACAGTTAAGCAAGACTTCATCCACATTGCTTTTCCTTCTTGACACAGCAGTTACAGGGAAGATGTTTAGACTTAACTGGAGCTGTCTTGGATGGGACTTTTCGATAGTCTACTGGGTTATCACGGGGAACAGCAGACTTCCAAGTCATGTAGACATGTGCACTGCTGCTTACTGTAAATGTATACTTTCTAGTGTAGCAATATTGGGGTAGCATGGGGGGAGCTAAGATTTCTAAAGGAAATTAGATTTGTAGGATCTATTTAGCTAGACCAGGTGGTAGCCTTGGAGAAAGTACAGAAGCTTTTTCAAGTGCGCTGTGCTCTTAAAGCTTTCAGAATGCTGCTTGGTCACTGTCACCCTCCTTTGCCACAGACTCCCATATGAAAGAAATCAGTGCTGAACTTCTCAGACCTAAGCACACACAGCTCTCTGAGGTGTGGTAGGCTTAAACCAGAGGTCAGTGGCTGTAGGGACAGGTGTGGAAACCCAGAGTGAAATCTCTGTGTAGTCCACATCATGCCAAACCATTTTATCCTAACAGCCATGCTGCAATAGTTTGTAAATCTAGGTGCACATCAGATCTTCAATTTGTTTTGTAAACATAGATTTCTAAAGGAAAAAATGTTGCTGTTCTGAAGACACCCAGAAAGGAGAATGATGGCATTCTTTATTTACATAGATACTGCTGATTTTTACTTTCTTCTGGTAGATACATGCAAATTTTATTTTACACTTGCTTGGAAAAATATTTGCGTTGAAAAACATTAAAAGCAGAATGGAACAATTACACATGGACCTAAAATGTTTACAGCTATGATTTTCTTTGAGTGAGGAGTACACTTGCTGCATATTTTGGAAAGAGAACCAGTGAGTGACCTGCAGGGTATAACAGTTCTGATTGTGGCCACCACCTTACCAGCTGCTACTGTGACCAGTAGGGCACTGGGGAAAGGGAAGGGCAAGGGAACACTTTATTTTTAGTCAAAAACTGTTTGGAGATGAATTCTTGAGCAACAGAAGATGAAACCTCAAGTACAGAAGAATAATATACCTAAATAAAGACATCTGTTTTAACACCTGTTGGTGGCAGCTAGTGTGGCTTCACTAAGGGCGAATCATGCCTGACAAACTTGGTGGCCTTCTACAATGAGGTTACAGCCTTGGTGGATCAGGGAAGAGCAACAGATGTCATCTACCTGGATTTGTGCAAGGTATTTGACACTGTCCTGCATGATATCCCGGTCTCTAAATTGGCGAGACATGGATTTGATGGATGGACCTCTCGGTGGATAAGGAATTGGCTGGATGGCTGCACTCAAAAGAGTTGTGGTCACTGGGTTGATGTTCAAGTGGAAACCAGTGACAAGTGGTGTTCCTCAGGGGTCGGTACTGGGACCAGTACTATTTAACATCTTTGTTGGCGACATGGACAGTGGGATTGAGTGCACCCTCAGGAAGTTTGCTGACGACACCAAGCTGTGTGGAGCGGTCAGCATGCTGGAGGGAAGGGATGCCATCCAGAGGGACCTGGACAGGTTTGAGAGGCGGGCCTGTGCCAGCCTCATGAAGTTCAACCAGGCCAAGTGCAAGGTCCTGCAGGTGGGTCGGGGCAATCCCATGCACAGACAAAATGCAGTAAAGCTCTGCAGTAGCAGAGCCACTGAGGAGGCTACAGCTAGCTGGGCAAGATAGCCTTTGAATTGACAAGTTTTGAACCAGGTGCACCTTCTCAGTGAAGCTCCCATGGGGATGCAGCAGGCCTTGTTGTCTCTACTGGCAGGTATATTAAAAAAAACCTCACCCAAACACAAACAAAGAAACCCCGAACAACCCCTCCCACTGCAACAAAAAACAGAAAGGGGAGGGGGAAAAAGGTTTTCCTAGCTGGCTTCATTTAGAGGAGTATTTCCATGATCTTTTATGGACAGATGCAGGTGAGCTCTAACCAAACTGTGCTGACTCAGGGCTGTGTAGTCATGCTGATGTGGCACTGAGTCCTGCTTAAAATGGTCCTGCTTCACAGCAAGGGTAATAAAACAAACTGAATGCTGGGTCTGTCCCACCACAGAGATCTCTGGTTGGCTCAAAGTGGGCAGTGAACATCACTAAGCATAGCTAAATGCTGCCAGTGCAGCTTAACTGGTGCTAACCTTCATCGCTAGAGATGGGGACTAAGACCAAATCTGGCTTCTACACAATTGAAGATTGTGTAGATAGAACAAAGATGCAGAGGCATGTTTGTTTTCCTGTCTTTTCTCTACAGAATCACAGAACAGTTGAGATGGGAAAGGATGTCTGGAGATCATGTAGTCCAACAACCCCCTTGTTGAAGCAGGGTCTGCTACCATGGGTTGCCCAGGACAGTGCCTAATTGACTTTAGAGTATATCTGCAGATGGGAACCTCTCGACCTCTATTGGGCAACCTGTTCAAGTGTTTGACCACCCACACAGTACAAAAAGTGTTTTCTTCTGTTCAGGTGGAACTTCACACATTTTAGTCTATGCCCATTGCCTCTTGTTCTGTCAGTGGGCATCACTGACGAGAGTCTAACTTATTCTTCTTCATTCCCTCCTATGAGGTATTTATATGCATTAATAAGATTCTCCCTATGCCTGATAGTCCAAACAATGGTACTAAGCTTTGTGCTTCTGTGTGAAGAGTAGGAAAATGTCTGATGGAGTATGCTGATGTGAAGCAGACCTCAGGGCTCATTTATGTCATACCCTCTTGTCCCTACTTTATTGAAACACAGATTCTGCATCTTTGCATGGAAAGAATTTTGAATCTTTTCTGTGGGGGTTGTTCACAGTTGGAGACTTATTTAGCTGGTAATAAAAGATGTCAAGGTGTCATGCAGTATGGAGACTGATTTCTGTCTAGCTGTAGGAAAAGCTAGCAATCTGTGGATGATCAGCTGTGCTGAATTAGGATACTGGTTTTTGCCCGCCACTGCGGGAGGCAGGTTTAAGTCCTTGAGTGGTTTCTTATAGTAACAACTTATCCTGAAAGGATTCAGAAAAATTGAAATTTCCAATGTGTTTTGAATCAATTAATGGAATTTACTGAAATAGCAGATTTTGGGTCCTGGCAGACTCGATTCACATGTATGTGTTCTCAGTACAGCTGAATACCTGTCAGCAATTTGGGAAACAGGCAATTACATTTTGCAGGTGTGAGATTTCACACTTATGAAATATATTTGGACATTGATGGGCCAAAATGGCTTTGAAAACACATATCAAATTTGTACTTGGAAATATGATCTGAAACAACCAGAATTACTGTACCTGTTCACAGACTATCCCCAGAACTTATAAATGAGTGCAAAAAATAACAGCAAGGGAATGTTTGCTCTTTACAAATTAGGGAAATTCCTTAGGAAAAAAGGAAGTCTAATGTGTTGACACTTTTGTGGGACAGCTTAACAGTGTGCTAAGTATGTTCTTTTCAATTCCTTTCATTGGGCCATAACATGCCATCAGCATTCCCTGAAAGTAATGTCTGCTTTCCCTAAATGGACCACAGCTTACTGGAAGGAAGGGACCAAAATTTTATAGTATACTCTTCCCCTTCTGGTCTCAGAGAAACTGCTTTCACCACATCTGTAGCTGTTGAGGGGTCATTGCTAGGCCAGTAGAAGTTGAGGCTGACATAACCCATCAACTTTGAAACATAGAGATGTGTTGTGCAAGATTACCTATTCCCTTTCAGATTCCTGCCTGAAGATCAAGTGTGACCAGGAGAGAATGGAAACAAAAGTAGGCGTGCAACAAAGTAGGGGGTGAAAAGGTCTCACAGGCATTGGATTTTTCTGTAAGTGAATATTCATCTCCTTACGGATACTCAGATCTACGTGGAAAGGCTTTGCTAAAGGAATGGTTAAATGGAGAAGGGTTCCTTCTGCTTTGAGAAAGAAATTACAGAGATAAGATCAGATAGAAGTCAATCTAATCATGGGGGACATGGAGGAGGTAAACCTGCTCACTCTGTCTTTTACAAGAATGAGTATCACTTTAAAACAGCAAGTGTCAGGTTTAAGCTAAACACTACCAAGTGGAACTCCTTGCCACAAGATGTTGCAGAGGATATTGTTGATCCTAAATCTCTACATGGGTTCAAAGTTAACTATATAAATATAAGAAAAACCATGATGACAAACCTATAATGAAATGCAATGTTAGCACTTCTTTAATTGAGAAAGGCCACAAACTTCATGTTTTTTTACCTTCTTGAATTAAGTGATTGCCCAGTGAAATATCTCTCTATTCCTGTCTAGTTCTTACGGTGCTTCCTACGCATCTAGTACGAATAGCCAAATTACAGCCAGTATATAGCTGATGAGATCATTCTCCACTCATTTGTTACAGTATACAATTACAAAGATGGAGACTTGAACCCATCCAGCAGAAGTAAATGTCTAAGTGAAAATATCCGGTTTAGCAAATTACATTAGCTTTTACTCTAAGAATTTCTCCCAGAAATTTCTCTCCACATCAAATTCCAGGATTCTGTTTAGGTGAGCCTGTGACCCTATATGTGTTTGAGCAGACCTTGTTTATGCATAGCAATATGTTGCTGTTATGTGCCAAAACAACCCAAATATTAAATTAAAAAAAGAGAATGCATTGTTCGAAGAGTAGAAAAAAGAGCATACGAAGAAGACATTTTGGTTTGCTTTAGTCAGCACCAGTGCTTTACAACTTGCTTCAGTGAGTCTTTTATCCATACTGGCGGAACTCTTCAAAATTAGCAGGTTTTTATCCCCAACGATACCCTGTGGGATGGTTGATTTATTCCCATGTTCCTTTTTGGTCTTTCTAGAAAATCACAGTGGTCCAGGCTATCTGTTTCTTAATTCACTTTTGGCCTGGAAGGAGGGGGGAGGTGTGCGTGTGCAGAAAATAAGGCCACACACATAGAAATCTTCTTTGGCCGTTTGTTAATTCTTCTGAGTTACTAGTGATGTTGGTAGCTGTGCATTTGGTACAACTTCTTGAAAATGAAACTTCTTCATAACTGGGCTTCAGGTGTGAAATGTTCCTGCATCTCAATAAACTTTTTCTTATTGAGCATACCCTTGGGAAATTTAGATATATCTGAAGCTGTGGGTACTCGTGACAGCTGATTTACTGGTAGAGATTCAGGTTTCTTGGTACTTACCTTGTTTGAGATTGGGAGGAAAAAAACCCCACCTTAAAAAAAACAAACAAACAAAAAAAACAAAACAAAACAAAAAAAAAAAAAAAAGCAAAAAAAACCAAAAAAAAAAAAAAACCAAAACAAAACCAAAACCCAACACTGGAAGCAAAGGCCATCACAGTGATGCTTTCAAAAGTTTTCACTGAGTCATTGCTTCAGAATGCTAAGCCTGGCAGTAATGAATCATGTCCTGCTATGTTCTTGTCCGTTGTAATGCGATAAAGGACGATATATGTCAGCTGGGAGTTGTCAGAAATACACTATTTTGATTTAGAACAACATTTCAATGTGACAACTCTTAAAACTTATGATAAAAAATATGGGCATGAAGACAACCCATTATTTTGCATATATATACACACAAGTATATTTTGATACAGCTGACTGAAAAGCATTAATGTCACTTAGAAATGTGTGGGTTGGTTTTTTTTTTTTCCCTTTTAAGGGACCTAACAAAAGCACCATGCTCTGAGGGATAAAATTACTTTGCTTAATATTAAATGTATACTCAGTTACCGCTATTATCCTCAATAAACATAACAGAAGTCTCTTACCATTAATAATTGTTACAACTGTCAAATGATAATTGTGAATAGAGCATTTCACCGCTCCACTGCAACACAAGGTCAGAGACCTGGAAAGGGACAACATGCAAACTTTCTGACCGGATAAGCCAAAAGTGTTTATCCCCATTTTAACAGGGTATCCTATCTCTTGCAGACAGCTATACAACTGTGCATTCATAGTGCTTGTGGTACTTGTTGTTTTTCCATTTGCCCATCATGGACATTCAGATGACCCTTGTTGCAATCAGTGGGAGTTCCATACCTGGAGATTTTTTCAAGACTGGCCTTCCAAAGTGGGATGAAATGGAAGACTAGGATTTGAGTGAGCTTGCATCTGATCCTGGAATAGAACGAAATCTGTGACTTGACTGTCCCAGAAATCTGGAATATTTGGGATCTGAATTGTTTATGTTTTCTCAAAACAGAATTTAAAGATGGTGGGTGGGGAGGGGGAAGGCAACCGTATGATGTAAGATGAATAAGAGCCAAGGAAAGAAAAACATATAGGGAAAAGGGTGACTTAGGAAGACAGACATCTGCCAGTTAGCACATTTGGACTGTTCAAGAAGAATGCTGTCTTCTCACCTACAAAGTACCCAGTAGCATTTGCAGAATAGGCTTTTGTATATCAGGTGAGGAGCAATACCTTGCACCATTCTAATATGACTACATGATACTGTCAGAGCACACTGTAAGGATTGCAAATGTTGTTTATCATCTTCTCAAGGCAAAACCCCAGTAAAATTATTAGAATAGTTTAACAAAGAAATAAAGCTAAAATAATAATGTGATATAAATGTTATCTATTGCCTATTGCCATCAGTTTCCTCCCTGTCCCCCCCCAAGCTAGCTGCATTTTTCAGACAGAAATATACGTGCATGCCTTATGTAGTGCATGGACACTAACTCCAACATGTACTGTGACTGTTGGAAGTTTTGTGCCTTTGCTGCACGCTTGCTTCACAGATGCACAATAAATGTAACAACTTTAGAAGTGATTCAGGGACCTTATAGGGTACCTACAGAAACACTGTGTGTGCAGTAAGTCTCATGTGTCCTGGAAGCATCTGATACCCTCTGCTTGTGCAGAACCATTGGAAATAGCGTGCATGATTAGTCCAATAGATGCTTCCCCTAAGCATACATCTCCTTTTCTTTGTGTATTCTGTGATCATCTAGTGATGGTGAGAAGACTATAACAGCTCTACAGCTTGTGCACTGTTGGTAGCATCCTAGTTTTGGGATAGTTGGTGCCTGCCTCTGACTATCAACACAGGACAAATTTTTCAGTGGGAAAATAGGATGTACCTGGAAGACTTATATGGAAGCCCTATCCTTATGATTTTTGTAGTGTGGTCCTAATTGTATACATAGGCAGTTACTCTCAACATCAAAATCGTGAGGGCACTGCAAACATCAGTAGTTCCTCTGCCATTACTTTTTCTCCTACCTTTCCCAGGAACGTGAAACTGTTGCTTTTAAGATGTGAAAAATGAACTGATGGTACAAAAGAGAAAGGGAAGGCTTTTTCTGGGCTAAATCTGCTTCCTTTTTGGCAGGTTTCAATTTAAAGCAGTTATGTATATGAGTCATTAACTGTCTTAGGGTAGTTTCAGGGAAGTGGGCATTGAGTTGTTTTAGTTGTAGTTTTACGGGATTTGTTGTGGTGTGTTGTTTTTTTTCTCTCTTCTTTCACCCCCCAACCCCTTTAAGTACTTTCAAATAATAACTGAAAAGTTGATGTTGCTCCTGTGGATTTCTAGTGTTCAGTATGGAAAGTCTGGACAATTAATGCTTAATTGTCTCTTAAGAAGAGTCAACAAACTCTTTGCAAAGATACAAGTCCATTTAGGATAGTTAAGCCAAAAATTGGGGAAGAGAAGACATTCCCTTCCTTTAAGAAGAGTGGGAAGGGAAAGTTTGCATTATATTTAGGAACTTTGACCTTAGACATTTGTAAAAATGAATGAACGCGAGTGCTGGTACTGGAGAAAATACTATGGTGGACAGAGGAGTAACTTTATTGAAAGCCTGTTCTGTTAGGTTTTCTAAAGCAAAGGAGTTCATGACTCTACTCTTTGTAGGTACGTAGATGTGAACCCCACCTAGCAACCTTTGAACCCTTCAGCCCTCTCAAATTTTGAGACATAAAATATGAAGCTACCAGAATTTTCATAAAAAATGGATGATTAAATTGATTCTATTAGTCTTTCCTCCTGAAAGAAAGGTCACAACATTCATTAACACTATTGGACGTGAAGAATAAAATAGAAATCTTGCAGTTCCCAAATATGAAAATAGAAGTCAGGAGAGGTACTTGGGCCCTTTTAGACATTAAAGAATCAAATCAATAAAAATACTTTGATCAAGGAACATCTTTAACTAAAAAAAAAAAAAAAAAAAAAAAACATTTGTCAGAGAACAGTTCTATAAAAAAAAAAAAAAAAAAAAAAAAAATCCTACCTGACAGTAGTAAGATTAGAAGTTAAGTGATAGAGATCAACAACAAAAAAATCAGATTATTAAAAATACTATAATAATTAAATATGTTTCATGGGCGGAAATGAATACAGTAGTATTCTTGACTGTAAAATGGATTAACTGTGGTCTTGCAGGTTAATGGAGCGAGGAGGTGTGGTTTGTGTTCCCTGATGACTCCCTATGTGAACATGGAAAAGTTGCTTTGTGCTTCTGTGTCCTAATCTGCAGTATGGAGATGATGATTTTGCCTACCTCACTATGATATTGCAATGCTAAATTAGTTATTGTTGGGAAAGCAAATTGACCTTGAAAGGAAGATTTAGTATAACCGGAGGATAGATGTAAAATACCCCTTCATGTTGGGTACAAAACGAGCTTTCAGTAGAACGAGACCTCTATGAGAAGGGAAACTTAACAGCAAACTGTACTGATCTAATGATATGACTCTGATAAAATCAGTGTAACCCAGATTAACGCTATAATTCCAAAGTAAGTTTTTGATTTATACTTTCCAGGACAAGAGTCTAAAAGTTGAAAGTCGCTCTGTTCCAGAGCTTTGCCAGTTTTAAGAAAATTTTTTAAAGGGTGTATGGGCATGTTTGAGATCACTAAGTCTAACCACGTGTCAATCCCACGGGCTTTTTTCCGTGTTCAGAGGAGGGCAACAAAACTTGTGAAAAGGCTAGAAGGAGTGTCCTATGAGGAACAGCTAAGGACTTTGGGCTTGGCTGGTTTGGAGAAAAGGAGACTGAGGGGTGACCTCATTGCTCCCTACAGCTTCCTGAGGAAGGGAAGTGGAGAGGGAGGTGCTGAACTCTTCTCCCTGGTATCCAGTGAAAGGATGCATAGGAATGGTTCAAAGCTGCGCCAGGGGAGGTTTAGACTGGACATTAGGAAATATTTCTTTACCAAGAAGGTGGTCAAACACTGGAACAGGCTCCGTAGAGAGGTGGTTGATGCCCCAGGGCTGTCAGTGTTTAAGGGGCATTTGGACAATGCCTTTAATAACGTGCTTTAACTTGGTCAGCTCTGAATTGGTCAGGCAGTCAGGCTAGATGATCTTTGTAGGTCCTTTCCAACTGAAATAGTCTAGTCTGTCCTATTTTCTTACTGTTTAACTGTTCTTGTTATAATCAAAATATTCTCTCATGAATCTGGATAGCCAAACGCTTTCAGTGCCTATGTCCTACCAACAAGGAGCTAGAATGGAGGAGTCCATGCAGATCCCCTTGGAGCAGGAAGGGGATGGTGGGCCTTAACCCAACTATGGGACAAAACTTGTCACTGCTGCCCTCATATACAGCTGCATTGTGCCTTGGAGCAGCGTTTCATCAGTGAGTGTATGAGTGCAACTAGTGTTGTGGAAGGTGTTTGGAAGAATTAATGCTTTACCTGTGTTAACAAAAAATATTTCGAGGACTATATCTCCTTGTAGTGACAGTCATACAGCTTGCTTAACTTCCTCAAGAGTTTCATACAGACAGGACGGAAACTATTTCTAGAGAGAAAGAACAGTCGCAGGCTTCTAGATAACATTATGTGACAAAAGCTCTGTCTTAAAAATAGCTACATTATGCTGCTTATTTTGCTTTCTTTCAGCACTCTTTTTTTTTTTTTTGCTTCTGTTGTTCCTTTATTGGAAAAAAGAAAGAAAAGTAGCAGTATCTAACCATCCAGTTCTCCAACGATCAGAAAATGTTCATGCTCCTGCACTAGAATTGGGGACTCTCTGAAGCTGAACGAACATTGACTTTCCTTTCTGTAGGTACTGTTTTGTATGGCATACAACTGTGTTCTTCTTACAAGTGTTAAACTTGTCTTGATGCTTGCTTATCATGCAAGAGAGAAGATCGATAGAATATAATCTGTGCCTTGGCATGGTTATTTTTTTGGGTGTTGGTGGTGACTTCTACAAACTCGTGCTTACAGGTGAATTTATGTTGACCTTTATCCTTTAAAATTAGCAGTATATGCAAGATCTGATAATTTTTTCTGTCATTTTTTAAATTTGTTACATTGAATGTCTTTCCTTTTGCATTCATAGGACTTCTGTGCTCTCTTTAACGAGCTCATTAGCAATAATTAGCGAACACAGTGAAAAGGTTCGCTGGGAAATGTATCATTACAGCACATTTAAAATATTTGGTGTCATTTGCCTCTAGACTGCTTTTGAACCCTGTATTGGATGTATGTGGCAAGGCTTTGGTAGTGGAGGAATGCAGGGGGTAGCCTCTGTGGGAGAAGGTAAGACCGCTTATATTCAAAGCTATGGCTTTTCACTGGATGCATGAGATGATGGAATTAAGTTCCCTCTTTTAGTTTATGCATCCCTGTCACTACTTTACTTCCCTGAGCATGTAGGTATCATCAGCTGAGCAGTGTGAGGCTTGTGGTGAGGAGTTAGGTTCTGTGGCTTTAGATTTATGAAATTTTAGGTTCATGCTAGCTTGTGGCCTTACTGTTATGTTTTCACATATACAAAGAGCATCTACAAGATGTGCAAAGCACAGCTACCAACCTAGGCTCTAAATTACATTATTCTTCAATTAAGAAAAAAGGAGGAGGACGAAGTGGGAAAGCAAATCTCTGTGAGAGGAGACGGTTAAAAGAAGGCTATACATGCCTCTGGTTTTACATCATAAGAAGCACTCTCTGAAAACAAAATGGCTGGTGAACTGAGCGTGTGCACATAGTCTCTGAAGATGTAAAGATTTCAAGATGATTTAGTTTCATAGCTTCACATACCTCACCAAAACACTTCATTAGTGCCGAACAACTGCATGCCAGTGGAGGTGCTTGGCTGTACCATTTAAAATGCAGCATATGCCTCTGGCCAAGTCACTCTTCAGTGGCATTATATGTTACTTCCCTTCAGTCCTGCTCTGTTCCCTTTCCTCTAGCACACAAACTCAAGAAATCAGTCACCATCTCTTTCAGCCAGTATTAGAAAGAAATTAAGGGAAAACTATACTTAAGTCACCTTGCGGCCTAGTAATTGTGGAGATATGCACTCTCTGCTTAATCCTTCAGAAGAATTGCTTTGAATGCTTAGATGCGCGTGCCACAATAAGTGTGCTAGACTAAATACATCTTAACAGAAATCTGACAAAGGCAGTTACTTTACTGCCTCATTGTTTCCATCATCGTTTTTCTGTGTTGTCATCCATTCTTGCTATTTAATTCAGAAGACTTAATCAGAACACAGAAAGACTTGGAGACTCTCCTTTTCGTTTGGATGAAAGCAAAGGTTGGTTCTGTAACTGTGAGGTTGCATATTTGAAAGAACAAACAACATGGATGAATTTCAATATCATTTCCGTGACGCAGTGCAGTATCTATTCAACAAAGCATTGGTTCTCTGTTATTTAAGCTGCTGGTTGGCAAATAGCAAATACATTAAAGCCTTGTGAGAACTAAAATGTTAATTGGGAAAAATATAATTGAACAGCTTTAATGCTAAACAATCTTCAAAACTTCTTCTGTGTGTGGTAACAGAAAGAGCTGGATTTTGAGTAAGAATGAGTCAGGCAAAAATAAAGGTCTTCCTCTGTACTCTCATTAGGCCATTACCTGCATTGGGGTATAGGGATACTGGTGAGGGCGAGCTGTGCACTGCTTACTGTGTTACATAGCCCAGTGGGATAAGAAGAGAAATTGGAATTGTGCTGCTCAAGGCTGTCCCTGAGAAACCGTTTCTTTCAGCCTGGCCTGGCTGTGGGACTGTGGACTGTCTGCACCACTCCTGCTTCAGGCTTCTGCTTAAGCAGTGCAAACAGCTGCATTTTATTTCTTTAATTTCTTTAGTCACAGCTGAGATTGTTGGTTAGGAGTTCACAGATCATGCTGGGTCTTTTTTCCTCCATTTCAGAGACTATATTAGCTTCTTCCCCTTTCCCTGTCAGTCTTCTATGAACTCAAACCTGCTCTGAACACATCTTAATAGGACTACAGCAGCCTTCCTGATGCTAAGAAAGGATAAAGACAGCATGCAAAAAGATATTAAAAAAAGCTGTTGTTATCCCAAAGGTCCTAGGACATAGGGTTATATGTATCAAAACTTGAAAGGCATGTTTTTCTTCTTTATTCAAACTTACGTGATCAGAAAAAAAAAATCAGTCCAGCTTTAGTGAATCCTAAATGTGAATATGTGGTCTAGCCAATAGATATCTTCAGTATGCACTTAAGTCTGGTTTTAACAAAGAATGCAATTAAGCATTCACTGCAGCTAGTGGTGTCTGGATCCAGTCCTAGGTTTCTATTTCATCAGGTTTGTGTATAAAATTTAAAAAGTATTTATGAATGCTTCATAGCTGAAGTTTTAACAAGAGTAAGAAAGAAGGCAATACTCAGTGTTGTATGTGGAGTAACAGGTTATCTTTTAGATTTGAAAAGTTTATGCTATTGGTGAACTATTCTCAATACCGTCTTCATATTAAACTGACTACAACCAATATTTTTGTAGTTCCATTTTGTTTTCATGTATCACAGAAGACAAATGAGTCTAGAACGTTCTATTCATGGAAATTTTGAAAATAACCTTGTTCCTAAAGGAGCAAGACTGACCTCTCCAAAATGTTATTAACAAAAATGCTGTCTCAGTTGACACATTGTCAGAACTATATATGTGCCCGTTACATGTTCATCCTCACAAGAGCTTAGCCAGCTTAACCGTAGTTGTAAAACACCCACAGAAACTAAAAAACAAACCTGGCCTATTTATTTGCTACAAGAGAGTGGGAAGGCAGCATGAAAAGAACAGAAGTGTGCATTAGTGGGAAACTTATGCTAATAGAAATTTAGATCTCATAACGTCTATGAGTAAGTTGACAGGTAAGCAGCAGCCAGAAGCAGTTGCACATCAGTAATCCTGTCTGTAGGGTATTCGAACGCATTGCACTGAGCTGCTTCTAAGGGAGACAACCATAGAAAAACTGTCATGCTGTTCTTCAAGCTGCCAGTTGCATGGATTCCCTAGTGTGTAAATACATTTCATCAGTGGTTGATTATTTTCATGGGTTTGCAATTGTTGTAGCATGCAGTCAGTATCTTTGGTGTCAAATTTTGTAACTTTATCATTGTACATTAATTGAACCCAGTGCATAGCTTCCAAAGGGGAAGCTGAATGCAATGGTTGTTACGGAAAGTAGACATGATGGATGTGGTTAGCTGTCTGGGATCTGAGGAAGAGATTTTGACAAGTAGGAGACAAGTCACACTAAAGATAAAGTGAGTTGGAAGCTAGAAAGTAGGTTGATGTAGATACGCTTGCAAAAGGAGATAGGGATTGGCAGCTGGAAGAGAAGATCGGGTACATTCATGCCTTGGAGAAAAGGCAGCTAATAAAAGGTCAAATAATACTGGAGAGTAAGAACAGAAAAGTAAATGGCAGGCAGAACTGTCCCATCCAGAGCAGATGTCAGAACAGTAAAGCTGCGCAGCCATGAGGGAACTTAAGTTGGGCTCAGGACTTGGTCCGTGGTGGGTATTACTTTCTGCCTTAGCTACTTGCTGTGCTTACCCTGCAGAAGGTGGTTTAAACCTCCTTAAAACTACGTGTCATCTGAGCATGGAAATCCAGTGCTTGAGCTCTAGCCTCTTTGGATTATTGGAGAATAGTTACTCAGCCATAGGGACCTGACATGTCATGTAACACCTTGCCAACACAGAAAACAAGCAGCAGCCAGGGAGTTGTATCTCCTAATCATGCTTTTGTTCACAAGAAAGCTGATTAAAGATGTGATGACTATCATTTCATTTCTCACAAGCAATGGGTTAAGTCCTTATAGGCAAACCTCATCCCTCCTGCTCCAAAACCTGAGGGCAAAGCCTGTAGTGAGTGAAAGTGTTGTGTTCATAACTCACTTTCTACAATAGAGTTGCAGGTTAGTTTTTCCAAGGGCTTGATTTTAAATGATACTTTGTATGTTTGTATGTTTGACTTCTGTTTTCAGAGGAAAACTAGGAAAACTCATCAGCAGTTTACTGTGGAGATAGAAGGAGGTAAGTGAATTGTAAGCACTGGGATGTCACGTCATGCCTGAATGAAACTGCTGTATGCTGCAGTAGAAGATTTGGGTGGAGATTCACCGTACTTGAGCCT
Organism: Burhinus bistriatus; assembly: GCA_013397275.1. Lineage (NCBI taxonomy): Eukaryota > Metazoa > Chordata > Aves > Charadriiformes > Burhinidae > Burhinus > Burhinus bistriatus. The sequence goes on along the minus strand of VYXH01002833.1, from coordinate 356,626 downwards.
TAGGCTTGAGTTCAATTGCTTGAAGACATGCATAGACATGCCATTCTATAGGAGGTTGGTCTAAAATGCCTGAGTGCTTATCGGAGAGAGGACTTGGAAAGTGCAGTTAAGGACAAAGAACAGCCTGGAAGTGGTAAAGTGTATGAACTCCTACAAATCTCTATCCAGATTTGTCTTTAAACCAAATCTGACCTTATAACAGCAGCTTTGCGCACTGCTAAGCAACTAAGGAGAGAATAATGGGATTCTGCTAGAAGTGACTAACTTCAAGTAAGTTAGTTTAACAATAAGGATTTTAAAAGTAGGTTTTTAAAAGCTTCAAATATTCAGGCCCCATTGAAAGTCAGTGATATGTAGTTGCCTGCTATCAAAAATACTACCCTGAGAAATTAGCCTCACAAAGTGTAGATATTGAAAAGCTGAATTCAAACATTTCTGCATGGTTATGATTTCAAAATTAAAATGTGTGTCTCGGCTATTCACTGTGAAGATATTTTGCCCATTACTCTAAAGCTCCAAAGGAAAACAAAATCCAAATAGTTTCATGAAAATAATTTCATGAAATTAATTTCAGTCATGTCTGACTGGGTCTTTGCTTCAACATTGTTTAATGATTTACGAGAAGAACGTGAGAGAGGCTTGTGTCAGGTGGACATATGATCTTAATGCATGAACTTGTGTCCTGTCTCTGACAACTGTCCTGGAAAGCAGAACAGACTTCCTCATGAGAATTAATCTGAAGAAGGGGAAGCATTTAAAGAAATGAAGGTAAGCTCTCTATTGTTTTCAAAAAACTGAGCTTTCACAAATTCTGTGATTTTTTTTTTTTTTTTTTAAAACAAATCTGTGTTGATCTCTGTTCCCTGCTTGTCGGTCTGATGTGCAGAGTGGTTTTGGTACATGCTGGTCAAAGTAGTTTTCCCAGTGTTCCCCTCTGAGAGTAATCCACGTGCTCCCCTGCGCTTAATTGAGAGCTTAGGTGCTGAACCAGTGCATGGGCTACTTTGCCCATGGGGTCCTCAAACAAATGTTGAAGGAGGAGTCTGAGCACTGACTGCTTCCATCTACTAATTTGCTTCTGTTGTGCTGAATTTCTCAGTAATACAGGTGTAGCCAACGAAGATTTGTATTTGGGTCCAGGTTTGCCCTTCCTTCTTAGACTGCAGCTTAACACTTTGCTCTTGACCATTATACATCCAACAGCAGGCTTATACAGCTCCAGTATTTCAGTGCTAGCTTCCAGACTGTTAACTGAGCCTGCAGAGACCTAGTTAGGAGACCTAGTCTGGGTCTAGAGTTTCTGCTTATGTTGTCTATTTTTAAAATGTAGGCTGCTAGGGAAAACACTCATAGAAACTCAGTGATACTGAACGTTGTCCATTAATTGCCTTCTTAAGCTACATTCTGTTTTACTGGTCTTTCTTTAACACCAATGCTGAGAACAAGGATTAGTCTTTCTAATAATTTTCCACTTCAGGTAATCTGCTCTTGGCATAAGATTTCCACTTGAGGGAGGTTGCTTGAGATTATATTTTGTTTGCTATGGTGTACTACCCAGTTCCTCAGCCGAGTCTTGAAATCTGTGATCCTAAGATTCATGTTAAAGCAGATCAGGGTATAAGACCAGGAGGCTGCAGCGCTGTTGTCTTTTATCTTCTTGTTCGTCCCTTTGTCTCTTATTGAGTGTTGTAATCTTTCGCCTGCAAAACAGATGAGAAATCCTGTGATGAAAAAGAGCATGTTAACATTTTGAAGCTCATGGTCTGACTTATTGTGAGTTTGCTCTTTGAATTTTCCAGTTAATGGTGTGGAAGGAGGCGGGGGTGTGTGTGGAACAAACACAAAACACCTTTTTAGGTTTAAGCGAATAAGTGGCTGAATGATCTTTTCTATCAACTGTATAATGCAAGGCATAAAAATTCACTGAGAAATGTCTTCATCTGATGCTTTTTGTTAATTGGAGGGTCAGTGCATGATTAGGTCAAGCTTGCCTTTCAGAACTAAAAAGAGCAACACAATCCTTCAAGTATCTAGGCTGTGATCAGAAGGTGTTACAGCAAAGCTATAATAGAGTGTGAAACAGCCAGGGGAGCAGAGTGAAGCATACCAGGATGTCAAAAAAATGTATTATGAGAGGCCCTTATAATGAAGATGGAAGGAGCTGAAGTTACAGTCTTTGCTGTCTCTGTCTTCTAATATTATTTTAGAGAGGATGCCAGCCCAGCTGGGAATTTATAGTGGAACTGTGATCTGAAGTGGTGCATTCTACCCTTAATTTACCTTGTGCTACAGGCAATTCTGTCAGCTTGACACTTGCTCTTGAAGTGTCTGTGCTGATTAAAACAGCTCAACAGAACTCCTTCCTGAATTGAAGAATAATCTTTCAATAAAGCCAACCTAAAATGGAGCAAAAGTTAGCCCTTTTGCATTCTTGAAGTTGGGTATCAACGTTTTGGAAGGGAGTGAAAAAGCAGCCCATCTGAAAGCGTATATAGGGCAATGGTAATGCCCTGTTAGAAGCAGAAACTCTAGAAAACAGAAGTTTGATGGAAGTCACCCATTGATGGTGCCTGTCTGAGTTGGGGGAAAAAAAATCTGTAGTGTAGTAGAGGAGAGGCCTTTGCCAAAACCTGCTGCTCCTCCCACAATATTATTAGCTGCTTTTGTGTATAGCTCAGTTTCTACTTCTCTATTTCTATAAGCCGTGTAAATTGCCTGATGTTCTTTGCAGGGTGCGTTGCCTACATGTTTCCCATAGCCTGCCTGCACAGCATGGTGGGAGCTCTCGCTCTAAAGGCTTCATTGGCACGGCTTGATGAGAAGGACAGGAGGCTCTGCCTGCTTTTGAAGCAATTCTGTGTCTGGTCTAGCTAGAAAGATTGCTCAATGAATTTAGGAGCTGTGTTTTAAATGTAAAAAAAGGACTGACAAATGGCTGGTTTTCTTTAGAAAAAGGAAATGGATAGAGATTGGGATGTAGGCTAAATGTGATTAAGAATCTTCTCACCATAACTGGGGTTATAGAGAGATTTTGGGTATTAAGCTGAATTTACTCAAATTGTGAGTGCACTGACGGGTAGAAAAAGCACAATGTTTGAGTTAAGTCTATTGTAATTTCAAGAGAAAATGAGATATTTTTACTTCCTTTTCACTGCCCACCATTTGTTACACACATTTGTTGTATTGCACAAAATGGCATTTTAATATACTGTTAGTGGATAACACTTTTGAAAAGTACTTATGGCTGAAACCATTTGGAAAATTACATTTTAACTACATAAATAGATGTATGGTTCTTGTGGTAGGAAATTTTTTTTAATGTAGTAGTTAGAATTTTGATAGAAATTCCCAAAAGAAGCAAGTAAACATAATCTTCCTGACCTGAAGAACAGAACTTGCATACTTAACACAAAAGATTAGAGATGTGAAGAAAAACAAAAAAGGAATCAATATGTAAATTGATACTACTTGCAGGCACGTATTATATTTTTCTTAACTCCTCAAAGAAGTCAGCAAGATTTATAAAGGGAAACAGCACAGAAATTTTTACTGCTGTCGTGTGAGACAAAACAAATGGAGTCTAGTTAGCTGCACTAAATGGGTGGTACACTGAAGTATGAATATTTGGTCTGATAAAAGGGAAGTTAGTAACAGCAGTGTCAAATAAAAAGTGTATGTGCTCTAATACTAAAATTCTTGAATTAAGAATTTGGAATGGAAGATGCTTCCCTTGTACAGTAGTATTTCTGGTGCAGATATCCTGTTAAAAAGGTAGCTTCATCTATGTCTTCTACAGGAATGCAGTTAGTACCATCAGCTTATACGTGCAACTGATACATTTATTATTTTTCGAATGACAACTGTATTTGTCTTTTTCTCTAGACATACAAACTGGGACTAGTTCAACAGCTAAGATTAAAAAAACTAAGTACTCAAAAATTGTGACTGAATGTAAAAATAGAGCTGTACTGTATTAACCACTTTTTCTTGTATCATGGGAAATTTGTGGCTGGCTTAAGTGATTGTAGTCCCATTCATGTCAAAGGTTTCCTGATTAAAGGTTTGTTCAGTATAACTTTGGGAATAGTCTTATTACATGCCTAAAAGTGGGTAAAGGCCCAAAGGATTTGGGCAAGTAGGGCCCGGCAAGTAACCATAAAAGCTTTCTGTCACATCACACATCATGTATTCTATATATGCTATGTGTGAAAAGCTTTTTTAGAAATAGTCAGATATTGGGGGCAAAAGTATATAGCTCTGGGACCACTCTATGAAAGCTAGGCTCCTTAGTCACCATGGACATGAAGTTACTGAGCATCAGTAAAGAAATGAATACCTTTAAAAGTGACTCAACACAACGTTTCCTTCATGTGTTCTTTCCAGCAAACCACAAAACAGTTGTGTGCAGGCCAAGTGGCTCCCATTGTCTTTTAAGGTGCATGAGGATTTTTTTTTATGTGTAGAAAACCCTTTTTAAGACTGTTTGACTCATGAAAAGTCAAAAAGGAAAGGAGGTATCTGCTGATAGTCTTCATGGTTTTTGTTATAATATATAAGGTTATAATATATAAGGTACTATAAAAGCAACAGGAACAGAAATTAGGAATAAGTTAATATTTAAAATATTTAGTGGTGATTTGGAAATTAGACTGCATTTAAAAAAGAAATAGTGTATCCAGTAGTCCCTCCAGGGACACGGCTTCAGACAGTAGAAAGCAGCGAACACATTTTTCTACCTTCATAGTCTGTCATCCATCTTTGTAGCCTGTCACCTCTCCCTTTCTGGCCTCGCAGCTTTGGTGCAGTTGCACCACTTGATCTCCTTTCTGCACCTTCCTTTCTCCCAGTGGCTCTAATCCAACAGGCGTCAGCAGTCTCGGGATGCCTACAGATATGCATACAATGAGGAAATGCGGTGGGTATCCAAATGAACAAGCCTGGGTACCAACAGGTACTCGATCTCTGCACAGGTTGATGTGTTCTGCCTGGACATCTGGATTTGTTGTCTCTCAACAAACAAAAGTCTCCCTTTGGAAGGAAGACATTCTGCTCTGCTCTTTGCTTGCTGGTGTTATTTTCAGCTGCAAAACAGTGTGGCTTATTACCACGGTTTTCCCATGGCTGTAAGTGTAGTACAGAGGGGAAGAATGGGAAAGATTTGATGTGGATTTAAGTGACGATGATGATGGGAGTTTGGGAAATGTTAATGGGGCTATAAGGAGAAAGAGGAGCACTGAGGATCCAATGGTGAGCAGGTTACCTGGGAGTCAGGATGGGCTTCTTGGTTATTTGAAGGACTACAAAAAAACTAGGGATTCTCAGTAAAACTTTGAGAATCTGGGAAAGTTGTTTGGGTTTTTTTTTTTTTTTGAGTTTTAGAGGAGATTGAATGGAGTAGGAACCTATACTTTGAGCCAGCTATGGTTATGAAAAATAGTGGCAAAAATTGTTACTAGTAGTAAATAGTTCTTTTAAAAGAAAAAAAAAAAATCTTTCCAGGCAGAGAGGGAGAGAAACTGTGTTCAGTCTAGCTGTGTTTACAGGCTCTAATTCTTTGTAATTCTTCTGAAACACCAAATGAATGCATGAATAGTATATTGGTAGTTCCCCCTGACTGACTTGCTAGTAATTGGCTCTGTTCATCTCCCATAACTGCAAAATCTGGAAAGGGTTAATAAATGGCCTAGTAACCTTCTTCATCTGTGCTCACCAGGCAGAAATATCTGCTTTTAAAAACAAATAAATGAAAAAACAATATGATGAGTAAAACCTGAAGCTAAAGCAGAGTTTAAGCTAATTCCAGAAAGGGGGAATGTGAGGTTGAAGAGACTGCTGTGCAGGTAAGAGGCAACGAGAGAAAGGAACAGTTTTTCCTCTGGACATACAAAACCTTTGCTTGACTCTGACCTGCATGGTCTAGAAATTGGTGGTGTTTAGATGTCTTATGTCTATGTGCTAACAAAATGTTAATTTCATAGGTGTTCCACTTTATTCTAGTTGCTTTCAAGGTAAGGGATAGCTGGGAATATCTTTAGCAGTGAATGGCAGGCCAGTAGTAGCAGAGAAATAGCTGTGCTGGACCTGACCCCACGTAACCCTGTGGAAGCTGGATTGTAGGTAGGTAATGTTTGTTTTTTGCCCAAAACAAGGGAAACCCCATTATCTTCCAGATCATGTGTGACCTCTTGGGCCTGGTGGACAGGGAGCTGAATGTGCAGCGGGCAAGGATTAGAGACTAGCCACCACCCCATGGGCTACAAGAGTGCAGGTAGCAAGTTGAGGAAATTGATTATTCTCCCCTGGCACTTGTGACACTGCATTTGCGGTAGTGCTTGCAGTTTGGGGCTCCCCAGTGCAAGAGAGACATTGAACTGGAGCAAGTCCAGCGCAGGCCACCAACCTGGTCAGAGATCTGGAGATTACGGCATACGGGGAGAGTCTGAGACCTGGGTTGGTTCAGCCTTGAGAAAGAGGGTAAAGGTGAAACCTTAGGGCTGTCTTCAGCTAGCCACCTTATGGGGAGGGTATGGAGGAGACAGAACCAGAAACTTTTTGAGGATATGCAGTAATAGGACAAAGGGCAATGGACCTAAGTGGCAACATAGGAAAATCCAATTAAATAGCAGGAGGTGGTGATTGTTGTGGTGTTTTTTTGTTGTTGTTTTTTTTGGTTGTGTTTCTTTGTGTGTGTTTTCTTTTTTTAAAAAAAACAAACAACAACAAAAAAAACCAAAAACAAACAAACAAAAAAACCAAAAACCAAACCCACAACCAAGAGTAGTCAAAACACTGGAACAAGGGCCCAGAGAGGTTGTGCAGCCTCCACTCTTTAGAATTTTAAAAATTTCCTTGACAAGGCCATGAGTGAATTGATCTCACTGGTCTTTTGGGTGAGGTGCTGGACCAGGTGACCCCTGGAGGTCATATTCTGTGGTATATTAGTCTGTGATACTATGCACCAGTGCAAATCCTATCCTAGCACTGCACACACCGACAGTGAGATGCAGTCTTTCCCTAACTTAGGGGCATTTCATAAACAAGTCTGTTCCAGAGGATAATGGAGCTATTAGTGACAATCAGTGTCTCTTTATGAAGAGCTAACATTGCCAGGCAAACTAGGTTATACTCCTAGATAAAACCATAAAAAGAGAAGCTGAAGGTAAGGCAAGGAGTGATATATTGTAGCTATTATAATATTTGGATTTTAGTGCAGCACTTTATCAAGTGCCTCATAAAGTGATATTAATTTAAATTAGGATGGATATCTGATGGAGATCTGGATACTCAGACAAAAAAATTCCTCAGAGATTGGGAATAAAGGTAAGAATTGATTTCTCCACAGCTTGGCATTTATAAGATGCATAAAAATAGTTCTGTTCTTATTTAACTTCCCTATTAGCATAACAAGAGATGATGTAAGAGTTACAATAATAATTATTGTGATGAAACACAGTCCTGGAGTAGACTTGGACTTCTTTCCCCTCAATCATTGATGTGTATGTTCCTGGTGTCTTAACGTTTTCAGTAAATTGTCTTCACTAATTACCTCAGAGTGGGTGTAAGCACGCGCTAATGACATTAACAGATAATATCAAATTTAAGATTGCATGCATCACTGAAAGTAAGAGAAGGATAAAGCATGTTAGTAAAGACATAAATTAACAATATGCTACTCCACTTGGTAAAAAGTATGCGAAGGTTTGAGGGAAAATAATCTAAAGCTCAGATAATCAAAGGGAGGTAAAGTGTGAGAAGCTGAAGGTATTTCTGGTCTAAACAGAAAGGAAATATATTTTTTGCCATGTATTGGAGTTTTACTTTTAGACTAAAAATGTGTGCCTATGCACAAATGAATAGGTGGCAGAAGGATACGCTTGTTCTGGACAGCGTAACTACAGTGCAAACACTCCTCTATTTCCAGAGAGCACATGATGTGGTTTTTGGGATCCTGGCCTCTTACTGATTTTTCTTCATTAAATGTTCTTGTGTTCTTAGTTTTGCATTTCTCCTTTAAGTTCTTTCTTACATATTGATAATTCTGTAGTGCTGAGCTGAACCTCTTATGTCTGTTACAGATGGACAGCCACGATACACACTAAAATTGGATTTGAGAAAGGCAGGTGAGACTTTAATGTCCAGGCATGCAAATTACAAGTCAGCGTAAGAAGTGCTATGTGAAACCCAATAGACTTTGTTTACTTAGAAACTCTGATTAGGAGAGTGACGCATTGGTTTTGCTGAACTATTAAGCTAGAGTGCCAAGTTGAGGGGGAGAGAGAGAGAAAGTGATTACTGCATGTCTCCATAGTCTTACATGCCACCTAAATAGTCAGCGTCTCAAACTTAATTAAACAAAAATTCTCATTTGTTTTGGTGAGATCCAGGTTGCTGCTATGTGTCACAAAGCTTTCTTTCTCACTGTGGTTTTGTGGGTAGGGTGTCTTCTGCGCCTACTGACCATGGACTGATGTTACATTCCCAGAATGCCCTTGAATGCATCAGTGCAGGTCAGAGATGAGACCTTCTTGCAAAGGATTGCCTTAGCTGTAAGTGCAGCTGTGGAAAAAAAAGAAGACAAAATTTTCTGTGTTCCTCTTAAAAGGACCCTTTAAAGCGCATGGAGGCTGTGATTCATACTTCTGGACTTTGCTGCCCAAACAGCTGGGAGACTGAAGATGTTCTTGGTGGTACTATCCATCCCTGTGACTAGGCAGCTTTTGAAAAAGGATCTCATGTGCCCTTGATTGCTGCCACCTTCCCTCTTTCTCAAGCAAATGCGTTCTGTACATTATGTGGCAAATTCTCTTTGGAGCTGTCAGAGAACTCTAATGAAAATGTCTGCTTTAATAGTTAGAGTGGTATGTCTGCAACTTGTAGAGAAACAAGTGTCAGTAATTACCAGAATTGTTGTCTTTATAAAGAAGATGCCTTGTGACCAATGGATATCTGCCTTGGAGATTTCTTTCCTCCTTTCTCCGTGTGCCCTCCCCTGACTCTTTTGACCTTGGCTCTTCAATAACTTAAAAGAGAATTCCTTTTTTCTCTCTCTGAGAAACTGCTGCTGTGCAGCTTGGATGAGGTACTGGCATTATTTTGCAGTAAGGAGTGCAAAGTCTCTAGGAGAGATGAAGAGATAAAAAAAAGAAGCCAGGAAGGTTAAAGGTGTTAGTTTCCCTTGTCAGATTATTGAGGTTAAGAATGGTGAGTATTAATTGTGCTGCATTATTGAAGAGATGCTCCTGTGCTCTGAAGAGGTTAGTCAGCTCTGCGGTGTTTCTCCACAGAGGGCTCTTCAGTGCCTGAGAATATTTACTCTCTGCCTCTTCAGCCTTTACGATGATTAAACTTCCTTTGTACCCCTTGAAAAGGAGAAGATGTAGTACAGAGCAAAAAAGAGCTTTTATTTTTAGGAGGCTAATTATGTGGAAATTGGCATGATACAATACCATTCAGTCTGTACTTGTTTGGCCCCTATTAAGATAACATTTAGGCCCTCATAATTTGTGATTTATCACCTTAAACCTCAGGGGCTCAGCAGAATTGCTCAGAAAAGGCACATATGAAATTTCTTGTGAGGCATAGCCTCCAAAGATGAGGCTGAGTTGCATCAGAGAACATCAGCTTATCAGTTGTCAGTCTATGTGGTCTCCTGTCATCTGCATGCATTTTTTCCTCTGCTATGTGTGACGACTTTATATATGACATAAAGTTTGTCAAATAAACAAACTGAAAAATCAGATTATTGATGTTTTGAACAGTTTGAATATGACCTGATTTTGTATCTTAAGCTCTTAAAGATCTGCTTAAGCTCATTAAAACTGCTATGAGTAGCCCTATTAATGACAGTAGACCACTTGGGATAGCTGGGTATTTACCTAATAAATTCTCTGCTATTGCATGGGACCAGACTAGGGACACTAGTGGTGCTTTTCTCTTAATCTCTCGCTATGGTTCATAATATTTGTAGTTTTGGTCTTTTACAACTGAGAGCAAAGTTCTCATTAGGAAGTTAAGTGTTTGTGGTCATTGGGATGCTTGGATGCATAGGCAATGCACACTTTGTGTTCCCTTCTGTGTTGCAGAAGGAAATTTGGAAAATAAACAAACTCATCAGTCCTGGCTGTAAATTTTGCCTAGGTGAATGAATCTGCAGTTGACAGTGGAGCTTAATTTCAGCCTATGCTACTATTTTATAATCAGCCGTTGGACTAGGATAAGGCTTGCTAACAAGAAAAGCAATGCAATTTACAGATGAATATCTTTTTCTAAATTAGAATTACGTTATTACAGTTATGGAATTGTAAACAGCACTGCAATCTGTGTTCATCTACACAATCCAAGTGTAATGACGTGGCTGAAAAGGAATACTTCAGAGTGAGGCGACAAATATTTAAGACCTGTCTGAACAAGATTGCTTTATGTCTGGATGTTTTGGCAGGGCTGTTCCAAGATTTTGCTAGGAAAATTAGCTAGACTGTTTTTAGAAACCATTTCAGAATGTACTTCACAGCAGATTGCATATGCAATAGCATTAATTGCTACTGCTGAGAAGTGGCTTACAAATGAATAAAAATACCTGTGTCAGTGTGGTACTAATAAACCCTTCTTACTTAAAAAACAAAATAAACCAAATCGACTGAACTGTTAGATTGTTGCTATGTGAATAACCTTCCGGCTTTCTCTCTGAGATTTTAAACATGTTTGGGGAGTGACTGGTTTCACCAGTCTAAGGAAAACCAGCTATAGCTATTGCTGCACAGGCTAACATCTTTGTTACTGACCAAATGTAACAGTGTTTGTCTACAGAAAGAGAGGCACAGCTATTTTGTATGATTTTGATGTGTAGATATAGTAGAATTTCAAGGAAGTGGTGAAAAGACAGAAATTAGAAGCAACAAATGTAAGCTAATTAATCAGCTGGCTGGAAATCTGGGTAATGCCAGAATTCAGAGTGTAAATGGCATGGTCTTCAACTTATATAAATCCAGCAATGACAGTCTAAGGAAAAGTCTGTGTTCAACGTGGAGAACTGTGTTTGCCCAAATCATGGAACCCTTCTCTCTGAGGGTCCTGCTCTGTGTATCATTCACTGGCATTCTCTGCTCGTTTAAAGTGTACTGAGATACACGCCTGGTTGAGAGACTGACCTTTCTGCTAGACTTCTCTCGTAGGTCTATTGAAGCACGAACTAGTGTGGAGCGCTCACTGATAATTTTTTTTAAATACATAAACTTAAATGGAAAGTAGGGTTGAGAAGGGAGTATTGTCACCAAAACTGTCATTGTGAAAATCCTTTGCTAAGCTGTGCCAACCCTGGAAGTGAGAGCTTTAAGAAGAGATGCCAAGGACATATATCATACAAAAAGACTAGCTGCTTGTACCAATTCTGGATTCTGCTCTGGGTCTACAGATCCAGGAGTTGAGCAAAGCAAAAATGGGCTTTCAGACAGCAAATGTTTTCCTGGACCTGGGCCAAATCAATTTCTTTTAAAAACATACTGCTTGAGATACTGTAGCCAAAAGTTTCACACTTCTATTAAACCATAAAATATATTTCTCCCTCCAGACAGTATGTGGATTCTTAATATGTCCATATTAATAAAAAGTTCTGTTCATTTGCAATTAAATCAGCATAGCTCTTAAAGATCTACTTTAATGTATCCTAACCACCTATTGAAAGTACTTTGTAGTTTGATTTTGTTATTGTAATTATACCACATTCAAAAATAGCAATTGAATGGCTTGATTTTATACTAATTACAGCCTTAGACCTTTTTATTGCAAATTCAAATATAACAGAAAAGTACAATAATTAGTACTTTATTGGTTATATAATTTAAAATTATGTAAATTACACAGCTACTAAACTATTCTAAGTGGAATATATGGCAAATTTATTTTTAACTAACAGACAACGAGTAGCTCATTATACATGAGGATATTTGAGATGCATAATCTGGAATATCACTAAACCTTAAGAGCTCCTTTGCATCTGAAATTTCTGAATTTGAAAATGAAAGATAAATTGCTGTGTTTACAACGGAAAATCTTTTGGTATAGCTCAAGTCAGACAAGCAACCCAAGGCTGTCCTTCTGGTATGCACTGGGTTCTGAAATGGAGGCAGTTGGAGAAGTCAGAGGAACTGGCTGTAGCCCACTGGTCCGTGTTCCCAGCGCACCTCATTGACCATACATTGCTGGCATGCAGATGCATAAAGGGTTCTCACTTTTATTCTGCTCTGGTCTTTTCTCCTGCAGACTAACTGTGGGGCAGGATCGCAAAAATCGCTCTCCTGGCCTGGCACAGGACACTTCTCAGGGTAACGGGAATTCTTCACTGATCAGCTTTGAAGAGTTTCTGTATGTTTTGTGCTATCATTCATTCAGTTCTGCTCTGATCCCAAATGTGCTGGACATGGTAGTAGCTGGTTGTCATATATGCAGCATGGCAGGGCACAAAACTGGGGGATGCTCTGAAATGGCAATTTTTGACAAAAGTCAGAAAGGTTTAAGATCTGTTTTTGTCCTATTCTGAAGTAAGTGAAACCAAGCCTCTTATAGAACACTTCCTAGCGAGCAAAACCTATGCAACTGGGCAGTTGAGATATTAAGTCGGGGAGTGGGCAGGAGTCAAGTTTTTGGGGAAGAACTGTGAGGTTTCTTGCGCTGATTGAAAATTCCATTCTGGCTTCCTCAAAGCCTAGCTGGGATAGAAAAGAAAAAGCATCTTTGATAGAGAAAAGTGCTGTCGCAGGGCTTTTGGCTAAAATTCAACTTGCCTAAGATCATTGTAAATTCTGTGGGATATGGTCCCAAGACTGTCTTTCCCAGATATATTAAGTCTGGATTAAGGGTACCTATTAAGGATCAAAACTGCACAGCTACGTAATGAAAAGCACTTATGTTATTAACTTGCTCTGCCAATTCAGCTATTCAAAAATTTTAATGGGGTGAGTCTGTAATATGTACCAGGATTTTGAGATTAGATATTGTCTGTGTGCATCACTCGAACTTTACTGACTCTCTATTTTCAGCTCCTGGAGTAAAGGAAGCATATACTCTGACTTGCTCACCAAAAAAGCAACTGCATGTCCTTGCCTGTTGAGGATCTGCATCAAATCTATGTTACCACACCAGTGCATGGATTAATTAGGCTGGAACCCTGTGGTCTTAAGCAGAGTATGCTAGCCAGGAGATAGACCTATAAATCCTCCTTGCAGAGTCCTGGGTCTGAGAAGAGATGTGAGAACTTGTCCCATAATGCTCTGTCCATGCGCTTATGATAACTTAGCTCCTTGTGTCAACAGCCACATTTGCCAGAAAAAACACACTGTTGAATTTCTGATTACTTAACTATTTTACTAAGTGATAGGAAAAATGTGTTTCATTTATTCTGTGGGAAAAGGAAAAGGTCAAGTCAGCTTAAAAGTTGTAAGTAAATACAGAGAATGAAAAAGAGATAATTGTCTTTAACACATGATTTGTCAGTAAATCTGAGTTGAAACTTATTCTTCAAAATAGTATCTGGAGAGCAGGCAAAGCTTTGACTAGCAAATTCGTCCTTAGCTATTATTCCTACTCTTCATGTTTTTCATAATTAATTGATTTTTACTTGTAGAAATGCTATAACAGTTCTTTGCTATCATTTTTCTGGTCGTGAGTTAATGATTCAGGCTTACCTGTGAGGTTGACGTGTACAGTTTGGAACAATAAGGGGAAATAAGAGTATACTAGGGGATTACCAGTTCACTTTTCTTCACTTGATATATAAGAAGAGAAATAAATCAACTGAATTTAGTCTGCAATTTTTTTCTCTGCAGAGCTTACATGCTGCAGAACAGTTTGAGCTACTTCAACCTTGGTCTTTTGATATCTTTTAACAGCTTGTTTTGGCATCCTTGATAGCTGGTACAAGAACTCTATCTGCATTTTTATCAGTTTTCCTATTTGCCTCTAAGCATGAAAACAAAATATATATATTTGCAAGCTGTTTCCTGTGAAATGACATGTGATAGTTGTATGAATTTGTTTATCATTGTAGTGACTAGGATTGTTCAATTACCTTAAAGTTCTGTTGACGTTTTTGTCATAAACGTTATTTTTCAGACCTTTCAAGCAGGAAAATTTTTCAATAACATTGGGACTCATACTTCATTTATAAGTTATCACAAACACTTTTTTTAATTTGTGAAAATGTTTTGAACTTCTAAGATCTAAAGCAGCTTTTTGGTTTTAATTCTAAATGCTTTCAATTTTAATTTAACAGTTAATGTTCAGTTAGCTTCAGCCCTGAGGACCTTGGTTAGCTCAGAGTTTGTTGAGATTTCCTCCTGTGCTATATAAACATTTTAGCCACGTTGTTTCTAACTTCTCTGTAAGGACTTTGCTTTCAAAAATAGCCAAAACAAGTGATAGATTTTTAGATAGTGACAGGAACACGTCATTTTCAGGTTTGCTCTCTTTTTAGGTTTTCTGAAGGGAAATTTTGCTGACTTTGCTGTCCTTGAGAAAGAAAAAGTGTGTGGGTTGTGGCAAGATGGCTTTTGTAAGGTTGTTAGTGAATATAGTGAGCAATATCAACCCCAAGATCAAGCCTGAGGAAAGTCCATTGCTAATCCTCTTCCAGCCCTTTACTTCTGCTTTTCAGCACAACTTTTAGTCGGTTCCTATTCCACCACACTAATGTCTCTCTTCTATATTTTAGCTGATCTCATGTGGCACTACATCAAATGCTTTTCTGAAGTAACAGATAGGTTGAATATACAATTTTCTCTTCTCCAAAAAATCAGTGACAGTCAAAGGCATATTATACCAAATCTTGACACCTCACTCTTGATTGTTTCCTTGACATTTTTCTGATGTTCTGTCAGATAAGGCCAACTCCAACCCTGCAGTTCCTTTCTTGTTTTTCTTGAGCTGATTTCCAACGGTAGAGCTCCCCCGAATAAGGGAAGAGTATTCTCACTATCAGTACAGGCTGGGGGATGATGTGACAGAGAGCAGCCCTGCCAAGAAGGATTTGGGAGTACTCGTGGATGAAAAGCTGGACATGAGCCAACAAGGTGTGCTTGCAGCCCAGAAGGCCAATCGCATCCTGGGCTGCATGAAAAGAACCGTGGCCAGCAGATCCAGAGAGGTGATTCTTCCCCTATACTCTGCTCTTGTGGGACCCCACCTAGAGTACTGCATCCAGCTCTGGAGCCCTTAGCACAAGAAGGACATGGACCTGTTGGAGTGGGTCCAGAGGAGAGCTACGAAGATGATCAGAGGGCTGGAGCACCTCTCCTATGAAGACAGGCTGAGAGAGCTGGGGTTGTTCAGCCTGGAGATGAGAAGGCTCTGGGGAGACCTTCTAGCAGCCTTCCAGTACCTGATGGGGGCCTACAGGAAAGCTGGGGAGGGGCTGTTTGCGAGGGCATGTAGTGATAGAATGAGGGGCAATGGTTTTAAACTAGAGCAGGGTAGGTTTAGATTAGACATTAAGAATAAGTTCTTTACAATGAGGGTGGTGAAACACTTGAACAGATTTCCCAGAGAGGTGGTAGAGGTCCCATCCCTGGAGACGTTCAAGGCCAGGCTTGATGAGGCTCTAAGCAACGCGATCTAGTTAACGATGTCCCTGCTTACTGCAGGGAGGTTGGACTAGATGACCTTTAAAGGTCCCTTCCAACCCAACACATTCTATGATTTTCCTGTTGCTGAGTCTCTCGTGTGCTGCTTAAGGCTCTTATGTGGTGAGAAAAGCCGCTGAACTCATCCTGTACCCTTACACTACGGCAGAGCTGACCACGTTGTTGCAAAACCTAGTTTGACATGATGTGATGGATAAGAGGCTGCCCCATAGGAACTGTCCCAGTTGTTCTTTTTATTTCTGCAATTAAGAAGGATAATCTGCAATTTAAGGAGGATAATCATAGAATCATAGAACTTTTAGAGTTGGAAGGGACCTTAAAGATCATCTAGTTCCAATCCCCCGCCATAGGCAGGGACACCTTCCAATAGACCAGGTTATTCAAACCCCCATCCAACCTGGCCTTCACCATTTCCAGGGATGGGGCATCCACAACTTCTCTGGGCAACCTGTTCCAGTGTCTCACTACCCTCAGAGTAAAGAATTTCTTCCTAATACCTAATCTAAATCTATGCTCTTTCAGTTTAAAACTGTTACCCCTCGTCCTATCGTTACACTCCCTGATAGAGTCCCTCTCCATCTTTCCTGTAGGCCCCCTTTAGGTACTGGAAAGCTGCTATAAGGTCTCCCCAGAGCCTTCTCTTCTCCAGGCTGAATAAGTCCAACTGTCCTGACATACCTTCGTAGGAGAGGTGCTCTAACCCTCTGATCATCCTTGTAGCCCTCCTCTGGACTTGCTCCAACAGGTCCATGTCCTTCTTATGTTGGGCACCCCAAAGCTGGAGGCAGTACTCCAGGTGGGGTCTCACAAGAGCGGAGTAGAGGGGCAGAATCACCTCCCTTGACCTGCTGGCCATGTTTCTTTTGATGCAGCCCAGGACATGGTTGGCTTTCTGGGCTGCGAGCACACATTACTGGCTCATGTTGAGCTTCTTGTCAACCAACACACCCAAGGCCTCCTCCGCAGGGGTGCTCTCAATCCATTCTCCACCCAGCCTGTATCTGTGCTTGGGATTGCCCTGACCCATGTGCAGGACCTTGCACTTGGCCTTGTTGAACTTCATGAGGTGGGCACGGGCCCACCTCTCAAGCCTGTCCAGGTCCCTCTAGATGGCATCCCTTCCCTCCAGCATGCTGACCGCTCCACACAGCTTGGTGTCATTGGCAGACTTGCTGAGGGTGCACTCAGTCCCACTGTCCATGTCACCAACAAAGATGTTAAACAGCACCGGTCGCAGTACCAACCCCTGAGGAATGCAACTTGTCCCTGGTTTCCACTTGGACATTGACCTGTTCACCGCAACTCTTTGAGTGCGACCATCCAGCCAATTCCTTATCCACCAAGTGGTCCATCCATCAAATCCGTCTCTCCAATTTAGAGACAAGGATGTTGTGCAAGACAGTGTCAAATGCTTTGCACAAGTCCAGGTAGACAACATCAGTTACTCTTTCCTTGTCACCAGTGCTGCAACCCTGTCTTAGAAGGCCACAAAATTTGTCAGGCACGATTTGTCCTTAATGAAGCCATGTTGGCTGTCACCAGTCACCTCCTTATTTCCCCTGTGCCTTAGCATAGTTTCCAGGAGGATCAGCTCCATGATCTTGCTGGGTACAGAGGTGAGACTGACCAGCCTGTAGATAATGATCACAAACACATCCACCTACAATCTCAGAAAGTCGTATTATTTTATCTTTATGTGCAGAGGAAGGCGGCTAATAAGTTTCAGTATTTCTACTCAATTGGTGTGCTATATATGAAACGTACCTTCTGCATGTGCAAGATTAAACTTATGGTTGAGTTGCTATGGTCATGAGAAATGGAGTCCTCAGGGCAAAGACTTGTCATTGCCATATCTCCCCATTGCGGTCATCCAGATCGTGCTGTGTTTGTTGAGGTTGGTAGAGAGCTCTTTCTGCTGGTGAAGAGCTTTTCTTGTCTCAATCGTTTTAAATCAGTGTAAGTGGTAAAAAGATGGGTGGAGGGAGCAGCTGAAATGCGTCTCATGTTCCTTTCTTTAACAGTGAGATAGAAAAGTATGCCACTTCAAACCTTGGGTAATAATCAGTTGAAAGCTGTAACACTGCCTTGCATGCTGTTGAACCTAATCATTTTCTGGCAAGTGTCCTGTCTGAGTGTGTTGTGCTTAAGTTAATTCATTTTGTATCAAAATTAGTACACAGCTCAGTTCTGTGACAAAGAGATGTCTGAGCAAAGCCTTTGGGCATGCTTGCTATTGCACAGTTGCTGGGAGAGATCCAGGGTATTTGCTAGGCTTGGCTCATCAAGGGAGATAGGAACCTTCACCCTTCTCTCTTCTCTTTGCACAACAGAGAGGAGGCAGTGGAAAGCAGGAAGTCCCTCTAGAGTCTGGGTAATGGCTAATTACAAACTCCTTGGAAAAGAAGTTGACAGATTGCTTGTCCTTCCTTGTCGGCCAGCAGGCTGAGCTGGATGTGAGTGCAGTCGCATGCACTGTAATCCCTCCAGTGTAAGCCTTCTGTAGGTGCTCTGGGATGCTTTTACTGCTAGAGGTGTACTGGCTTCTTGGACGCTGTATAGCTGAGCGCTTCGCTTCTCCCCATGGAGAGGCTGCAGGCTGAAATAGTTTAGCTGCTTGTAGTAGGAACTATTTTTTATAAACTTGGCATGATCATCCTTCAGCTGTTGCTGCGGGTCTCTTTTTCTGCGTGCAGTTTGTGTGTAATGCTGGGGAGAAAAAGGGGATGCATTAGGGCTAATTTGTGCTGTTATTTGACTTGGGATGGGGAGTAGATGAGAATGAGACTTTTGCCCTGAAGTGCCAGGTCTTCTGCTCCTCCTCTCCATGGCCCAAAAGTGCAGTTACCTCAAACTGTTTGGGATGATGCCAGTGGCATGTGTTTCCTAGTAAACAGTGTTATTGGAATAACACTTGTACTACCATTTTAAATATGAGCATAGCTTTGGGGCAGCAGTCAATTAAGATAATTTGCTAACTTTTTGTAGGGATTGAGAGATTAGCAGTTTGCAGTGCTTTTCCACTGCCTTGCTCACCATAAGCTCTCAACTTTATTTAATTAGTATGTGGAAAAGAACATTCGGAGCCAGGTCAGTCCACGATGGATCAATTTTTAAGGGCTGTGATTTAAATGAGACTGTAGTTATTTAGCCTTCTGAAACTTGGCAAATGTTTGCTATTAATTAAAAGTTCCAGAATTTTATAGCAAAGTATCTGGTAGCTACAGCTACAATTCCTTTCTTTGCAATATGTCAGATTGTTTTCAGTAAGATGGGTTATGTGCACGTGACACACAACTGACTGAAGTGGACACGATACTATAGGTGTTAAAATTGCCTGTTCTTTCCTAGCCGTCACGCGTCTCTGTAAATCATTAGTCTCCATCTTTTTAATTGAAAATGCAGTACTGTAATATATCAGGGCCATAGGAGATAATCACTCAATAAGAGATTTTCTAGATTTCTGAACCTTCTTGCTGCTGTCTTATGGATTCATCTGTGATCAGCCTGCAAGTTTCTTAATGTGCGATGCCCCAAACCTGGTAGTACTTCAGCTTAGATTTTACTCACATATCTTTATCCTGGTCTGCTTGTGTTTTCATACCTGTGTTTTATGTACAAGAAAAAACATTGCAATATCTCTCATATGCTTAATCACGCTTATGTTCTCATTGTTTTCATACCCTCGAAGAAATTACAATGCTTTTGGCAAATCCATGCTGAACTTTGTAAGCAGCTATGATATAAGTAAAAAGCTTGTTTCATTATTTGTTCCTGTGTATTTTACAGATGAATGAATGATACTGGGATTTCCTCTCCTGTCCTACCCACAGCTCTCAAAACTTTAAACTTCAGACATCTTAGTCAACTTCCATGAATTTATGAAAGTAATCTTTAGCAGCTCTCAGATTGCCCCGGCCAGTTCCTGAAGTAATCCAGTGTAAGTTTCATCAAGCACAGTTAATTCAACACTTAAGTGAGTCTCTACTATATATTCTTATTATAGATGAATTATTATGGTGGCTCAAATGAAACATGCTGTAGTCAGACTTGTTCATCGTGCATGAAAATCTGGGTTTTCACTAGGCACCCAACTCCAATTTGATTTGTACAGAAAAAGGATCTTTACAAAGTGATAAATGGAAAAGGAATGGATTGTGGAGAGATGTCCAATAGTGCTATGGAGATAAGTGTTAAGTGCATTTTCCTTCAACATCTTCATTAATGATCTGAAAAGTCAAGTAAAGAGCGTATTAGTTAAACATACAGATTATGATAAATGCAGAAGCCTTTGCGAACACATGAGCTGATATGGGAAAAATGCTGGGGTACCTGTATCTATAGAGCTTTGAAAAATGGGTAAGAAGAAAACGAACAAATTTTCCAAATTTATTCTGGAAATGTTAGTATAGCTAACATATTTGATACAAAAAGAAATGGGAATTTAATTATTTGATATAAGAAAAATAATTGGCCTGCCTCTGCAGGTATATTTGTTAATCTCTTCCAGAACTAATAGTGCTGGAGAACATAAGCATTTTTTTTGTGCTTTAATTTCAAAGACTCAAGCGTCATCACAGATCTGTACTGGCTTGGAACAAGGTTTGGCATATTGATGCTGGCTGAAGGAAAAAACCCTTAAAAGAATATAGGGTTGTTAACTTCCTGGGTTTAACTCAGAATTTGAAGATTTTGGCTTGTAATTGTCAACTTTGGAGAGACCTTCAAGCTGGAAGGTGGGGGTTATTTTTGTGTTTTGTTTCATTTATTTATTTATTTTTAAAGTGGATTCCATAAACTCTTCACTTAGTGTCTATTGACCTTGGGAAAAGGATTCATCTTTCTGAAAAATATCTTGCCTTTGTAATGTTTCTTGGTTATTAAGCACCCTTAGACAGAACTTAGATAGTACAGTCTGTAAGCTAATAAATTCATGTATCCTACATATTTGTAATAGTGACAACATGTTTTGTAATTTTAAACAGTTTATTTCAGCCAATGTACAATTTTTCTAAGGTTTTTGGAAGCTGATTGAGATACATAGCTATTGACAATCCTACCTGGTAATTTAGGCATGTTAATGAACGCTAGCTCATATCACAGTGAGTCTAGAAGAAATGGTAGCATACCAGAAGCCTGACTTTTTTCTCAGTGGAAATATAAACAAAAGTCATTCTGCTGAACTAAATTATACCTTTTTTTTTTTAATTCCAGTGTTTAATACCCAAAGGGGTGCAAATAACTGATTTGTCAGACTGTGTATGTAATAGCCTAAACTAATCATTATTACAACATTCCTTTTATGATGAAGCTAAAAAAGTAGTTAAAATAATAATATATTGAAAGACCAAAAGAGAATTTTTAAGTTTGTAGTGACTATTATTCAACCACCTATTAAAACTGAATAAATATGTTGTAAAGTTCCTTGGATGAGTATAAATTTGCATAAACCCTCTAAAAACTATTGGATTTAGCAGTTTGTGGTCACTGTACATTATGAACTGTGTGAAAACACACACGTGTAGGGGCACAGTGAAAGTTAGGTTAACCTCAAATCTGGATGTCCCTGAACTCTGTAGGTTTGATCATGTAGCGTCCTTAATTTGTCATTAATATAAACTTCTTTTACTATTTTTCACATGGGAGGAAGAAACAGTGAAGGAAAACTTTGAAGAAAGCCTCTGGAGCTTTCATGGGATGCAGGCATGCTAAAAAAAAATAAATTCAGAGGGAACCTGACAAATTCTTTAGTCTGAAGACTATTTGGTTAGGTACCTTTTGAATTTTGCTACCAGTGTTTGAAATTGCATTGGAATTTTCCTTGTCTGACACAGCCTAATATTCACTCTACCTAGAAATCTCAAGTATCTATGCCATTTGAACCCAGGATCAGGGTTTCTGGACTGCTGTCCTGGCCTTTGCTGCTCCAGCGTATAGAGTGGAATACTAGAGGTAGTATAGGTGTTATACAATCTGCATAACGTATTTTATTCCTGCAGTGTCTCCTCTGGTCTTCTGTACTGGATTACATGGCTCAGCTAATCTTTCCCTATGACTGCACTGCCAGTTGCCTAGAAAACTTGAGTAGCATGTAAGAACTTAGGGTTCAGAATTTATTCACTAACTCATCTTTTCTGGGTCTTGTGTGGCCAACAGCCTAAATTTGTCCCTGGTACAGGGGAACAAGAATGTCCTAACTTTAGGAGAACTATGCTTGCTTGAACCAGATCTGAATTTGCCCCAACTCTTCTAAAAGGGTGAGTTATTACAGTATGTCCATAAATGCAAAGTGTAGTGCCAGGATATTTGACTAGCTTAAATTTAGCAAAGCCGTTAAAGCTACTAAAAAATACTGATATTTTTTTCCTTTACATTTCTTGAAAGATTTTCAGTAGCCTGGATTTCTTCCATTTCTGTCATGTGTCTCTAAACCTCTCTTTTTCTATTCCTTTAGTTAACTTTGTGACAAAATGAAAATCATTTTAGAGCTTTTTGGTTTTGATTTTATTCCAATCGGCCCTGTGACAGTAAAATGCTGGCAATAGAGTTTCTGATTAGACTTTTTGTTTTATTATCTAATTCTTTAATCCACAGTAATCATCTCTTGGTTGCTAACTAGTTGCTAAGAAGGATAGATTGCCTTCAGAGACCTTTCTGGGAAATGGTCCAGTTCCTCGCTCGCCTATTTTAATCTCAAGTTTGCTGTTAGAATTATGCAATGTTATAGGATAACACAAGTCAGACACAACAACCTTGCTTTGTTGGTTGGAAGACAACTGAACACACATGCTCTCTGCGGACTAATATCAAATAATATGCTCAGTGCTTTGTACCTCACTGGTGTTTCATTATGTGGTCATGTGGATTTCTGTTTTGCTCGCTAAGAGAAAGCAGGATAATAGTGTTGTGCTATGCTGGATGTTGTGTGAGGATGATTATTAATTTGTTAATCAGGCTACTGGATTTGATATAGGGCAGCTTGATGAGCCTTTTATAGGCTAAATAAATAAAATGAGACTTTCAAAGGTATTGATTGGGTATATTTTGATTATGGCATAGCAGAGATTGGCTAGATACTAGATAAAATGATGACATTTTGACAAATTTGTTTTAGGACAGGTGAGAACAAGAAATCTGATTAAAACAACAGCACCAGAGACTGAAATGCATTTTGTTTGAATGCACCTGGTGCTATTACAGAACACATGAGGCACTAGCTGTATCCCATTAGCACAGGTAAAATATGATGTTGTGTCTTCTGGGCTGGTCTGTGCCTGGTGGCCCATTTGCGTCTGAATTGGGAAGAGGAAAAAAAACCACACCTATTCCCTCCCAGTACAACTGGCGCAGCTGGGCTTTATAATGAACAACAGATGTAATATTTTGTTGCTCTCAGCATTGCAAAGGCTGTCCAAGAGTAGGGGGCAGGACCAGATGGCAGAAAGCAATAGGGCTGGTCTAGTTAGGAAAAAAGGTAGAAGCAACCACTTTGGTGTGTATATATCAAGCTTTGCCTATTTATCATGGTATTATTGAGGGTAGCTATGTGTGTTAAACCTGCTCTTGGTATCAGCATCTTGCTTTGGAAATTTATGAATCGGAGGCAAAACTGGAAATAAGATGCAGTCAAACATCTGCATCTGAGTCAGTAGCAGTTTTTGGCTCGGAGCCCAGGACCTCCCTGCTCCAGCCATGAAGCTGCTCCTGCTGTCTGCGAGAGATGCAACTGCTAAACTGACAGAGTTTATGCTCAAGTGTTCACTCATTTATTTGTTATTTAAGATGAGGAGATTTTCAGTTTTGTCATATTTTTATGACATCTGGACTTTCAGGAAATTTTGCTGTATTTGATTCTGAACTTGGAACTTGCATTTTGATACTATCTCTGAAGTGCTCTGATTCCATACAACTGCTGAAGTTTTTGAGAAACTGTGAAATGTTCCTTTCCCATGCTTTTAGAAAAGAGTTGTATCACTCAGGCTTTGTCTGGGAGCTAGGATTTAGATAGTGGATCTGTATGTTTATTACATGCAGGCATGCATATTGCCAGTGCGTTTCAAAATAATTTTCCCCAATAACCACTGCTTCACACATCTTATCTTTGTAGAGTTTATTATTCTGCATATTGCACAATTTCACAAGTTCTCCCACCATCAAAAATCCTGTACAAATAAGTAAAAGTAAATCTTTTACTCTGAGGGCAAACTTAAATTTTCTCTTGATTTTTAAAAATCATCTCTATTCATGTGAGAACTTTCACAACTTGCTTCATCTTGATCTAGTAGTGATGTAAAAATACCATATTAATGGCTTTAGTATGTGTCGTCATGTAAGTTAAAACAATATCAGAAGCTTAGAAATACAATATTCTGGTGATATCATGCTTTTGTGTGGAAACTCTGCCAGCAAAAAAGTTCTTGTGTTTACAGAGCTCCAACTCTTTTTGCACTGACTTTCTTCAATGTAGACTATATATTAGAAATTGAAGGTGTCCAGGTCCTGAGCACATAATGATCTCAATTCAGATTAGTAGTTACTTTGGACTTGCTACAGCAACCACTGCAAAGCAGGCAACCATGATGCTCTAATCCTCCTTTGCTTTTTCTCCAAATACTGCACTGCGTGAGTTTTATCAGGCCTAAAGAGGACCTGGGATTTCAGTGTAGGATGAAAAACAGCAGCTAAATTTTGATGAGGAGGGAAAAGCTTGGCAGAAAATGCTGAAACTTGAGAGGATTTACTATTGGTAATGAGCACAAGCAATAAAGGTAAACCTGAAAAATATCTGTTTTAAAATAGGTAAATATAAATGTAAACCAGATAAATAGCAAAATATTTATACTCTTTCAGTTCCAGGTGAGTTTGTATTGCAAAAGTTATTTTCTGTTTTGGAAAGTCAATGGTAGTACTAAGAATTTATCAGCCTGTTGAAAGAAAATGTAACATTAGCAAAGATCACAAAACACAACATCCATTGTTCCTGTAAAACTAATGTTAAATGATTTGGAGAGTAAGTTATGTGGCTGGATGAGCTCCATGGTTTTCTACTTATTAATTTTGATGATACTACATTAGGCGTTCGTTTGGCAGCACTATAAATAGGGAACTGGGTTGGGTTTTTGCCTTGTTTCTTTGTCTAGAGGATAGATTTGTTGCTGATAAGTATCGCTTAGGGAGGTGGGTAATATCTTTTGTTTCAATTTTGTTTCAAGTAATTCAGCAACACAACTGCTCTTTACTAGCTCAGTGAGTCAGTGTTTTCAGAAATGGCGAAGAATTTTGTATGCCTGAATTTCTGGCTACCCAATTTGAGAGGCCATAAAAAAAAAAAGCCTGTGTGTTTGTGTCATGTCNTCTCCTTCAGTGCTGCAAAGGGGATAAGAGGCAGTTCTTAAATGTATTGATGACTATTCCATGCTCTGAAATGATATAGAAGGACACTTGATTCTCCAACTTTACAATAACTTTCATGAAATATTTAATGCTTGTCTGATGATTTATTCCTCTCTGCATAATGCAATCTAAAAGAATGGTTTCGTTAATTATTTACGTTGTGCTGCTGATGCTATTTCTCTCCAAGTGCTTTCCAGCAGTACTTGCTTCTGCTTATTACCAGGAGAGACTTTAAAAGGCAGATCTTGTCAAGAAAGCAGAATGATAACCTGTCTCATTTGTATCTGTGTGTGTTTATAATATGTGTGCTGGGTAGAAAATACTAACTGGGCTGAAGCGAGAAAAGAGGGAGACCCGTGCTCTGAAAAGAGAATAAACCCTGGGCCTTGCTGGGGCTTGTGAGTGTGGCTCTCGGGGCTCCTCGCGGCTATGTTGGCAGGATGAGAAGCTGAAAAGGGCGGTTCAGAGAGGTTTCTGAAGCAGCAGCAGTGTAGAATGAAGAACATTAAAGAACCTGAGTGAGACGCCTGAGGGTGATGATCCAGCATCACTGCAGGACTCTAAACAGCTTGCAAGGTGGTTGTGGGTAAGCTTTTGCTCCTGTAATCTTGTTTTAATAGGGTGTAAGTCTGACAGCCAGCAGTGAACTTGGCAGCAGTGGCAGGCTTGCCAGGGCTTTCTAAGGATGCATGAAAAAAAAGCCTTTGAGTCCTTAGGTCCCGTGGGTTCTGCTGTCAGTGATCTCCCTGGCTGCCTGAAAACTCACTCAAGTAAACATAAGAAAAGGAGAGCTGCCAATGGTGACCTTGTGTCGGAGGCTCTGCTTGCTGACTCTGCTGGCTCCAGTGACAGCGTGAGGCAGGACAGTGGTTCAGCCCTTCTGCCTCCTGCAGGGGCTGACTGGCTTCCCTCTGTGGCAGCTGGAGCATTGTGCTACTCTTGTAGCTCAGCGGGGAGCTGCATCTCCAACCTCATAGGAGGAAGAGGAGGAGCCGGCTGACGTTTATGTTTCCCTCTTGATCACTCTTTCAAAAGCAGCAGTCCTAAAGGGGAAGAACCCTTCCCAGTTCCTAACTGTTTGACTGGCAAAGGTCAAAGGACATTCAAGACAGTGTCTTAAAGGTGGCATGACTTAGCTTCTCAGATAGTGTTACCTGGGATAGTCAGGCATTAGGTGACCAATGGTGAACTATACTAACAAACAATCTGGAAATTTTATTTAAGGAGATAAACTGCAGGAAAAAGACCCTTGTAAATACTCCATAATGGGTGCTATTGAAGACATAAGTGAGGGTTTTTTTTGTGGCTGGTTTTTTAATATTGGAAACAGTGAAACCTGGTTTATAATCACATCAATGCTGTTTAAAATTGTTTTTAATTAATTAAGCTCTTTGAGAAATACCACCTTAATATGACAAACAGGTAGCAGGTATTTTGTTTTTGACTTAGCACATCCTTAGCTTTCTCAAGGACTGTAATTCAGTCCTACACAACTTCATATTATTCACAGCAATGTAATCTACTAGGAAATAATAGGTTTCCCATCCCCCTCTTTTGGTAGGGGGAGAGGAAATAAAGTCCCTATGCACAGTGGAGGACTTCTCCTGGGTTGCGGAGGTGTGCTGGACAGGCTAGAATCTGGCTCAGGGCATCCCCTGAGAAGAACAACCCAGGTTCTTCTCTTGGATATGGTGGTAAAAATTAGGAATAATCACAGTCAATTGATTTGCACTGGTGTGAGAAAAGAATAAGGGCCAGCCAGTGAAGCTGGTTAAGCAGTTTTACCACTGAGTTGTCTCTGATTTGCTTGCTGACCAGGTCTCTACCTGCTGATGCTCAGGGATGTAGTAGCATGTCTCAGGACAAGATATACTCCACTTTGTGAGGTACAGCTACTCCAAGAATAAAAATTATGCAGTGGTTTGTAGAAGATAAGGTGTAACAATATCTAGCCCCTGTTAGTCATATGGGACCTGGATCACTGTACATCTTTGTTGACACATAGCCCAACAGTCAGAATAATCTTACTGCCTTTCAGCACAGCAGACCCTGCATTATCTTATGACTGAGAGGAATGCCATTTGTTAATTTTATACTTTACGATGAAACAACAACAAAAGAATTGCTGTAATTTTTTTAACGCTTTGCTAAATGTGAGTGACTTGTTAGGGTTTGAACTGTGCTGTGGGCCTTGGGAAACTTTCAGCCATGTAGCCCTTTGGGTCATCACTAAAGTGTTCTGTGGCAGAAGCCTTCCCAGGCAGGAGCCTTGGAGACACCATCAATGGGCTTATTGCTCATCTAGGGGCTTCAGATGCATTCCTAGGGATTTCTGTGCTAAGCCAGTTGCCCCTGGCTTTGTCATATCAGAGTCATGCCACTTATCTGTGAATCTCACATTAGACTCACTTAAATAAACAAATGTATAGGACAGTGAGGGATAGGAAAAACACTGCAATTTTTTTCAAGGCTTTTGGCATGAGTTGAAGTGCTTGTTGCTTGAGGTCTCTCATGAGTTGTCCATAGAAGGCTCTTGTGAAATTCCTTTGTGCATTTGGAAATATGCAGGCTTTCAAATGCTGTAAATCCACAGCACCCTTTCAGCCCTGACACCTCCACGTGAGGAAAAAAGCTGACAATAGACTGACCTTTATCTCATGGTCCTTATATATAATACAGCATGTATATTCTTAAATAAGTTGCAAGACAGCAAAATTAAGTGTTCTCGGGCATCAGTGATCATTGCTTCCATCAGTGTCCACATATGTCAAACACTCTTGTAAACAGAGAACCAATGCAGACAAACAACTTACCTATACCTCCCCGTTGCTTGTATGTAGATTCCCTCTTCTGTGCAGCCATCCATCAAAAACTGAGTTGGCAGTGATAAATGGTATGTTATTCAAAGAGCTGTTGCAGGTGTAATCTTCAGGAGCTCATCTTTGAATTTACTCATACATCTTACAGAGCAGATCATGAACATCATTACCAGAACTGCTTTTTATTAAGTACAAGCCCATCCTATTGCAGTGTTAGCTACTGAAAGTAGAACTCACTATAGTATTGCAGCAGTACATAAAAATGTTGAAGTCTTGCTTAAGAAGAAACTAAGCAAGAACATGAATGAGATTCAAGGGTGTATGAAGTCCCGGGAGGAGAAAATGAAATACATTGAACCATGATTTCAAGTTATCTGGATCTTCTAAGACCATTTTCATTACTTCTTAATTTCCGTTACTGTTTGTTAGATATTGTTTCCTTATCTGGTGTTCTCTCAATTATTAAAACCCAATTACTGTTTGGTTTTTAAAATTAATTATTTAAAATTCAGAATGAAACATAAGAGATATAGAATAGCTATGTCCATCACAATATTTTTTTTTGGTATCTTATTAAAGTTCCCATTAGTTTCTCATACAACTGCTAGCCACCTTGTTTTCTTCAGAGGAATTAATTTCAAGTTGTGTGCATTTGTATATGAGATGCAGAAAAATCTATTTTAATAGTTCTGTGTGCTGTGAGAACCATTAGACTTGTCCTTTGGTTGAGGAAACTTTGCAAAGATTTTATTCTGGGTGGCTGCCCAGGTCACTCTGACTTTCAGAAATGGACCTGATTTGCATTGGAATATTTAATTTGCAGTGCTGTATCATTACGCTTGTCTGTGCCTGAGAAAAAAGAATTAAAACTTCAGCAGAACTCTTTCCTTGCTGTCTTTATGAATTGTTTTATTTTAAGAGTTAATGTGGGTATACTGTTATCCCCTGGTTCGGGATCTGTGGTGGGGTTTTTTTTGGGGGGGTGGGGGTGGGGTGTTTGTGGTCCTTGGATTTTTTGCCTTGGGGCTCCACGAGAAATAGCATTATTAATTTCTTCCTACGGCATTCAAAATTTAGACTTGCATATCCTTATTTTCATCATCTCTCCTTTGTTTTTAATGGTGAACCAATTTTAAAGGGTGTTCTAGTTTCCCATGCTTCTGTAAGGCTTGCCTAGTGGACTGCAATTTACACCATGCAGAGCACAGCGGGGTTCCCTGTGTCTCCAGAGGGATGCCAAGTTCCGCTCTTAAAAAAAACTAAGTTTCTTTTAAAAACAAAACAAGAGTGTAAACCTTCCTCAGGAAAGCAATCTCATATCTGGCAGGAAGGTGAGGCCAGATGCCGCCCGTGACAGTAGAGATGCTGCTGCAGGACCGACACACAGCACTGAGTTTGAGCACATATGTGCATGTCCTGCTTCTGGTTGGGAGCACTATCTGTCGAGCAAATTCTTAGGTTTGGAGACAGGGGTGGAATGTGTCCTTTAACACATTCGAGGTTTCTTGTTGTTGCTGGTACTTAATTTGTCTGCCCTAAGTAGGAGGTACCCAGGCTGCACATGCTATTGTAGGGAAAGGCCAGCATTGGGGTGGACATTAGAAATGAGAAGCCTGTAGAATGAGGCTTGTTGGACTAATTTCTGTAGGTCAGGGACACGAGGGAATAAATGACCTTTGCTGTGGGAATGGCAGTTCCCTCATCCTCTGCGCAAGAGCTGCTGCTGTCCCACGTCTCCCAGCAGCAACCATCGTTCCAAAAGTGTAAGCAGTGGCACAGGTAATCGAAATGGGACTGCAGCAGGAAACTGCCAACCTTTTCCTGCTATGTCGGCATACCCTCATGCAAGCCTACTGATGGTGATCACTTACGATTCTGCAACACAAACCCATTGGGGTGGGTTCTGCACAAACGTAACAATGGACAGTAATAGGAGGGGCTGAGATTTAGCTGAAGGTCAGATGTGGTTTTTGATGCTGAAAAGGAAATGTACTTCAATTTCAATAACCAAACTTGAACTTTAATTTCAAATTGAAGGGTGAGTTTGATAGGGCTGAGAAATATATTCTTTTTTTTTTTTTAACTTGCAAGTTTAAAAAAAAAAAAAAA
>VYXH01002833.1:303258-326627 GCA_013397275.1 Burhinus bistriatus | reverse complement strand
GAGGGCTGAAAAATATTTTTTTTTTTTTTTTAACCTGCCAAGTTAAAAAAAAAAAAAGACCATCGTTTACATGGAGCTATTGAAAGACAAAAGTACAAACTATTTTTAGCCTCTGTTGAGAGAAGCAACAAGACATCCCTGGCAGGACTGTTGTGGACTTCAATATGGCTTGTCTCTCAGCATGATACTTGTTGCTGTGGTAAGTCCCTCAGTGCAAAAGATGGCAGTCTCACAATGGGGATGCATAAATCAATCACTGAATTACACAAAGGTCTCTTCCTCTTATGGCACAATTCAGAGTCTGTTGTGCTTTTGCCCTGAAATATTTCCATGCCCAAGGTTATGCTCTTTCTATTCAGTTACCCTTGTCTTCCCTCACGCTTATGCTCCCCTGTTGTCAAGTCGCATCAAAGAATGTGAAAGATTTGGTCTGTGCTGTTCCAGTTTAGTTTGGTTTTGCAGTATTTGGACAAACGTTTATCTCAACAAGTGCTGGTCCTTTCTTGTTAGCTACATTACGTCTTTGGATAGAGGAAGTCTCAGGGAATTCCTGTGCTATAGTTACTAACCAGTTTATTCTTTGTACTTTACAAGCTACTGGACACCTCAGCTGAGATGGAAAGTTGAGAGCAGAAAAAACAGTCGTCTTGTTGGAGCAGAATCAGACTAACTGGGATGACACTTTCAAAAACATGCTGGCACCTAATTACCTCTGGAAGTTTGAAGTGGACAGCATTTGCACGTTTGTGTGCTTCTAAGCCCCTAATGATTGTACAGGATTTTCAAAAAACACTTATCTGCATTGATAGGTTCTATTACTCTGCCATTACCAAAGCGACTGATTTGAGGATTATACCATGGGTCTCTGAAACTAAAGAACCTCAGAAAACCTAAAGCTTGCTTTTCTGAATCCCAGTCTAGGATCTTATCTGTAAGAATATGCTTTCTCAATATTTTCCTTACTTGTGTCTGCAATAGATTTTGATTTGTTTGGCTGAATTTTCACAGTTGCCTAATTCTTCAGTGCAAAAAAATCTAATTTTCCTTGATGCCACCATGCTGATTATAATATTAGCAGAACAGAACATGTTGGCTGTTGCATTCATTACCAATTTGCTTTAGTTGGTTTCCCATTGCTAAAACTTTCCTTTTGTAATGTGTTATATCAGCTTTTCTTACAAGCTAAAGCTTGTAACGATGGAAGTAGGCTGGAGTGGAAACTGATGGTCTGCAAGAACTCACAAGTGTATGGGCAGCTGCTTGGGAAATGTATAAAAATGTGGCTTGTTCAATGACTGACTTTAAAAGTGTATTGTTTTGCCTTGTTTTTTAAATTGCTCAATTTAATCTTCTTAACCTAGACATGAAGGCAAAGCTAAGAGGAATCACATTTGCTTGAGGGGGCCGCTGACAGTATGGATTGCTTTAAAATTGCTTTTCATTCAAGTGTTATTAAAGGCAAAACCTAGCATAAAGAATTTGAAATTAAGGACATTTAGCAGCAGGAACATAGCAGAGAGTCAGGGGGGAAAAGACATTTATAATATAAATGATGATGGGTAGGGTACTTTGCATGTAGACAGTGCCACTAATTAACAACTGTGAGGTGGCCCAGGACAGGGACTGAGCTCAGAGGAAGACAAAAATCCAGATGGCAGGCTGTGATCCAGAAGTGCAGGACATCAGACTATGTTACAAGGTGGCTGCAAGGTGAGAACAGAGACTTTTTTTGTTAGAGCAAATGCTCAAAGAGAAGCTTCATAGGATGGTGGTGAATCGGCTGCACATATAGATAGACCCAGCTTTAGATCTAGGTTTATATTCTGTTTTTCTCCCAAGGTTTTGTGACGTGAACGTTCCCTAGGAGATATTTAACTGCTTGGAAAAAGTGAAACCTGTTTTATGGAAGCAAATGTGAATGCAAATATTTTATTTACCTAGTGTGCTAGGCATTTAGCTGAACAGTTTGTAGTCTAGGGGTGATATTGTTAATCCCTGTGTTGACGGGCAAAGGAACGTGTAGCTGCTGCATGGTGGCAGCCTAGGAGGCTGGGGAGAGTGATAGTGGACAGAGGGCGGTGTAGAGGCCAAGGAGCCCTCTCCCACAGGCATGGAAGCTGCATCTTCCTAGGGCAACGTGCAGCACCTGGAAAAAGGAAATGGGCTGCTTGTTGTTCTTTACTTCACCTTCACAAAGCTTTTTCATTTTATGGTGTGTCTCTTGTATGCACTGTTCATCTCTCTGGGCTTAACATATCTCAGTACCTTGCTGTCAAGCGCCGCATTTCTTAGGTAAGTAATCCCATGTGTTTCAGCAGCACTATCGCTTTGAGAAGTATCTGACACTACAAGGAAAACCTGCAGAATGAAGCCATAGAATGGGGCATAATTAGGATGACACATTTAATATACCAATATTCAGTGAAATATTGGGGTCTTGTAAGTCTAATTATTCATGATATATATCAATTTTCGACATAACATCATAAACTTTTGAGAAAAGGTGAAGCGTTACTGACTAGTGTATGTGGGGGTCAGGTTTCAATATCCAAATACCTCTTCACACAGTCTGTGATTTGGAAGCAAAATATGAATGTGTAGCAACCTTGCAAATAACTGGGAAGAAAGACCACAGAATATCTTGTTGCTAATGCCACTTGACATGGTTTACAGGTAGATGTTTCAGCCCTTAGGTTGGTTATAGAAGGGTATCTGTTAATGGTTGATGCTGATTTGTCCTATCTAAAACTAAATTGTAGTCTCCAAATGTGAAGTGAGTCTTAGGCCATATGGAATTTCAGATTAAAATTCTGGTTCTCAATTTATCCTTTGTGATTCTGTAATAAGATGTAGCTTCCAGACTTGAGTACAGAGATTATTTTTCCTGAAGTTTAAGTTCTATATTCACCGTTCAGCTTCACTGTGTTATGGGGAGAAGCTCGCACTGCAAATTCAGGCCTGGGTTGCTAGCTGGGGAAAAACTTTAACTGGTACCAGCATATGTATTACAGGAGAATAATTCATAGTGTATAATGTGAGACAACTGTTGCTGCCTATGATTAGAATAATGCTCGTGAACAGTTTTTTATTCTTGTCATATATATTTGTTGCTTGAAACTAGTTCACAATACTTAAAATGTTGAGCTGAATGTTTACTCTGTGAAAACATTTATGGTATTAAATCTCAATTAGTGTTCTTAGTAAGCAAAACCAAAGATGCTGCAAATGACAGCTGCAGGGAATTGATTAAAAATCACTGAGTATAAATACATAATATCTTTATACTTTTAGTCCAGATAAAGTACAATGCTCAGCTGAGCTATTGACTGAAACTTGTGCCACTCACCAAAACCAGTTTTGCATCTTTGTGGAAAGCATGAAGTGGGATGACAGCACTGAATGTGTCACTTTTTCTGTTTCATTTTTGTCTTGGTTTAAGGCAAGAAAAGGGTTGTGGCACACATTATGGCAGTCAGTAAAAAGAACACTAAGTAAGGTGCCAAAAGCTTTAGCGTGATGTTCTAGTGGTGATGAAAAATGTCCTTCTCTGCAATTTTGGAATAAATTGACATGAATCTGCACTTTCTATTTCAATATACTTTCTTACAGTAGTAATTCACTGCACTTTATTGTACGAGAGGCAACTGTCACCTTTTCTATTTTCTATGTGAAGACAGGAATGGAGTAGTGTGACAGAGCTGACAACAACACTAAATAATTCTAAAATAAAAATTTCTGCAACATTTATAAAGCCTCTGGGTTTAGAATTTAAGGTAGTGATCAGCAAAAAGCCTCAGTACTAAGGATTATCAAGGACAGATCTCAAATTGCCCATGAAACACAAACTCTGATTAGCTTCTTCTCAGGACTGTCCTGACAGATTTTAGTCATCAAAGTTCTACTTTAGTTTAACAGGGCAACTTTTTTTTTTTTTGGTTACAAACAGTTTTGTCATAGGAATAAATGCAGCAATGTATGATGTGTGGTGTTGCAAATTTAGAAATTATATAGGCAGCTTGAAGAGTTCCTCTGTTTATATAATTTGCTCTTTCTTTTTCTGTTTTGTGCACTCAGTCTCTTTATAGTATTTGGGCTTGCATCTGTTTTACTTACATTGATGTAAATTGGGAGTAATATCAGTGGAAAACTGATGTAAAGCCTCTCAAAGAGATCTGAATTAGAGCTTTTGCATTTAATTCTTGCTTCCCTTGAATCTTTATAATACATACTTAAAGCTTTGTTTTACATGAATTGTGTGTACGCGGATATTATATATGAAATGCTTTCAGATAGAACTGTGTCGTTGTTTGGGCCAGTTTGGCCCAATCAGGCGGAATGACAGACGCTTTCTCTCTCTCCTGCTTGGCTTCGAAGGGAGGCAGGAGAGAGAGGAAAAAGAGAGACTTAAGAGTTTAGAAGGAACTAAACTACTTTAATGAAATATTAATAATAAAATAATAAAAAAGAAAATAATGAAATATATACAAAACCGTATTGAGCTCCCAGGATGGCAATCACGTCACCAGCAGGTGCTAGGGAAGTCCCAGACTGGACTCGGGGATGGACAGGAACTGGATTCCAGATCTGGATTCAGGATTGGGATCAAAGGCAGACGCAGAGACAGAGTCCTCCTCAGACGCCGGCCATTGAAGAAAGAGGGCTGACCCTTTGATCCCTCAGCTTTTATACTGAGCATGAGGCAGATGGGATGGAATACCCTGTTGGTCAGTTTTGGGTCACCTGTCCTGTCCGCTTTTCCCTGTAGGTGTGACCCCTCTACTCTTTTCCGCTTCCGACCCTCCAAGTAACAAAGTTGGCTGGCCTTGGGTGTTATAGCAATAAGGATAAGCAAGAGCCTCTCTGCATACCATTGCTTGGCATCAACTATAAGCATGGGTCTTATCACTCTGGGGGGGAACAGTATCTGCACGATATGCTGTTAATTTCAGCAGTTAGAAGAGGCCTAGCTAAAAAGTAAAGTTACTGAACAAAATTGGTCCTGTTTTACCTCAAACCAGGACAAACTGGAATAATTTGTAATCATTTTTCATTAGTTATGTAGTGACAAACTACAAAGCAGTGGGGAATAGGACCAGGAAAGACGTAACTTCTTATTTAGGGTTTGTTGACTCTTGTGTAGCTGCTACTGTGACTGTGCAGTGGGGTGTACTCAGGTTAACTTTAAATTAGCTGGCTTGGCAGGAGTGCAGTAGCATGGGGTAGCTGTCAAGAATTTCCTAAGCTTCCAGGAAAGGTGTTTCAGCCTTGTGCTGAGCTTGTTGCTGTAGTTAGCTCGGTCTAACCTGACCTAAGTTCAAGGCATTGACTGTGTTGCAGAGATGGCTTTAGCATCACGTGGATGCAAACACATCATTTACATGTTACGTTTGTTATCTCTGATCTGCTGCTTCAGGGTGGATGTAACTCCTGCTGAGGGGCACAACAAGGGAAAGAGCTGGCAGGGTAATATAAGTATTTGTATGTAAAGGTTAGGGTAGTTCTACTTTAGACACTTTTTTTCCCCCTTCTGACTTGCAGATATGAGCGATAATGTAGATAGAGGAGTAGGAAACTGCTGGGATGTGAAGGCAAGGAGACCTACTGGCTGGCCTTCTCCACACGTTCTCTGAGAACGGTGAATTCACTTGAGACAGTTCAGGGGCCAGGACTGGTTTCTAACTGTGCTCTCTCTCCTCATCTGTGGAGGTGGTTGGAGGAAGGTTCTGAAAGGGGCACGGGGGAAGTGAGAGTGCAGGCTTGGGCTGTGGGAATACATAGACCTTTCTGGTGACAAGAGTAGCCTTTTCATAGCTTTTCCTAATGGTGATATGGGAGCAGGAGGAGAGGTAAATACCACTTCTGCCTTTGCTCCAGCTTAGAGATATTGAGAATTATTGCTTTATCTCTGCTGAATCACTCTACTTCTTACAACTGGGTTAGAAATTTTAAATTTATAGCATTCCTGAAATGACAGGAGCATGTTGGTCACTGTAAACCATGTGCAAAACGCTGATTTCTACACATACATTTCTATCTTGTGGGTCGTAGAAGGCCTCTTAAGTGAAATGCACTGATGTGAATAACAAAGCAGAGTGACCTTTGGCTGTCTGTGCTTACCCAAAGGATGCAAGGCATGCAGCTTATACTGCAAATATCGGTGAAGTTATATTGTTGCTGGGTTCATTATTAGTAGGTCTTTATCTTCTTTTCTAAAATCAATGGTTCCCTTTGTGAGATTTAAATTTTCAATGCAATCCCTTGCCTATGGTAACAAAGGATGCCTGATTTAGCAGTGACATTTGCTAGTGAGACCCACCATCAGGTGATTCAGAGTGTCCGTTCCTAGTCTTTACTTTGTTCCTAGGGAGTACTTTTCAATTTAGTTTGCCTCATACTGTGTTTGGCCTGATTTCTCATTGAAAATGAAAATGTTTTGCCCTTACATTCATCAGAGGCTTTAAAAACATGAATAGCAAGAAAAACTCATTAAGGTCAAAGGCAAGAGTAATGTGTTTGAGAAAATGGGAGCATTGGAATCCTTCAGTCTTCAACTCATGCCAACAATTTTTCACTTCACCCTCAATAGTATTGTTGTCTCATTGCTGTGTGTCTCTTAAATCAGTCATCTGCGGAGCAAGAGAGTGAGATGTCTATATATAACCATGAAGGTGTCAGATGCAACCACAGAAGTATCATGCAAGGCATTTCCATCAGGGGTACCAGGGCTGGCGGTGTAGCTGGTGCTGGGCCTTTGTTCGAAACATTGCATACGCCCCACTTGTATTAATGAAAGGCACTCCAACATAAGCAATGAGGCTCAAAAATGCAGTGTTGATATGGAGAATGGGCAGTTTACCAAAGGGATTGTAATTGCCTGGATGGCAGGGCGCTGACTGAATGTGCCAACAAGCCCAAACCCATGTTTCAAAGCACATAAATACTGACTCAGGATACAACTACATTTTAGCAAGTTAGTTTGGACAAAGAACGTGCTTTTAAATTGAACCTCCTGGGTTTTCCCCACATTGATTTGGGTTCTCATTGTGGAACAGTCTTGGGTCGTGGAAACTGGTGATAAAATTAAACTGCCAGGCATGCTGCAGGAGCACACCTAAATAATCTCCAACTGCTAATGGACTTTCAGCTTGTGGGGACAGGCTACAGCAAGTTTGAAATACTGCTTCCTCTCTCTCCCTGAAGTGTACCTCGTGTGAAAGTGTGCTTCTCAGCACCAAGTGTTTTGCTCTACAGTTGCACTCCTGTTGCACCATGCTAGCTGCTGATGCATTAGCAATGGGTTTCATCTTGTCTGACTTTAGCTTGTTAAAAGTAGCTCTGCTAGTCAGGAGTAGAGATATAGAAGACACGAATCCCCCTCTGCTTTAAGTGGGTGCTCAAGATAAGCTGAATCACCCTTAGGGGTCTTCTATATATTTTCCGCAGCCTGTAAAGGAAGCCTAACTTTTAGGCATCTGCTTGCATCTAACTGCTGGCGTTAAACAAAAAGAATCCCATGCAAAATGGAGAAGAATATAATTCTGTAAGAGACTCAAAATTATAGGATAATGATGCAAAACAGGCCATAAGATGGTGACTCAGAAGCTCTTATCCTCAGGGCAATTATTTCAGAAGAATGGGGTATATTAACTAGCAAATATTTTTACCTGGTAATATTAAACAGAGATGTTAAAAGAATATACTATAAATTTGACTGTGGAAAATATGGTTGGAAAACACCTAAGAATTTTTACATAAGTGATACATGAATTCAGCAGCTCATCAGGAAGTTATGATTATGGGAGGCTTTTGTTTCAAATCCTAAACAATTTGCATGCTTTGCAGGAGGGGAAAAAACCCAGTAGTTAGATAGTATTTGTTTGGAAGCCATACATGAGATAATGAAACTCTTCACTAGAAAATGGATATGCCACTTGAATTAAGCCTTTCAAGTGCCAGTTGGCCAACACAGATGATTGAGTATGGTATGGTGTAGCTGTACCACGGGTGCCTGTGTAGTGTCTCACAGTAAAATAGAGAGAGAGAATAATTTCACAAAGTGCACTTCAAAGATTCTTAATAGCTGTTTCTCGAGCAGATTTTTGGATTCAGTGTTCAATTTAGGTTATTTGTCTGAATGTTCTAAAAATGTGTTCAGTCTGATCTAATCTGCTCTGAAAGTTTTTGGTAAATAGGACCATTAAGGGACTCTGTTTTGGGTCGCTTCTACAGTTCTGACATTAGACTTTGGCTTTTCTTGGTTAGGTTGCAAATAACATTTGATAATGTATTACTTTTAAAAAATGTCAATAAATGTCTTTATTTGAAAATACAATGCTGACTATTATAGTTTTACATGTTGTAGCATTAATACTAGAAAAGCTGAAAAGAATAAGCGGCAGTGTTGATCTGCTTGAGGGTAGGAAGGCTCTGCAGAGAGATCTGGACAGACTGGATTGATGGGCTGAAGCCAACTGCAATGAGGTTTAACAAGGCCAAGTGCAGAGTCCTGCACTTGGGTCACAACAACCCCAGGCAACGCTACAGGCTTGGGGAGGAGTGGCTGGAAACCTGCCCGGCAGAAAAGGATCTGGGGGTCCTCGCAGACAGTCGGCTGAACATGAGCCAGCAGTGTACCCAGGAAGCCAAGAAGGCCAACGGCATCTTGGCCTGTATCAAGAATAGTGTGGCCAGCAGGAGGAGGGAAGTGATGGTGTCCCTGTACTCAGCGCTGGTGAGGCCGCAGCTTGAGTACTGCGTTCAGTTTTAGGCGCCACAGTATAGGAGGGACATTGAGGTGCTGGAGCATGTCCAGAGAAGGGCAACAAAGCTGGTGAGGGGTCTGGAGAACATGCCTTATGAGGAGCGGCTGAAGGAATTGGGATTGTTTAGTCTGGAGAAGAGAAGGTTGAGTGGAGACCTTATTTCTCTCTACAACTACCTGAAAGGAGGTGGTAGTGAGATGGGAGCTGGTTTCTTCTCCCAAGTAACTAGTGATAGGACAAGAGGCAATGGGTTCAAGTTGCGCCAGGGGAGGTTTAGGCTGGACATTAGGAAAAAATTTTTCACTGAAAGAGTTATCAAACATTGGACCAGGCTGCCCAGGGAGGTGGTTGAGTCTCCATCCCTAGAGGTGTTTAAAAGTCATGTAGATGTGGTGCTTAGAGACACGGTTTAGTGGCAGCCCTGGTAGAGTAGGGTCAGTGGTTGGACTAGATATTTTACTGTCACAGGAGGGAATATTTCTGTGGTCAGCTTCTCAAGATAAGGTGATTTGGACTGGCTTTGTTAAAGCATGGCAGCATCACAGTTATTTCACGTTATTGGCAAGTGCTGCTGGAAGCCAACAGGGAGGATGGTATCTGGAAACAGAATAAAAGGTGGAAAAAAAGAATGTGAAGAAAAAGAATAAGACTCACTTGAGAGAGCTCACATTTGTATCTGGTTTTATGGGGCTGTGAAATTATACTACTTACTGAACAGGATTTTGATTGTGACTGTATTAACTTTTGCTGTTATCACAAAAGTTTGTTTTAATGCCTTATGGAAACTGGCACTGGATTTTGCAAAGTTTTAACTGCTTTTTTTGTTCTAGGCTGTAGAAATGCCTCTTATAAGAAATGAACAAGAAGGGCCAGAAGAAAGGAAATGAACGAGGCTTTAGTAATGTTGGAAGTGGTTGGTATTAGAAGAGAAAACTTGGATTTCAGGAAGCAGCTCTTGCAATGAACAGATTGTCTCATTTAAAGAATAGCAGATGAGTCATGGAGAACTTTTCAAACTGTTATGATTTTGCCCATTTCTTGCCGTTGATTTTGTCTTTCCTTGTCTTATTACCAGATGTATTTGCATAAGAGTAAAGCATATTGTTTAGGTTTCAGTTAGGTTTCTATTTTCCCCAAGAAACAGTATTACTTTGGGTAACAGTAATTGTTCCCTGTAGCAGACGTTAGACTACCTGATAGTGGCAAGGGTGATAAGAGAAATATTGTGACTCAAGAGATAAGCAACCTGTGATGACTTACTGCTAGTTTTGTAACCTCAGGATTCCACTTTTGGTCTGTCTTGCTGGGTGCAGTAGTCTGTCAAGCTACCAATAAAACCCCCCACTATCTCCTTCTGTTAAATGCAGTGAGATTAAGGTGAAAAGCAAATCCTGCTACCTGAAGTGGGTCGTGTATATGTGTGAATATCATGGACCACTGGCTTGAAATGCCAGGTGTTTTTTGGGAGAGAAGAGAAAGAAGATTGAACTTTCTGTGGAGTAAATCAGGAAATATGTTTCCATAAATAAAAATATAATTTTCTTCTCGGGACATGTGGGTGCCTGGGTTTCATTCTGACCTCCAGAGAAAGAAATGAAGAACTGAAAGGGGAGAGAAGGGTTTAAACTACCTCCCAGTTATGGAGATGGGTGGAATGTGAGTGTGATGGGGTAGTGCTTGAAAGGAATTTTACATGCCTCCTCTCAAAAGCCTGGATTCAATGCTGTTTGATGTGAATGCTAGTGAATTCTGTGGGCTCGGATCAAGTTTTCTTTGAATAAGCTGTAGCTATATCTGAGCGTGCATCTACAGAAACCAGCCCTGCTGGTGGTGCCTTGGTGTGCGTCCTCACCTGGTTGCAGGCTGAACAAGCTGGGTGTCTCTGGGAGGAAGCTCAGCTGCAAGCTGTGCACCGGGAGAGCCCCCATGGGTGCCAAGGGGCATTTGGGTCCCAGGGGCCCTGCTAGAGCCCGAGCAGAGTGCATAGTGTGAGGGGAGTTACCACGCAGACCCACTGCTCTTGAGCTGTGCTGCTCCTGAAGGTGGACGCAGCCTCGGTGTGCTGCAGGGTACAGGTACGCGGGGCGGCCTTCGGTGAAGTCACTTGACTTCGGGAGGCAATCTTGGGGAGCAGAGACCTCGGCACCCGCTGGGCTGGCAGCTTTCCTCTAAACACCAGCATGTGCCTGGGCAGACTCCTGGAACAGTCAGGCCTTGCCCCAAGTGCTTTCTTTACTGTCGCTAACAAAAGCTCTTGTCAGAACCCTGGGGACTCCCCCAGCCCTGCCCATGGCCCAGGACCCTGTCTCAGCCCCTGGAGGCTGTCAGCTCCTACCCGAGTAGTGCCACAGCAGAGCTGGTCTCCAGCCTGTCCCCAGCCCTGTTCTGCCTGGCCATGGGCCCCGCTGAGCTCATGTTCTGCCCTGGCCCCAGGGCTGGGGCTGTCCTGTTGCCCCCAAGCTGCCCTGCCCCTGGCTCCAGCGTGGTGGCTCTGGGGAGCCACCAGCCTACATGGCACCATGACAGCTCTTCAGAGTGAGACGAATGGTCCTCAGTGGTGTCTGGAGACTGGTAGTTGATAGGCGGTCCTTGGTGCTGTTAGCCTCCTTCACCAGTCTCATAAGGAAAAATCGCTAGTAAATAATTTACTATTTACTTTTCTAGTTTGTATGCTTCCTTTTCAGGGTCCAGGCATCTCCAGATTAATGCCTTTTTTCTTCTTGTGTTGATTTCTTTTTTTGGTGTCTTTTCATTGCCTGCAATTCAAGTATTTGTGCCCATTCTTAGTTTTCGTAAACTATCTCTTCCTCTCCTAAGAAAGCAATGGAGCATCCCTTTTGTGTACCTTCCTCTCTCTTTTTTTTCACCTTTTTTTATTTTGTGAAATTCATTTGTGTGGGACATTTTCTTAAAAGCACAAACTTTGCTGCGAAGGGAATCCACACATCTCCTTTGCTGTGCCCGCCGCTTAGTAGTTAAGCTGTCTGGAGAACTAAATCACTTTTGATGTGTGCTCGTTGTCAGTTCTTATTTGGTGCACAGTTTATTCAGAGGAATTTAGCTGGGAAAAGCCAGTGGACAAATGGATCACCACTTTGTTTGAAGGAAAAGTTGGATTAATATAAAAGGGAGTGTTTGCCAAAAGTTGCCCTTGAGGTGACAGTGGGTTTAACAGTGTGTGTACTGGGATTTTGCTGTGCTGACTGTGTTCGTGATAGCATGCAGATGGCTCAGCTGGGGAGAGGCACTTCTCATCCAGTATAAAGTAGCTGTGAAAGCTATAAGCAGTTGATTTATACTGCATAATGGTAAATGGCCTTCGCTAGGATGCTGAAAGGTGTTTCTATGTTGCTAACCATAGGCAAGCCTGTTGTCAGGGTGCTGTTTTTACCTTAGTTATTCACTAGCCAGTATTTATTAAAAAAAAAAGTGTCTATGCTATTTCACGCTTTTAATACCCTGTAGCTACCTCTGTCCTGTGGCACGTGTTCATTCATATAGACCAGTGCAGTAGTCAACAGTTTCAACATCCTCACACTCACTCTGCTGTGTGGAGAACTTGCTGGAGTGTGGGAGATCCTGGTTCACTCCACCATTTAAATGTGAGAATTTGCAAGCAAATGTTCTTCTTTTCCAAGCAAGTGTCACAATGTTATGTGTAAGAATTATTTTGGAAAGTGAGGTCTTTGCACTACTTGTTAGTGATGTTGCAATGGACTAGAGCAACCAAGAAATTTGATTATGTGTCTGTGCTCCTGTAAATGTTTCTGTTGCTAATAGGATATCAGCAGCAGAGATGGAGACCCTTTGACATTACCTTCTTGGTGAAGGGCAGAGTCAGAGAGGATAGACTGCTGGTAAAACTTTGTTTTGGAAATGGTGCCTTGAAGACTAGCACTTCAGTTGCAAAACTCAGTGTTTTGTGTAAACTGCCTCAAAGATGATCATTTTAGGTTAATCGTTTTTTGTTTTACACACTTTATTTTCTTAGGTATGTCTGAGAAATCAGGTGCTTGAAAAGCTGTAGTCCCCTCAGTAAAATACACATTTTGGCAAACCTCCAGAATGTGTTCTGTCAGAATTTAACTCACTCCACCTTGAGAGTGGAAGGACCTGGCTAAGGACAGGGGGTATGCTTGCCAAATACTTTTCTAAGTCATCTTGACTTCATGGTTGTCCTATATTCCTGGATTTAGTTCAGACTGGGATTAAAGGGTTCTAGGGA
This sequence comes from Burhinus bistriatus, assembly GCA_013397275.1. Classification (NCBI taxonomy): domain Eukaryota; kingdom Metazoa; phylum Chordata; class Aves; order Charadriiformes; family Burhinidae; genus Burhinus; species Burhinus bistriatus. The sequence continues at coordinate 313,640 of VYXH01002833.1, read as the reverse complement.
TGCATTTGGCGGGATTTTCTCTCTCTGTCTGTTTGACATCCAGTCAATAAAGCTTCCTTTCAACTTTTTATTAAGTATTGAACCTTCTATTTGAGTGTTTATCAAAGTTGTTTTTTACCATTAATCCATTCTGTAATACAAAGTTGTTCTAAATCTTGTGCTTGCAGTCGTAGACTGTGGCTCAACTGACTTTCACAAACTTACAGCATGCTAGAACACACTTCCAAATGTGGCAAAGAGAATTTCCTGAATGGAAGCCGGTTATGTGGTCTTAAATTTCGACCTTAATATAACATGTAAGAAGGACCCTGGACAAACAGATACGATGGCCTAGAGCATGCAAAATCCTAGTGAGATAATAAGAAAAAGTATATAATGTGAAAGACTTCATAGTTTTCCTATGGCCACTGAATATTGTATAACTGCCCTTCCCTCAAAAACAAATGGATTTTGATGTTCATGTATTTGCTTTCAAAAAAGAGCTGCTTTTGGTTTGATTTTTCTGAAAAAGCTATGTGCATAGTTCCAAGAGGCTTTTCTATTTCATCGGTGTTGTGTGTTTTGCCTCTATTTTGATATAGTTTAATTGTCACTTTCTTCCTTTCCTATAAATATGGATGTTTATATGAACATACATTTTGCCCATTTTCAAGCAGCGTTTTCACTTTCTTGATGATAACAAGATGGCAAGCTGTGATATGTGTGTTCTTCTAGAGGCACAAAGAGTTTATAATGAGTCATTATTATAATTTGTGTGTGTGTCTTTGACTGATGCTATTGTAGCTTTCCAGGCAGATGTCCCACCCGCTGTGTATTCCTAGTTTCAGTCTGATGAACTACTAAAGCTACTGGACACTCAACAGTAGCTCCGGCATCCCACAATGCATTAGTAATAACTTTTCTTCAAGATGAAGAGGCTTTAACTGCAGTACACAATCAGTAGCCCACACTGGAAGAAACAAATCAGAAAACCACTGTTCCATAAGCACAGAATTGAAAGAGCTGCATAAGTAAAATGACAGACTATTCATTCCAGTTTGGAAAGCATGAATAGGGTTTTTGATGAAGTTTAATTTTCTTCAAGCTCTTCAGCCATGGATAAACCATTTAAAATAAAAATAGATGTGTTATGGAGCACTGTGCTCGCCACTGTTTATTATTTTGAAAAAGCATGGGTCCTCTGCCTCCTCTTTGCTAATGACAAATAATGAGTTGAATCCTGATCTCAATTTCAGCAGTAAAGAGTGGGATAATTCCCCTGGCTGCAGGGACGTTGCTTTACATTTATGGCAGAAAATGGAAGGAAGCATTCGGACCAGCGATTTTAACGGCTTGCAAATAACAGAGCATGTATTCTCTGACACATCACTGAGCTGTAGATTTTTAAATTGTTTGGTGTAGTTTAAATAAACCTCCAGTAGATAGACATCTTTTAAATTAAAATGTTTTTACTGAACAATGTCGTGCATCACTATTGTTGCCAAATGAGCCTCCCAGGCATCCTATGCCCTTTGTACTGACTGAAATCTATTTCACCTTTGAACAGAACGCATCCTTGAATGATTTGTACCGTCCAGTGTGCAGTTCAGCTAAACCTGCTGAGTCTTAGAACTTGCCCATTTCAAGAGATTTAAAACCAACCAAAAGACAATACACAAAACCTGCAAAACCCCAGAGAACTTTCAGCCTGAGAACGTGCTCGTGCCAGTGAGTTGAGTTGACTGGGGAAGTTGTTGACCAAAGGCAATCCTGTGGTGATGGATATGGAGTCTGATGCCTTCTCTCTTGCTGGGCACTGTCTTGCTTTACAAATAGCCACGTTCATTTCAGTGAGCCTTCTTACAGAGCACTGCCTTAGTCAGCTCCATTGATGTTAGGAGAATTCCACTTTTTATTAGATAAATTACAAGCTCTTTAGGGAACATGCAGATCTGTGCTGGACGCACTGAAGAGCTGGAGCAGAAGATGGATAGGAACAGAAAAATATAGCCTCCCTTCTTCCTCCTGATTGTTTCTTTTCTTACAGAATTATCCTTTGCTGCAATCAAAAGGATGGATGAGAGCATAAGTCAGCACCTTTTGAAAAACATGTTAATGAGCTTGTAGGTGACTTTCTAGTTTTTTCTGTACTTCTAGGCATTTTGCAATGTAACACGTACAGAGCAGATGAGTTCTTATAAATCGTTGTTACAGCAGACCTGTGTTTTCAGCTAAGGCCTCTGCTTTTTTGTTTGCTGTATTTTTTTAAAGTGCAAGATCATAGGTAGCTGGAAGATTTTTTTGAACGTTCATTTTCTAAAGAGCTGATCAAGTGGCCAGGCTGTCAGTGAATGCTTTTGGAAGCTGCTTTGTCTTTATAGTGGTATTTGGGGAATTACAATATATCATTTGTTATCCACTGTTGCTTTGCAGGTTTTCTTTGTTCTCTGTTATGGAAGTATCTGTATGAGAGAGCAAAGGAATATTATGTCACCCTAGTGGGACCAGCTACAGCCAAGGAAGAATGTATGATCAACAATCAAAATATTTTGCCAACAAATAATTTAATAGTTTCACATAGCCCAAGAACAGATTGCAATGAAAAAATACCTTACAAGAGGTGAAGAAGGCAAACAGGAAAAAAAGATTACCTACCTCATGCTGCTGATTTATTTGGGGCAATAATTTTGCCAGCCCTAGTTTAGATGGTGGTCGCTGGAATAAACGCTTCATTTGTAAGCAAGAGTCTATTTTAAAGGAAATTGCAGAAATTTTTGAAGGCTTGGAGATGTATTTATTTGTTTTTCATGCCAGTGTGCCAGATGAAAGATAAGTGCTGCTTAGTGCGGGAAGAAAATAAAAATACCATCTAAATAAACATTCGCAAAACTCACAGCAGGAATAGACATGATTCAGCCACAAAGAGAGATGAATGTATAATCTGTTGAGGGTAACAATTGTACTGATACATTTTGGATCAGATTTTGATCCTATATGAATTTTACTTATAGCATGAGGCTGTTGCCTGCCTAAACCAATGTCTTTTAATGTCAGTGGAAAGACTTCCAGGAAAGAGCCAGTGGGTTTCAGACCAACTTTTTCTTTACAGACGGTTTATTTCAGTGGCACCACTTAACAGAACGAGCTCTCAATTCATGTCTGCAAGTACACAAGACTAAAACTGACTGTTCTCTTGATTTGTTTCAACAGACACAGAGCCCGAACAGGACTTCCCACCAAGTTATACTCTGAAGCATCAGCTGTTTGAACGTCCCTTTTTCAAGTGAGTAATTCCTTTTGATCCTGAGGTCATCCTCTCAGCTGTAAAGTGGCTGAAAGTGTAGTCAGTACTTTCAGAGTGTTATGAATGCTGGAGATGTTAAATAGGATCCTGTGGTTCATGGGCTAGGGGTTTTGTTTTAGCTGTCTTTGTGCTTAGTCTGCCCACAGTCCCAAGGCTTTCAGAGTAGTTATAACTTTGGTTTAATGTCCTGAATGAAATTGTCTAGGATGTGAAAACAGCCAACTTTAATTGAAGTGGATTTTTTCCACTTAAATGATGACGGTACTAACATGAAGCTACTACATCGCTTATTAGCCATGATTGAATAGTATCCCTCACATTCAAACAGTAATGACTTTTGTCCTCCCCAGTGAAGCTTAACAAATCCTGTGAACTGGTATAATAATATTTATATTCCATTGTTAATATTTAATAGTGTAAGTGAGAAATGAACACTTTATGGACTGTCCACAACCTCTCTGGACTTTGTATTGGAGACTTTAAATTGATCACCCGAGACAAAAGAGTTTACGTGCTCTCAGACTGACCATAGTAAATAGACGAAGAACATTATGGAACACATTTGCTTTGTGCTTCTTCTAGGGTGAGTGAAATGCAGTAGGTCAGCTGGTCTTGTAAATAGAAATCCCTCAGGATGAAAAACCAGACCTCAGGAGTTAATACTTCATTTTGTTGCCTATGTCAACCTAGCAATATCATATTATTTGCTTTAGATCTAAAATGTGTTATTCAAAATAGCAGAACATGTATTTAAGAGTAAAATAAGATTAGTTTTTGATTTTCTGATATTTGATCTGCATGGAAGAGAAACTGTGCTTTGCCTCGCTTTGAAGAATCTCAAGGAAAAGGAAAGCTGCATATGTATCCAAGGGAGAAATGAAGAGGAAAGGCAGTGCATTTTCAGCTGCCTCCCTGTGGACCTTGGGAAGGGCTTTTCCTTCTTGCCTCGTTTTCCCCCCCCTCCCTTCCCTCTTGCCCCAGCCCACAGCAAAGAAAGTTTGGGGTGGGGGTAGGAGAAGGGAGGAAAATTGCTGAGATTCAATGCTTGTGGAGTATGGAAAGGAGAACCAGCTCATGTGAGAACCGAGGCAGCCCTGAGGCAATTAGTGGGTGATACAGGGCAGCAAGACAGCCCTGGCAAAAATAACATTTGTAAATGCTGTTGCTTTTCATTTTGTTGTGGTACGGGGATTGCTGTCCAAAGCTGGGCACCATTGCTCAGGTTATCGTGAATAATTGGTCACTCACCCTGGGATTTTAGGTTGGGGCAGAGGAGAGAAGTAGAGTGTGTATGCGTTGGGTAACAGGAGAAGGGCAATGGGAAGGAACTTGTGCAAAGTTGTATTTTAAGAATAACTGCTGTCAGTAATGCAATTTCCAAAAATATGTTTGCACGTAGGCATATCGGAGTGAAAGGTAAACATTTTGTGGTTCTGTCAATGGGCTAGGTGTAACCTCCTCCATTGGCATTTAGGGTTTGCTCTTCAATACTGCTTTGCACCACAGGAAAGTTTTGAGAAATGTGTATAGTATGGGTTTACTCATTCATTTATTTTTTAAAAGGAATCTATAAAATAAAGAGAGATGCTCTTATTGTCATGAAAGTGCTTTTCAAATTAATTTTGTGTTCTTGAATAGATATGTTATCTGTAGATTGCTGAAGCACCAGATGATTTTTTGTTACTATTATCCTCTTATTATTAAAGAGGAGCAATGTATTTAGTAAATTTACACGACATCTTGCCGCTCTGTCTTCTGTTTGCTTTTTCATTTGTTTGTTTTGTGTTTTTTCATTTGTTTGTTTTGGGTTTTTTTGGGGGGGTGGGGTGGGCGTTTTTGTGTTTTTTTTTTTTTTTTAGAAACTTTCAAAGAAGGATGAAATCAGGGCCTTGACTAACATCTCTAAAAATTTCTCATTCTGTATTAGAATCAGTCCTAACCTGTCTCTGTTAAATTTCAGACTAATATTTATATAAGGTGACTATCTACAGCAGATATGATTCTATATTGATAACTACAATGTGCCTTACTGTGTTGTGATGATATTCAATAGGAGACAAACTGGATGAGTGCTGTAAATATTTGAAAATTTCACAGAAAAAATAACTAAAAGGTCAGACTGTGGAATAGGTCTGAGTTCACTAGCTCTGATCCAGCTTACAGACCTGCAAACGTTTTTTGGGGGAACAAAACTGCTCCATTTTTTTTAACTTCCTCATTTTCCATAGAGACCACAAATCAAATCTAATTCTTCCAGTCCTCATGGGTTAGGTTTAACTTCTTTGAGAGCCCATTTATTCTGCTTGTAGTGTTGCCTAGCACATTCAGGTAAATGCAAGATACTGCTTGTGTCCGGGGTGTTGACATGCTGTTACAGAAGTGTCTGTTGTCTACCTGGCCCGGGATGCTGAGGTGCTCTCACACCTGGCAGAATATTTTGCCAATGTCACAATCACACTGGTCCACTGTAGGGAGCAGATGTTTTTATAGTCTAAACTTACTCTGGGTTTAAAAAAAAAAAGTTAGTAATGGTTGTTTAAACAGCTTAAAACATAAAGCGCTTTGTTAAGTATGGGAAAACCTTCTGAACACTAAGTATAGATCAAAGTATTGATTAAATTTTTAAATAGTTATGTTGCAGAAAGGATGGCTCTGGAACCTCCCCGAAGAGCTTATAAATGAACAAAATTACCAAAAAATGAAACCCAGAGCAGAAAGCAGTAAAACTCACTATTCTGCGATAAAATTTTTTTTAGTTTTTGTAAAAATTCTGCCATATAAGCATGTAAGTCTTTTATAAAATTTCAGTATCCTTTCAATTTGGCTTAGGGTCAACACAAATACTGAACAGAATACTCCCTGTGAGTTGCTGTATGGTCTTTGATCAGCAAGATTATATTAATTTCCTCATAACTCTTGCAGTGTTTTACAGTAAAACATGCCGAAGGGTGGGTATATAAGTGGGAATAGATTTTGCTTTTCTAAAGGAGATGGTACTGATAGTGCTCATCCTACCCTCTCTCCTCATATCTGCTGAAAGGTAAACAGTGAAGACTTCAAGATGTCCAAAGGGCAGCAGTGACCTGTTAGACCATATAACATTTGGATAAGTAATCATAGTACTGTTTGCACTTCAATTAAATTAACAGCTGAACTTGCAAATCATGTTTCTGGAGGGTGTTTTTGGAAAACTAACTAATTGGCAGTTGTCTGAAGTAAATTGCTTGATATTGGTCAATGGTAAATTATGATCATGTTAATTTAATTGCAGTTCTGTCAATGGTATAATTAACGCTGCTATCAAAGCAGTGAATCAGTTCATTGGAAAAAGGCAGCACTACGATATTAAATTCCCAGTTGCCATGACACAGAATGTGATTCTGCATAATAATAATGTTGGCTGTGCTTACTGCGAACAAGAGCCATTGTTTTCCCTGAAAATAGTGGTAACTGGATGCAATGGTGTTCTACATTATTACAAGTAATACAAGCAAATTGCCCTGGAAAGACTTCTGTCGCTCTGAGAAAGTTATCTTCCTAGCTGTCTGGGAAAAGATGTGACCAGGAGCTGTGTTTTATGCTCCATTATGGTTGACGAAGATACTGCTGTGGACACTGCCTGAAAATGATGGGGTTTTGCTGCATAACACACACAGGAGCAGATGCCGGGACAGGACTCAGAAAATCCCCTCATTACCTCTTTTCCATATCTGTATTTTCTGTTCTCGCTTTTGGGAGGTATTTATAGGGGCTAATATGATATGAACCCACATGCACCACCTTTTCTTCAGATGACTTCCTCAGGCATGAAGTGGCCCTCTTCTTTCCTCTTACCCTCAACGCATGCTAATGCCTGTCTCCCTTTATCAAAGGTGTGTCTTGCCATCACCAGAATCTAGGGGCCTTTGAGATTACTGGTTTGGTTTTGTTCTGGTTGAGTGGGAAAACAACTGTGTGCTTTTAGTTCCCCGGCAGTCCCTTAAGGGACAGTCTCTGGCACCTCCTGGGTTCATTGTATGCTGCTAGAGCAGCAAAAAGCTGCCATAAAGATTGGCTAAGGTGGCAACTTATAAATTGTTTTCTGTCATTATGGTATAGTCCAGTGAGCTTGTTGTGTTGAGGAGAGTTGGAAAGAGAAGGGTTATTGCTTCTGGTGCATTCTTGTAATCTCCACCTGCCAAACTGTCATGCTGGAGCTTATTGTGGCTGATGCAATTTAGAACAGTCTAGTGAAGCTGTAGGCAGCTCCTTAAGGCTCGTTGGGTACCTACCGCATCTGCAAAGGTCAGGAAGCTGCAGAAGCTGCTTCCTAGCGCCACTCCACTTGCCTTTTTTTTTTTTCTTTTCTTTTCTGAGCTGTGCTAGATACTGGCTGGCCAGTGCTATGCTTCATGTCCAAGGATTGACATTTGAGAGGAGGACTCTTACCATAGAGTCAAGCTATGTTGTTGAATGATTACAACTATTTGTTATAATGGACTCACATTGTCCCTCCTCCTCCGGTTGCTTTGTATTGGTTCTGATAATAAGCATTTAAAAGTGAACTAGGGCGTTGTAGTGAGGCAGGACTGTTAGCCTCTTATTCTTAGACATGATGTCCTGTTGTTCTTTCCACATACAGAAGGCACTCATAGGCACAGACATATGTAAGTGCTTATGGATAATTAAGATTTTGTAAATTTGCCTATTTTTTTTTATTCTAATGTTTTCTCCATTTTGCTTGTAATGTGATGAAATAAAACAAGATATATCTAAAAATAAATTCCCTTCTCCAACAGCTGGTATGCTGCAGTCAACAAGCTGGCATTGTAAAAGCAATGCAAGAAGCTGTTGTCAGGTACTTTTAAAGGCCAGTTTCAGAGCTGGCTGCAAACCTACTTGGAGCAGGTTTCTAATACTTCTGGGTGGAAAATGTTAATAGATATTGCAGATTTTCTTCTAATTTCTAAATGCTCTCAAAGTATGTTAAGGGAGTAGATTTGAAAAATAATAAATTAGTGCTAATAAAATCCAGAGAAAAACTTTGTAGCTGTAACTTGTGTTTCAGCTTTATTTCATAAGAAAGGTAAAGGTTTGCGAAGAAAATCTAGCACTTATAAAAAAGCAGAGGTTTTCCCCTTCCTCTCTCCTGCTCCCCCGCTCCCCCTCTCCCCCGTTTTTTTGTGGCTGTTTTTTTTTTTTTTTCCCACTGATCAAAACAGATAACCTGATTTAATATTGCAGGGGCAGAAAAATATTCAGGTAAAATGCTCATATTTGAAACTTAAAGATATAAAAATGATATCTAATATTTTCCTTTTATATGCTGTATGCTGTGAGTTCATTTGAAGAAGTGATCACTGAAGGAGACTTGCAGCTTTATAAACTAAAGAGGTAGTATTTCCTATTTGAAATGCTAAATGGAAGTCTGAGCAGACATTGATACTTGTGATTTGAAAGAAAACTGACTTTGGGAAATATTGCTATCATCTAGCTAAAATGGTAATAGCATAGAAACTGGATTGGCTTTGGTAAGAGTGCTGATACTTGAAAAATAAGGCCATACAAATGTATTTGAGGAGGAGGGGAGTACATTTCTACTGGTATGGGTTCTTATCAATTAACTTTTATCTCAATATAAAGCTCAGGGAGAATATAAGCATTTATGTTTCCTTTAAAACATAACTAGATCAACTGCATTTCTTAAGAAGTGTTCATTTTGATGTCTTTCCTAAACAAATTCTTAATTTACACAAAAGAACTACTGTTGACAAGGAAAAAAAAAAAGAGCAAGCTGCTTTGGAGTATTTTAACACAAAGGGTAACAGTTAAGAGCATTTTGAGAGTCAAGAGTGAACTGAAGATCAATAAATCAGCACAGATTTTGCATGTAGTAACTTTATAATTGCAAACAGCAAGATTTAAATAACTGAATGATTTCTCTTCTCTGGAAAGATTTTTATATTACTCATTTTCACATCCCTCTTATCTCACTCTTTCCCTTCCAAACAATTAGATGTTAATTTAGTTTATCTTTAAATTGTCTCATAGTTGCATGTTGTAAATTTGTACAAAGTACACTGTTTTCTGTCACTGTCTGTTGCCATGCTCTTTATGTATCTGTCTGTCTATAAGCTGGTAAATGTCTGTGGGAATTAATTTCTACCAGTAGGAAATTTCCAGTCTCACATGGTTTCAGTTAACAATTGAGCATATGAGGGTTTATAGTTCTTCTATTGCATCTTTTTTAGGTAATTACATCTAGTTATTTAGCCAAATTATTAATTTTTAGTCTACTAAGTTCACTGATAATAAGTGACAAAACATTCTGTGTTTTAATTTTTGGTGATTTTTGCATAGCTTTTGTGCTAAGAAAAAGATTAAGATATCTGATCTGTTCATTACTTTCTATGCCTTTTCCTTTCTAGTCTTTTCTGCATTTTTTTTTGCAATTAAATTTTTTCTCCATATTTTTAAAATCAAACCCCTTCTTTTCAGTGTTTTTACTTCCACTTTGTACTTTTGAAGTAGGATGTTTAGAGACAAGCATCGGATCCAGAGTAGGATGCCCAGACAATAGGATTTATTAGAACTGATGAGGGAGTCAAGCTGCACCTGCATACAGCACACATGATACCAATTCAGAGAAGCAATAAAATGGAAATTAAGATTCATATCTCTAAAATTCATAATCTCTATCTCCCTAACTACACATATATGCTTCACCATTCCTACCATTACAGCTACTGCACCCTAGAAACCACATGTTGCACTTTGGATGACTCCGAATTTCATGTTGTGGGAAAAGAAGCTTGAAATGTTCAGGGAAAGCTAAAACATTTCCCGTGGTTGAGAAAACGTTTGTAAGGACTGCAAATGCATAAAGTGTATTCTGATGTGTAATAGGAAGTGTTTGGAAATCTTTTTGGGATGATCTTAAGTTTTCACAGCTTGTAAATATTTTACAATTCAGCTGCAAAAAGCTGAGCACTGTAAGAAGAGCTCTGCAGTCTGCACTTCAAGTGATGAGATAGTAACACTTCTTTCAGAAGGAAATGGATAGCTTCCAGATAACAAATTTTGTGTTGGTGTCAATGGGGGGGGGGGGGGGGGGGGGGGG
>VYXH01002833.1:175217-303212 GCA_013397275.1 Burhinus bistriatus | reverse complement strand
TGTGTGTGGTGGGGGGGGTGGTGGGGGGGGGGGGGGGGGGGGGGGGGGGGGGGAAGGGAAAAAGAGACGACGACTTGTTCAGTCTTTGTCCTGACATCTCTATGAACAATTATATCCATGGTGAACTTTGTGATCTGTCTATTCTGTACGAGCGATGTGAATTTACTACTTGTGATACTGTAAATTACAAATCTCAGTTTATAATTTGTAAACTCTCTTCTGACATTCAACAGCAAAACTGTCACTGACTGGGTAGCTTTTTGCACATTAGCTCACTATTTCATGACGAGCACCTCATAACAAAAAATGAAGTGCAAATCTCCACTACAACAAATAGTTTAGATCAATATCAGATTGCCACAGCATTTTCTGTTTTGGGGTTGTTGTTGTTGTGTTTTTTTTCACCAAAGCTCAGAATTATTCTAGATTAATGTTAAATTCAAGTGCAAAATAACATTATTGTGCTTTGATGGCACTCTGATCTAACATAAATATCTGACCTAGCTATTGGCCTGGGGGAGTTGAAGCCAGTATTCCACTATATGCTACACATTGAAAGCATACCTACCTTAGTTTAAAAAATTCTATTATCTTTTTTTTTTCCAAACTAATAGCTCTAGCTTATTTTTAGACAGAACGTTGGACACTTATATAGCTCCATTCTGTGCATTCGATTCTCAAACACAGTATTTGCATTGAGCTTTTTGTTAAAGTAATCATACATACGTCAGAAAAGACACAGTTATCTGTTATACAACAGCTTTAGAACATTTTTCAAAAAGATGCTTTCTTTCCTCGACAGTGCATCAGATTTCTTTCTGATCTTTTTAGTGGAGACTGAGTCTGATTTCATTCAAAGTAACCAAAACACATCTAAGAGTGCTGGGAAATAGGTCTGAAAAAAAATGCATGTTGTTGTCATGACAACTAAAATGCTAAAAAGGATGCAGAGAATGATTATTAAATAAGATGTTGCATCAAGTTGTTATGGCAACTATAGTAATATGAAAAAGGTAACTCTTTTCAGAACAATATTGTGTGAAAAGTTTTCCTCATTATGGTATATTTACAGTGATGTGTCTTGATAAAGGGGGGAAAAAAGAGGAGCGGAAAACTCGGTACAAAAGGAGGTCAGGATTCAGCTATCTATCTCAGTGTATTTACCTTTAAGTACTATAATGCTCCACGGAGAGGATCTCTGCTTGGTTTCCAGTCCTGTCATAGATGGATCAGAACACAGAAAACACTAGAATATATCCCAGCGCTCTTTCCCAACATTATAGTCCTATAATTCAAGGACACATTTCACCAAGTGATAAGCCTTTGTGGCTGTCATTTACCCTGAGTGGGGTACAGGAAGCCTCAGCAGCATTTAAAAACAGACTGTGAAACCCTAACACAAAAATGGGATAGGGAAAAGGTTAATGTTAGAGTGGTATTAAGAGGCTTCAGTTTTACGAAAGCGTTTATTTTTCAGCACACAGGATGACTTCCTTGTTTGTTTAGCTCAGGACTCCCTAATAAATGAGTATTTACTAATAAAATCATTAAATGGATTGTATAAACATATTTTGGAAGCCAGGAAGCCTCTTAAGCAGCAACTGCAGTGAAAGGGAGTATCTAGGCTCTGTGCCACAGCTTGTGGCATGAGCAGTACTAAAAGCTGCCTTGTCCAGCGCAAAAGAAATGAGGTATCACGCTCAGGGAAGCCAAAATATCCCCTGTGCAGTTTTCCCTTGTGCAGTGCACAGCTGGCTCCATCCTGCAAGTCGCTGTGGTTTCTTCTTCCTGGTTATCAGCCCTGTTCTGGGGGACTCTTGCAGGGTGACAGGGAGGGTGTCCTTCCCAACAGTGCTCCTTTCCTGGAGTGCAAGAAAGAGGAATGAGCAGGGATTGTATGGAAAGCCATGGTCAGAGATGCCATTGCAGATGCACATGAGAGTGAATGAGCTTTGTGTGTAAGAGCTGGCCACTTTCTCAGCCCCTCAGGTTCTGTTGCAGCAGAAGGTGAGGCAAGGCAGATCTGTATTTTTATCCAAGCAGTTTCTCTCCATAAGAAAGTGCTTCTCTGGTTAATTTTTTTTTAATCTTTTTGCAGGAAAAATAACTGCTGTGTGTGGAGATATCTTCTCTTCTTTTTCTTTTTTCTTTTTAAAAGATGTTTTTAAGGTAATACAAAGCTAAACTATCGCAATTCTAAACTAAAGAATGTTGGCGTGGATGTTCTGTTGCACTGCCTTCTGACACTTAAAGTTTACTTCCACTTAGAGTCTGGCTTCCCCTTTAAGGATTGAGCTCCCAAGCTGGACTTAGTTTTGTGAATACTTTCAACCACAGTTCTCTCCTGTAACATTGATCCTTTTGGTATCAGTTGGAAGGATATAATGCATACAGAGGTGAAGGAGAATTTGAGCTTGAGGCACTAGAAGAACTATGAGTAGTAGAAGATACCAGACTTCGAATCAGAATAATTTTTCAGAGTTAAGGCTACAAATATGAGACTTCTGTGGGGGATGGAGAACATTGTGATTTGGCAGATTTGAAAGCAGTTGTTGCATACTTGCATTGAAAATACATGGGAACCATTGGCCTGAGTTCAGATGTTAGCTACTTCTCCTTGGGATTGCGATGGCAGAGAACTAGGCTAGCTATGTTGACTTCTGCCTTGGAAGCTTTTTTATATTTTACTGTATTTCAAAATTCAGAGAACAGTTGAGTTTTTAGTAGAAACTGTGACTGCAGGCACACATTTTTTAACCTTCATGTTATTTTCTCCCGTGTTTAGTCCAGAGGTATGGACTGAGTTGACTTTACTGATAGAGCTGGGAAAAAAAGTGTTCTGGCAAAAGTTGGCTTCCAGCCCAGGGGTTGGATGTGGGGTGGTGGTAGTGAGGAACCGTATGAAGTAGGACAGAGGAAAGGAGCTCGTGTAAATAAACTGCAGCTTTTTTCTCTCACGTTGGGGCTGTAAAATCAATGCCAGCAGAGCTCTTCCAAGCAGAGTCTTGTTAAAGAGCTCTGAACTCCTTTACTGAGCTTCTGCAGCCTCCGCTGTTCTCATTACTACAAATTCTTGTTTTATCTCACAAGGCTAAATTAAACAGTTTTTCTAGCCCAGAAAAAATTAATTTGAATCACTTCCCTGCCTCTAATAGACTGTCCCAGTGGCCTAAACAGAGGTCCTTTAAGCACGAAGAGATATCCAAGCCACCTGTGCACAGCAGGCCCTTTTCCCACATGGCTAGTAATAGCTAATGAAAAGAATGTGGGTTCACCACTAATCAAATTAATATATTTCTCTGAGGGAAGGACCAATTACATGCTTCTGTATAGTATCTATAGCTTGGCTAATTCTCAAGGCACAATGTAACGATACCAATAAAATTGGCCAGTTACTGCTATTCTTCTGATTTTTTTTATTCATGGATAAAACCAGGTGGTAAGAGAGTCGCATCCAACACTGCTTGTTCTGAAAGCGTGTGTCATCAGTTAGTGGTGTTATTTCACCATGTCGTCTGCTCTCAGGGGGATGTGGAGACTACTGGTGTCTTGCTGATTTCCAGAGCGGTTTTGAAATACAAATGTGAGTGCAGAGTGCTCTGAAGAGTAAAGCAGTCAGAATGCAAACAATAAAATCTGTTTAAATAAATGTGGAAAAGGAAGATGTGTACTAGGGAAAGATTATGAGAAGAAGAAAGAAATCTGCCAACAAGACATCTGATTAAGAAAAAGCATCTAGATTGTATTCTTCTGAATATCTTCCTGCTTTTTTTCTCTCTTCTGACTGAAAAACGAGTCCTGGAGGAGTGCTGGGCTCAGGCTACGTGTTAGCTTTGGTCTTCTCTGCCCTTTGCAAAGTACAATCTGTTTATACTTTCCTTAGCTGTGCCTCCATTCCTGAGTGCCTGTTCTCATGCAAGACTCTTTACAGTGATAAGAAGTGGCAGATGTAGAGCTTCCTTCTTTGTGTGAGCATGGCAAAAGCTTCTTCCAAGAACATCCAACTTGGCTTTTCTGTGATACTTTGCACAATGCCTTTTTTCTGAACAGAAGGTATCTGAGGAGTGTGGCTGGATATTTAATATCTTTCTAAGTTTAAACTTTTCAATCCTATAGGAACACAGACTAGGTAGATTTTCTGGCTTTGATAAAAGCCATACAGCCAACCCTAGGCTCTTGATGAGCTGCTAGCAGCCACTCTAGGTGAATGCAAAAGACATCTCTACTGTGGACTAATCCTGCTTTGTCAATCCTGGAAGGAAACACCAAATAGATTTTTGGAACACTAAAGCCTCAAGACATTCTAGTGCAAAATATGCACAATTTTCTTATACTTTATAGACCCCTCTATTAAAAAGATGGTGCTCATGTTGTAGTCTGAGGGAAAGGAGCAAGGATGTGGTGAGGAAAACAAAAAGTGGAAGCTGAGAGAGGCAGTGAGCTAAAAACTCAAACCACTTCCTCCTACAGTAGCTTCATTTTGTCCCCTCATTACTGCAATCAGGAAAATATCGTGGTTTCTGCAAGCGCCTGGGGCAGTCACTGGATGTAATGAAAGATGGAGGGGAAAGGAAGAATTATTTTTGCATTTTGATGATTTGAAAGCTTTCTCTATGTTCATTTTATTCTGATGCAGAAAGGTGCAGCTGGTGAACTGTTCACTGAAGCACAGCAGAAAAATGAGTACTGCAGGGGAGTCTGAGGGGATGCTGCAGAGTTTTGGTGCAGTGATTTGCAAAATAGATGGGACACTGGAAATAAATTTTTGGTCTAGCTGGGATTCTGTTATCTCCATGGTATGGTAATGCAGTTTGTTCATAGCCTTATAAAAAAGACTATTGCTAATATGTGGATTTATTTGATCATGACTCATCTAGACAGATGAGTCAAGGGACAGCGATGGGGAAGTGTCAGCTGTTCTCATTCTTCTGAATAGCTTCACTTTCAGGTTGCTGAAAAGGTGTTTAATTGCAGCTGGGTATTTTTCCTCTTGGATTGTTTAATGATACTGTTTCTGCTTCAATTGGGGTTAGCAAAAATAGTCCTTTAAAAGTGTTTTCCATTTTTCTCTGAGCGCTTATTACTGTATAGGGTTTGATAAAGCAGCAAATAGTGGGGACAGGGATGAGGTTCTTTTTGGGCTTTTCCTGTTTGTTTTGGAAGTGTTTGTATTCGCTGTACAGTCACTCCACTGCATTGTAATTTTTCTGGAGGCTTTATTTTATCTCCCCTGCAGGAATAATGAGAAAAAAGTCCAGTCTCAGGAAATAATCAGAGGCAATAGTTATTAAAGTAACCAATAAAAATTACAAAAGTCATTCTTTTTCTCTTGTTAAGAATTAATCTATTGACTCTTGACCAGTATTTCTGTCAAGATCACCTAGGGTTCAACTCTGTTTCCTTTCTGGGTTCTTCTGTAACCTGATAAAGGGTCTGTCATTGTCATTTCCTTTAAAACAACTGTACTTTTGTGTATTCTGCTATAGCCACTGTCCCATGGCTTGAAGGCACAGAATGAGGACTCAGGTATGTCTACAGCATGGCATTAACTGTGGACAAAACCATGTAGCTTTGGCCTAACTGATCTGGATACCAAAAGTAGTCTAGCTGTGACATCCTATAGCTCGGCACTTACGCAGTCTTCTGAAGTTGGGTACTACATGTGAACTTCCTTCCTGTGGTTGCTTTGGGTCTCAAAGTACAGTAGGGAGACAAAAATGTAATGGCAATGCTTGTTGCCTAATGTGGCAATATTAGGCAACACCCTAATGTTGATCTGAAGTGACTGGGACTTCAAAACGAGATGCATTATGGTCTATGCTCTGAAGAGCAAATAGGAGCATAATAATTCACTTTGTCTCATGTAATATGAAGTTATCATTGCCATTCCAGTTTTTCCCATTTTTTTAAAGTTGTGAAACGAGAATAACTCAGCATCTAACTGTCAGCATAAATTGTCATCCCATTTGGAGACCTTGTGCTAATTCTGTTTTCTCTTAAAAGAATCTTAGGATTATGCAAGGAAGAGAAATCTTAATTGGTGAATTTCTGGCAAGAGAAACCTAAATATGAAACTAGACAGTTCTCTTTGTCTTCTATCTGGAAAATGATGTTGAGTAATAATTAGCGTATTGCTTTTTCTGTCCTCAAATAATCTATTTCAATTTCATGTTAATATTATTTATGCTTTCATATAATGCATTTAAAATAGATGTTTTAAACTGAGGTGCTAAGCAGTGACAATGGTAAATCTTGGAGCAGCTGCAAGGTGGTAAGATAACTGGTTGAATATCACACTGGTCAGAATAAAGAGAAGCAAGTTATCTTCCATTCTGGTACTGATCTACTTTGTGATATGGTACAGATCTTGAGGCTTGAATTTCTCATCTGTACGATGGGCATAACTGTGCTTTTCCATCTTGTAAACCACTGCAAGACTCGAGTCTGTATTAAAAAACTATTTTTGACATACGCTAAAAAGAATGGAAGTCCAGAAATGACCAGTTTCTGGTGAATTAATGCTTTGTCCAAACAGGCTTTGCAAGGTCTTGGAAATGTTGTGGTGGACTGTCTTGCAATCTGGGTTTTCAACATATCGGTATGTGTGACAAATGAAGAAATTGAACAGCCAGCATATAGTGTTAACTTTGAAGCAATTAGCATTTCAATTGTCTTCTTTCACTGACACAGGTTAAATCTTGAATATGAACTTGCTGTTATTGGACTTCAAGTACCAAATATATTGTGTCTCAGGGAAAAGCCTCGGCACTAAGAAAGGTAGAGAAAAGCTGTGTGCTTGCATGCATTCACACCCACGCATACACAACCTTTATTTTGAGCTGCTGTTACGGTATTTCTAAGTAATTCAAAATGTCAAATGCTTGATTTTTAAATGTCAGGACTTGTGCAGCTCCCTAGGGCAGCACCTCTGAAAATGCTGTTAAGGATAATAGAGGACAAAGATTAGCATAACCAGAATTTTTACTACAAATTCTCAGTGACAAATTTTGACAAGACTAGTTTGATTACATGCAAAGTGACTAAGGAGTGTAAGCTGCTGTAAAAGACGACTTCTGCAGTTTGTATTCTACAGTTATATTTTCCTTTTTAAGTGACAACAGTAATATCTATGTTAAACCCATCTGAACTGTCAAGTAAATTTTAAATGGGCTCATTGGGTGACATTGCATCCCTTTGGCCATCTGGGATACTGCAATCTACTCTGGCAAAGAACATTTCTTCTAGCACTGTCATGCTGCGAAGACAACTTTCAAAAGTACTGTCTCTATGGAGTATCAGTCTTTTCTAATATTTATTTAGGTACAAGTTTTGGCTGAAGAGCTTTGCTACTACAACATCTGATTTTAGCTCAGAGAAAGCAGTGAAAAGGAGACTTATTAGACCTTCGCAGAGTACTCTGAATCTGTACATACATGGTTTAGGGTAGGCTGCTGTGCTCAAGAAGCTTGGTATAGGTCCAGGACACAGTCATGGTTTCTGAAACGGCATAAGAAATTCTCACTGTGGAGGGAGAATCTTAAAGAAATCTTTATGGATTCAGTGACTGATCTGTGCATAACAAGTTTTTACTGTGTGCGTGGCATGCTGATATTTGTAGTCCTTTGAATAAAGGTTGTAGATTTTGGGTTTTGGCTAAGTCTCAACTTCAGGACTGCAGTGTTCCTATGTGCAGAGATACCTGGCTGAAGGCTTGCCAGCTAATTCTGAAGTGTTGGATAGTGAACACAAGCACTGTCCCTGTTCTCAAGCCCTGTAATACCTGTTAGAAATATGTAATGTAGATACTATAATCACAGAAAAATCTAATAATCCAACATGAAACTTTTATAGGTGTATGCTAAGGCTGCAGAAACATGGCTCTTGTACTGATGCCTTATATTTAAGTATATAGGAACAGCAACGTGTCCAGGAACGGTGTAACTAACTGTAGGAGAATTGTTAGGAGGCTTTATTGAAAGCTTATTTAAAGAATTAAAAAAAAAAATATTCACTTTAGTCCATTTATAATGTTTCCTGGATGCAGTAAATATTTACTTTACTAAGAAACTGTAGACTATTCTCTTTGAAAGTGGCCTGGAAACTATAAGCACCTGCCTATCGGTTTTTTGTATGGGAACCCCAAGGTTCAACTTTAACTTTTTAATACTTTCTAAGGTTTATAAGGAATGTCCCACCTATTAAAGTTGGAGTACCTTCAGAAAACTTCTGTTAAACAGCTGTTATGCAGTATCTGTTCTGGGTCTTTCCCCAGAGATGTCCCTAGTTTGTTCCTACTTTTTTTGGCACTAATTGACGCTTTCAGCATATGGTGGTACACTGTTGTGGAGTGTGTGCTTGTATAAAATTCAGGAATATCTTCCTTCCTTGCTACTTTTCTCTTTTTGTCTAGCTGGAAAATGACATGGCTAAATTGCTACTGAATAAAAACATGGTTTATAAAGACATTATTTTGGGTTAGACAGCTGTGGTTTTTCAATTTGGGACATAACTGCTCAGGTCTAACTCTGGAGGAGCTTGCTGTATGGGCTTCTTGCCTTGCTTGAAAAGCAAAAAAGAGTGAGGTCCATAAAACTTTGTCTTAAGCTTCAACCTTACTTATCTCCCCTTTCACCCTTTCTTCCTTTTCCTCTCCTCTGCTGTAGTTTTATTTTCCAATCTCCTCCAAGATATTGCTTTACACAGTTTTTTTCCTTGTGGGCTCAAAAGTGAGGAAGGATTTTGTATGTCTGTGTGTTTAGCTGGTCAGTGTGATATATCTTAAAGGGTTGTAAGTAACTTGACCTTAGAAAATCAAGACCTCCCCTCCCAAGCAGTTTGTAAAGAAGTATGATTCCAGCACTTGAGTCAGGTTGCAAACCTGTGGAAATTGGATAAAGACTGTCGTTGCTTACATAAATTTTGAGACCCAGTACAGAAAAGGCCTGTTTCTGTTGAAGGGAAATGGGCAAATCAACTGAGTTCTCGAAGAAAGAGTGCAGAGTGCCCATCTAGGTGCCCTCTGCCTAAGTGGCCTTAGGGGGCTGTAGCTGGAGTCTCCCATGAGTCATCACGTCCTTTGATTCCTCAGTGTGGACACAACTAGCTACCTAAGATAATCAATTGTATGTGGAAATGTAGTTTTTCCCAGTTTCAGCGGGAAGTAAGTCAGATGCTGCAACACCTGCTCACAGGTACAGAAATAGTTGGTCTGATATTCTCAAAGCTTTTCTTGAACTAAAGACTTGTACAGCCCTTTCCAAATATACGCCTATTCTGGGAGAGTGTTTGTTAGCATATAGGAAGCATTAACCTGCCTCTGATTTGCTAGAAGGTCTCTGGAGAGCCTAGCTCAAAGGGTCACCAAGGGATTACAAGAATGGCTTCACTGACTAAAGGAGTCTGGGTGGCCTGAAAGCTCACATCTGTTCATGCTTTCTTATTTTTTCCCTTTTCTTCTGTTTCTTCATGTTGTTTTTTTAGCTTCTGTTTGAGAAACATCACATTCAACATAAATACTTGACAGAAAGACTGATTAGCTAAATTGTTTAAAGAACATACTTGGGTTTTCAACCTGTCTGACCACACTAAGCTTTCACGCATGCAACAGGCTCCCTAGAAATGCCACCCGGCGTACTGGTGAAATGAAGTCAACCAACACGAATTCCTATAGGTGGAGGATAGGTGAGACTCTCCTCTATGAAGTATGTCAATGATGGGACATCAGAAAAAGTTTAAAAACTGTCCAAGGTATTTTAAAATATTTTTCCCCACAAATATGTGTATCTTCTTTTACCATACTATGCACTTTTTAATTTCCTTAATCTATACCAATCATGTTCACTTTAGCAGGGATAGCTGTCTATGACTCAATACAAGATCAAACACCTCTGACTACTTTTTTGGGTTTTTTGGTCTTTTTCTTTTATCCTATGTTCCTGTGATAAACACAGCTATGGGAGAATAAACACTAGATATCTCTGAGTAAATGTCATACTAACTGAGAAGAGGTCAGGGTATACATGAAGTGACATATTTCTTAAAATCTTTCACCAGCAGTCTGCTGTCATGGATGTTTATTATTTCTACATCTGTGATGACGAGAATCCAGTGCTCCATTATGCCTTTTTTCTGCCTATTTGTATTTTATAATCCCAGCAAGAACTCAAAAGCAGGAAAATATATTAAAATTATATGAAAGTGATGAAAATTAGGTTGGTGGGGTGGTTTTTTGGGTGGTGGGTTGGGGTTTTTTGCTTTGTTTTTGTTTTTATTTTTTTTGGAAAAAGGACAGCAAAGTTTTGTCTCTTCAGTGTGAAACACCTGCACTTCTTGTGTTCATGGTGTTGGTAATACAACTGAAGACAAGAGTTCTGGTACTGATATCTAATAAGGGTAAAATGGGATTAGAATAGAGAAAAGTGAGCTTAATTTTCTCGTTTACAAAATGCGAGCATTTCATATTGCAGCATTATGCAGTACATCAATGTGAAATATAATTAATGTTGAATTACAATAGAAGTGCTGTAAAAATACAAGGCACATATGACATCCACTGGCACATCAAATAATTTTTTTTTTTTTTTCTGAGAATAGGCTGGTAATTAGAATGGATGCCAAATGGATTTATAATGAAGGGGGACATTAAATACAGTCTTACCCTACTTACTGTCACAGCAATTTCCTAGACTTGTTTTCTTTCTAATGGTGGCACTTCATTGTAAGCCTAACACTTTGATCTGAATTTTGGCTAAAAGAATGTATTTGCCAGAGATCAGCATCTTCATTCCTGCTCTTAACACGATACAGAAAATGACAACAGATATTGTATGAGACTGATGCATGAATATTATTGATGTTATTAATGGCATCATCAACGTGTGGAAAAAAAAAAGACAGTATAAGCTATAGGACGCAATTCCTTGAATACATTGTGGAAATAATCAGATACAGGATTCTATACCTGCAGTCAAACTCCAAGATCTTTCTAACATTAATATATTTTTTAACTCGGGTAATCGTACTGTAAATCCAAAACTGGATAGCACCTAATTCTTGAATAATTTTAGGGTATTCGTCCTTTCTTTTCAGGAAAAAACTGCTTTCAAACTAATTCTATGTATATATACAATTACATATGTATAAAGACCCCTGTGAAAACACCCTTTATGCAGCTTGTAAAAGCACCCTGCTATGTGATTTTTAGTTACAGACTAATGGAAACTTTTGAAAAATAGTCAAAGTTGTAAAGGCTATTTTCTTTCAACAAACCTGGCTGGCAGTATGTTATGGGACCCTAACAGTTTTGAGAGATGGAAATATTGCTCATAGGCCTTGCCAAAAATATGGTATAGTAGGAGATAGAGATGATGATTTGAAGTTAGTATCCTGAAAGTTTTGTATTCTTGTGAATAATATGAGCTCATTGGCAAAGTTTCATGGAGTTTTTTGTGGCTGCCTTCCTGTTTCAATTTTTATAAGCCAGTAAAACTGTCTTCACTGCCTATAACAGTCATTGGTGTTATACAAGCTTTTTTTTCTTTCCAATTAGAAAATGTATTACTTTACTTTGTGAGGGACCATACAAGATAAAGGAAAACACCACATGAAAAAACTATGACTTTACTGTCCAATCTCAATGCAAACAGAAGCAAAATATTTCTATTTAGGGTAAGTTTATATGAGAGATGACCTTAGCTATTATTGCTCTGAAATGAAACAGCAAGGAAAAATAACTGGATTCTATTACATGTTTTCTGTTTGCTTTTCCTGTTTGTCAAAGTACAAATTTATTTGAATCATTTTGCAGAACACCGGGCTGTGTCCTTTTTCTCATTCTTCTGTCAGGTATCTGGGCTTTTTACAGCTTGCTTTATTTCTTTTTGTTCTAATCTTTCCACACATTTCACTCTGTCCCTTGTAAAATGTAATGGCATTGCAGTTTGCTGTTAATTATTACTTATCCAGAAAGCAGTTTATTTCCTTTTGGCACATTTTCAGCAAAAAACTATGATCTTTTTCTGTTTGGCCATGACACTGCTTACTGTGGTTATTAAACATCTGAATACTTGGATTTTCCCTTAATTTCAGAATGAAAAGTAAGACTTCAGTTACTGGAAATATGTTACTTTTCCTTTAAAGAATCATATATAAACACAGCCATTTCTCTGCGTTCATTTTGGTTATGACTACAGAGTTTAATTTTTGTAAGCAATATTTTCCCAAATACATAAATACTTCAGACTGAATTAAGACTTGCTCTTTTCTGAGTTTCCTTTGGGCTTTTTTATTTTTAACTAGATAAATACAAGCTGTTTCACATATAATTAGACTCACATGAACCATTTTCTGGTGCTTATATGTTGAGAAGGCATCCGCATGTTTTGGTTATATTTTCAGGTGCTCCTTTTAACTTTCAAAGTGACCATTATTGACCTTTTTTCAAGCTCATTTGCTGGAGGGTGGACTTTTTTTCTACGTTTTTGGCATCAACTATTTGGGACTGTTTAAACAACCTACACAATGTACACCTTGTTTGTACACACGGACATGAAGTTGTCCAACCTTTTTAACATAGTAGAACGGATAATATATCAGTTAGGAGGCTCCTTCATCCAACAATGTAATTGATCACTGGCCAGCAGCATTGCTTTTTGGATCAGAACCGTTTCCTCTTCTTTTGTAGAAATGACTGGGGAGCTCATGAGGTTCAGTGGTTCCTGAGGTTTTCAATCACAGGAAGCCTTCAAAAGCTGGGAAGCTTCCCACATGCACACATTGCTAGAAAACCTGTTCCCTCTTTTGTCCCTGTGAGGCCCGGCAGAGGATGGCGGGTTGTTGGAATTTCAGTTGCAATGCTCTGCCTTAGCTCCTAGCTAAGCAAGCTGTGGAGCCTTCCATGGGTAGATCACCAGTTTGAGTCCTGTCTTGTCCAGTTCAAAGCTGTTCTCATCTAATGATGGGCCAGCCCTGTGGGTGCTATATGTCGTGGGGACTCTCTCTTACTATGCATAGGTACTGTATCAATCCTAAATGGGTCTGATTTCCCCATGGGGACTTCTGCTGAGGGTACCGCAGCAGTAGCCAAGATCTCTGTACTCTGTGAGGATTACAGTGCTGTAAGCACCATGCACCTGTATTGAGAGCAAGCAGGAACCACCCCGAAACTACAGCTGTAATTTTTAAGCTTTGTGTAGTTGGTGTTTCATGGTATTTTAGAGTCTGACCAATAGTTTGTGAATTTTGGGGGTAGCGATCTGAGAGATGCGAACAGAAAGGTTTAAGAGAAAGATGTGGTCTCTGAAGGAGACTGCTAGTAGCTGTTCTGGAGGGGAAGAAGTGAAGAAGAGAGAGGATTTGAAGAAAAGGGATGGTTAAAGCTGGGGAAGGAAAAATCCACCTACCTCTTAGGAGCTGACCTCAGAGTGGGAGGAGGCTGGCAGAGGAGGGGAATCCCAAGCAAACTACCTTGTCCCTGGCAGCTGAGGGTTGAGGTGAGCCAATTTAAAGGCAAGTACCCATTTTGCAGTTGCCACAAGGATGGTGGATGTTGCAGAAACAAGATGTTTTGTGTGGTCCATCTAGCTGAGGTGGCTGTATATCTAAACTGTTTTTAATATTTTTTTTCCTGCATCTGTGTGTGGCTTGATGTAATCAATAACAGCCAAATAATTCTCATTGCAGAGCTCTCCTGCAGATTCGTATGGTATACCCTCGCTGTATTGATGTCTTGTATTTAAAATAGAATGTAGCTAAGAAGCTTATTAAGGTTATAAAATAATTTAATATGCACATATATGAGTTAAACAGGAAAAGAATCTGGCAATTTATATTGCTGTGATCACACATCCAGTATAGATTTGAGGATGGCTAGAATTTGGTCCTTTGGTCTTTTCTCCTACCCACATCATCCCTGTCTGTAAGTGTGCCAGGAAATGACAAACATTCTTGCTTATCATGTTGAGGCCTTCTTGTGAGAATCCTTATGGTTTTATTTCTCCTGAAGGCTGTGAATGCAGTTTTGTTTTACCATGGAATTTAATGGGTTAAAAAAAAAAAGTGAAAAAACTGGCAGACATTAAGAAATATACCCTTCTGTTTAGGTAGGGTAAAAATGAGGAACAAGCCATTTGTATGACACAGAAAAGATCTCCGTGTGGATCCTATCTAAGTTTTTGTGGAAGAACATGATTTGGGCAACCTGGAGGAGAGGTTGCAGACAGGGATGGAGTTAAACACTTTTATATCTCTGGGCACTGAACAAATTCGTGTTCTGTAATTAAGCCATTGCTCTTTGGCTTAGCTCTTCATTGCAAGAATGTCTGAGACTTCCTGACCCTTTCAAAGAGGAAGTGTTGCTTTGGGAGCTGGCAGGCATGCCTGCAGCCCTCTTCCTTCAGGAGCAGCGGGGAAAGAGGCTCCCAGAGATACTGGGATGGTACCAGAGAGGTGCTCCGAGACAGTCACTGAGCTGGAATACACCTACTTAGGGACTTCTCCCATTAGAAAAGCAAGCTCTGGTTCAGAAGTAATCACAAAACTTCAGGACCTGCGATAAAACAGTCCCCGTGAAACAGAAGTATGTTTGTGTATTTGTGGTACAGCAAGTTCAGTCTCTGCTCTTGGGTAGTAGGAGGACGATTTTAGGTCTTATTCCGGATGTGCTCTGTGGAAGTCATGGGTGATGGTCAGGTACACGGTAGAGTGGTTTTCATCCTCGGAGCATGAGTGTGGTCCAGGCTTCTTCACGCAAGCTCTTCACCTACCTTCTGCCAGGTGGCTCAACAGTACTTTGGAAAGATGAATGTCAGTGATAATCGATGATGCTTGTATTAAATATAATAATGAGCGTAGGATTTTTTTTTTAAATGTTTTTATTTCTGCTAACCACTTAAAGCTTACCTCAAAGAGATTTTAATGAGTGCAGTTGCTGCAACTGCACGCTCCTTATCTGAATTGAAAAAGTATTGTGGGTCTTGTGGTTTCCTAAAATTTTAGGAAAATTAAAAGACTACAGAGCTGGTCCAGAATCTACTTTAATGACACTTTTCTTACGTTATAGGCATTGAATCAGGTCTGTTATTTGTGGAATAGGAATGAATAATGCAAGGAACAGTCCTTTGCAGTCATCAAACATCACCATCTATTTTTCCAAACACACAAAGAGCAAGGAAAACACTCTTCTGCCTCATTCGTTTTCAAAGAACTAAACGAACCTGCATCTAGTAACTGAACAAAGCGATGGATGTCATATAATTGCAGCTTATGTCTGAAGTGTTTTGTAAGCTTTCTGTGCATCAGATCTACAGAAAAGATAGAGCATGCATTCTGCATATGTGAAAGTATGTATATGCGTGGGAGTTATTCAGTGCAATGCAGGACAGGGCCTCTAGGGCTCTCTGTTGCTGCATTTTTCTCTGGCAGGGTTTTGATCAGCTTACAGAGTAGGGCAATACAAATGCGTTGGTGTGTTTTAGTTTTTTTGTGTGGTGGTTTGTTAGTGTGGTGGTTTTTTTGTTTTGTTTTTGTTTTTTTTTTTTGTGGGTTGTTTTTTTTTTTTGTTTTTTTTTTTTTTTTTTTTTTTTTTTTTTTTTTTTTTAACTCCAGATGGTCTGTACGCTACATGCCCGAAGGCACAGGGTAAGGTCAAGACAGTGTTGACATTGAAAGCCATCTGCATAATGCAGAGGAATAGATATGAGTACTAACTTTTGTAAACACAAAGCTAGTCAACATTATGACAAATCCTACAAATATCAACATAAGAACTAACTAGAGTCTGCTTTGAAGGGAAAGCTGTTCGAAGTTCAGAACTGAATTTAAAAAATCATAAAAAGTAAAAAGAATACTAGAGCACTGCAACAGCACAGCCTTTTGGGGAAAAAAATGTGAAAGATAAGTGCTAACATACCAGTGAAGAATGTGTATCAATAGACTTGTGACAACATCTTTACCCTCCAAAAAAAACCATATAAAAGAAGCACTACTGGGAGGAAAAATAATTCAGTCTTTTTAGATGACAGTGCTCAAACAGCACCAACGTATTAAAACAAGACACTGGAAACTACGTAGAACAAACCTAGAGGACAAGTATATTATATTTGCTGTAGACAAAATCTGAAGTTCCTATCCAATTTTTTCATTATTCTGAAGAACGCATAGTTATTGAAATGCTACAAACTGAAAAGCAACAATTGGTATCCAGCTGCAGGGGAGATGTTTTTAATCCACTCAAGCAACAGGTAGTTGTCATAAAACCTAATACAAGAAGACATTTTTATACCATGTAATAAGCAAAGTCTGACCAGTAGCGTGCAGATGTCATTGCAATTTTGCTTCTGAACATATTGAGGACATTTTTTTTCCCTGCATGGATGCAGAACTGTCTCTTTGGGAGACTTTGGTCCTCCCCATGCTGTCTAATCACCATGGGAGTTAGTAGTTTTGATTAAGCTATAGCCCCTTTTATATGGCACAATGATTGATCAAGCATTTGCTGGGAGGTGGCCTTGCTTGAATGCAGAAAGTGTTCTTCCCTTCATCTTGCATTGCCGAAAAAGTATTGGCCTAAGGGGCAAGCTGCATGGCTCCTATTTTTACTATTAGTGAAGAGGTGGTGGATTGAGTTGTGAGGGGCAAGTGCATGATAGAATTTTTGTTTGCTTCTACATTTTAGTTCAAAATGGCTGAAATCCGTTAAGATCTAAGATTAGTGCATTTTGCTCTGTGGCAATGGTAGCACTTAATGGTAAGGATTTGCTGCTTTTTAAAATCTTAACTTCACCTAGCCTTCTTCTCTACCAGCTTATGAGATCTTATGTATGAAGGTCTCGTGGTGAGCACACACCAGATGTCTGAGGGAGCAGGTGCTGGCAAGCACAAGCTACCGGCAGGGATTGTGCCTTTCTGTGGGACTCTACCCAGTGGGGAGCTGGAGCATGTTCCTTGGGCTCCTGGAGGTAACTGGACACCTTCCTGGCCATCAGGTTGTGAGTCAGGCTGACCTGCTCTACCTGGCTGCTGGCCTCCCAGACTGGGAGAGAGAGGCTGTGGCCTTGGGCTGCAGATATGTGACAAACAGCCTGTGGGCAGAGGACCACGGCTGGGATGAGCCTGGCATTTGAGTCCTGCAATCAGCACGTGGTATTTGACAAGTCTGAAATCCAAATACATATTGCAGAGGCAAAGCCATTAGCCTAGGAGAAAGTCTCAGCAGTCTCTCTTAAAAGCACTATGTTTCCTCAATTTTCTTTTAAATCTAAACACTGAGGGAAAACATGGAAAGAGGCTTCTAAAGCCTTTACTCCTTTCAACCCTACAAAATGGAGCATTAATCTTTTCAGGTCTTATAACTACAACTATATAAGAGTTTTTTCCCTAGCAAATGTATTTTCTGTGTCGCATATCATTTCTGCCTAGGCCAGGGAGAGAAAAATGAGATTTTTAGTGTTTTTGATTCTAGTTCACACTAAAATGTTTGTGCTTGAAAGCCTCTGTTTTGACTCTTAAATAGGCTTCTGGTTCTGAAAATGAGCAGAAAAGATTATAGCACTCATAAAAGGGAAAATTTGGGAGCTTGTCAGGGCCTTGTCTAGAATTGACTGTTATTTAAAAATCCCACTTTAAAACCACATTACTTCCCCTGGAAGTAATTCCCATGATTGGAGCTGCCGAGTTTTATACAGATACTCCTTGCCAATGAGAGAGCTGTATTTTTCTGAGGGCTTGGCCAAGGAGCAAGAAGGTGTCTGTGGGGTGTCTTTTGTGTCCCACAAATATGGCATCAGAAGAGAGGAAAAAATTTCCAGCTTGGGTTTGGGAAGAGCAGTGGATCTGTCAGACTTCCTGATGCTTTGAACTGTGTGCTAGGTGAGGAACAGTGTGATGTCATAGCAACCCTGCCCAGGCAGCCTCTTTTTTGCTGTGCCACCCTTGCATGGTGGATGGACAGCAGAGAATGGAAAGTTGCTCTCTGCTTAGGTCCAGACTCATCCCATCTGGCTTCAGGCATGCAGCTGAGTTACTCTCTGGCAGTTTATCTGCAGGAGCCAGTGAAGTAGGACAAACCCTCCAAGGGGTAATTCAGTCCACCAGACCTCACCTAAAGATGCCTCCTGTTTGACTGAGCAGAAAATGCAGGGTAACTTTGCTCCCTGGCTTAGATGAGACAGTAATGTGTCTAAAGTAAGAGGGAACAACTCTAAGAGTTAGCTGGGGCACCATAGCCATCATTGGTGACTGGGAAGAGTATGCGGACAGGGAACCTCTCAGTCATTCCAGTCAGCCAGGAAGCAGGTGTTTGGTAGTGTCAACAGAGGTGATGGGTGCTGAAATGTCAGGCTTGCTTGGCAGTTCTCAGGTGGTATCATGGCCATGTCCAGGTGGTTGAACGTGACTGTTCTTTTTGGTATGGCCGTGATATACTCTGCCTCCTTGCCAGCAGACGTAAAGGCTTGTTTTCAATCTGTTGCAAAATAGGTAATGCCCAGTGCTGCGGATCAAGGAACAGACTGAAGCATAGGGTGGTGCTTAGCTCTTAGATGTACCCATTCTTGTAAGGCAGCAGTTGCTGTGTGGCACTGAAGATGAACCACAGAAAAACTGGCAATATGGAGACTGAATACAGAAATTTGTGAGGAGGAGTTATGTTATCCTTGGAGTACACTTTTAGTACTGTCACCAGAGTTTCTGGTCTCTTTCCCATCTGGTTTTCAGTTACAATTGTAAAGAAACTGTATGCTTTGACTTAAATCTTCTGCTCAGACTGAGGATGTCATATTTAAGAACCAGCATGTATGTTCAAACGAATACGTGGCTTCACTGCTGTTCTGGATCTGGGTATCCAGAACAGGTTTTTATCTAAGACTTTTTCAGTTTTGTTATTAAATAGAAGCATAGAATCATAGAATGGTTTAGGTTGGAAGGGACCTTAAAGATCATTTAGTTCCAACCCCCTTGCCATGGGCAAGGACACTTCCCACTAGACCAGATTGCTCAAAGCCCCATCCAATGTGGCCTTGAACACTTCCAGGGATGGGGCCTCCACAGCTTCCCTGGGCAACCTGTTCCAGTGCCTCACCACCTTCAGACTGAAAAATTTCTTCCTGAGATCTAATCTAAATCTACCCTCTTCCAGTTTGAAGCTATTACCCCTCATCCTATCAGTACATGCCCTTGTAAAAAGTCCCTCTCCAGCTTTCTTGTAGGCCCCTTTCAGATACTGGAAAGCTGCTGTAAGGTCTCCCTGGAGCCTTCTCTTCTCCAGGCTGAACAATCCCAACTCACTCAGTCTGTCCTCATAGCAGAGGTGCGCCAGACCTCTGATCGTCTTCGTGGCCCACCTCTGGGCCTTCTCCCACAAGTCCATGTCCTTCTTATGCTGGGGGCTCCAGAGCTGAAGGCAGGGTTCCAGAGCTGGACACAGTACTCCAGGTGGAGTCTCATGAGAGCAGAGTAGAGGGGCAGAATCACTTCCCTTGACCTGCTGGCCATGCTTCTTTTGATGCAGCCCAGGATACAGTTGGCCTTCTGGGCTGTGAGTGCACATTGCTGGCTCGTGTTGAGCTTCTCATCCACCAACACCCCCAAGTCCCTCTCCTCGGGGCTGCTCTTGATCCATTCTCCACCCAGCCTGTATTTGTGCATGGGATTGCCTCAACCCAAGTGCAGGACCTTGCACTTGGCCTTGTTGAACTTCATGAGGTGGGCACAGGCCCACCTCTCAAGCCTGTCCAGGTCCCTCTGGATGGCATCCCTTCCCTCCAGCATGCTGACCGCTCCACACAGCTTGGTATTGTTGGCAAACTTGCTGAGGATGCGCATAATACTACTACCTTCAGGTCCTGTTCAGTAAGCGTTGGTTTTTGTTCAAGCATGATTGAGTCCCTTCATTGTGACCATGGAATAAATGCTATCTCTGTGTTAAGTACATGACAATTCAGCTGGGTTGGAACTAACTGAGGATGCTGCTTTTCCTTTTTGCACTGAAATACCTTGATCATTCGCAATCAGCCTGTAGTTAAAGTGTGGCTATTAAGTCCCCATGAAGATTTTTTTTCTAAAGTTGCTAATTATGTGCCTAACAGAATAATAGAAAGAGTAGTTACCTTATTGTGCTTAGTGACATTGAAACCTCTATTATTCTGTGATTGGAGCTGCATAATTACAGATAATTGCTGCAACTGTATTGTCTGGTCAAATACAGCTCTACAGTAATTACCGTATTTTAATTAAATATGTTTGGGATTTAAGTAGATCTCTCTTCATTTACTCTACTAAACAGAAACTTCATTTAGGTGTGAAAATGTTGTACGTTGCAAACTATCCGCTCATTCAACACATCACCTGTTGATTTCAGCTAACGTGATTTTACTTGTTCCGTTTGAAAATCACTCAAATCCAGTTTATTAAATATTAAAAAAAATAAGCATCCCTGTGTTCCAAGGCTGGAGTTCAGAGTGAAAATCCCCAAAACTTTTCTTGTTGCAGAGCTGTAAGATGCAGTCTTAATACTTCAACTTTCTGGACAAAAGCAAGTACATTTGCTACACCTAACAAACAAGAAGTTCTGTGAACCTCAGCATTTAATTTTTGAAAAATCATCTTTAACAGAAGACTGACATCTCTAAGAAGCCAGATGCTTTGTTTCGGAAAGTAAAATTTGCCTAGATTTAGCATCCATCTCAGACTGCTGCTGAACTGACTGCTCAGGAGGGTTTGTGTGCTGATGGCCTTTCTTTATTCCCCTCACATGGGCTCACGGAGGATTCCCTTGATCAGCTTTTTCATGCTTGGTCCAGGAGGTGCTGGGACTACTCACTTGTGGAGGGAGCCAGTAGCCCCTCTCCTCATCATTGCATAGAAAGGCTGTTCACGCAAAATTTACTTGGTACTACAGTTAGGGCAAGCAGAAAAGTGTACGCAGAGAATCTAAATGCAGCTGATGGGATGTATGAAGGACTCGTATCTTGAAAGATCCTTTCCTTTAAGACCTGACACTTTGCACTGGCTTTAAGTCAGCTGTAATAAAATGCAGCTCCTTTCAGAGCTTCAGCAATGTCTTTTGCTGAACAGAGTTGTTCAGGTCACTGCTGAGGAGCTAGGGTCAGTGTGAACAGTATTTGTAGTACCAAAATCGCTTAGTGACCTAAAACAAAGTCAGGACCTCTAATCTTCTTCTGGGACGTTGGTTTGAATCACTACTGATTGGGACTGCTCAGTGTTTATCAGGTGGGCAGGCAAGCCCTGCATGACTCCTTGTTCTGAATGCCAGCTGAGCTACATAGTGCTTGGGAGTTTCAAATTTGGCTCCTCGATATTTCAGCGTTTACATGGGCAATACAGGATTCAGGGGATGTAAACTGTAGCAAAAAGAGAGTAGAATGTTGCAGGGAAAAAGAAAAAGTGATAAATCTTCCACTTAAGTACTGATGCGTGACCTTGTGTAATTTACTTTGGATTTAGTGACAGCTTGAACACACAACACTGCAAGTGAGAGGATTGTTCTATCTCATTTCACAGTGCATTAAAGCAATAGCATTACACATATCCAGGCTGAATCTTTTGGTATAATGAGAAGGCTTACACTGGGCAACAAAGTCTTCAGTTTCAAATGATTATGTAGCCAAAGAACAGAGGAAAATTGAGTACTATGATGGTACACTGAATGTGCTTCTACTAATCAAATATAAAACTTTATATTTTGTGTGTTGATGAATAATGTCCTATAACACAGATAACATTCATTAGATTCTAGTTGCACACATTAGTGGTGCAAACAATTTGTGTTTTACCGCACAGGACTGTGTATGTGAGCTATGAAAATAATAAATAGGCAATCTGAGAATTAAAGATTTTTTCCAAAATTTTGTGTGTGAACAGAATCGTAATGTATCTGAGCAAAATACTTGGAAAATAGCTTCAGCGATGTTACTGTAAGTAATTTCACATTAATTTGTGTTTCTGTTCAGGCTTAATTTGCCAGTACAGATGGAAGGAATATTTCAAAGTGAGAAGATGAATGCAATGATTTTATTTTATTCTTAAAGATTTTTTTTTTCCTTTTTGGCTATAATTGGGGAAGATGATTGCCATCATTATGTTTTGTTCCTGGGGTTTGTTGTATTCTATTGGATGTAATTAAATTACAAAACACTTTTAATGTGAGCTTTCTTACTGTGATCCCAATCCTGAAAAGATATAGGAGTGCTTAGCCTTATGTGCATAATCATATAAATGTTTAGGCTAAACAGTAATAAAAGCAAATGTCTGTGTTTTGATTATTTTTTTAAAATTTATTTGAATATTCCAGACCCATTCTTGCAAAAGTTTAAGCAAACATTTACCTTTAAGGAACACTGAAGTTGATGGAACTGCAGACAGCTGCTTTTAAAAAAATCCTGCTGAGGTCTTTTCTTCACCTTTAAGCACTGAATCCCCTGTGATGACCTGGTCTTACTTGCTTAAAAATGATTGCTACGGAGAAGGGCAATGTGATATTCATTTCAGAAGACTGAAACAGAAATCCCAATCCCAGTAATTTCCTGCCTGTAATTTGTTTTACCGCACAGACCATTTCTGATAATACCATCTTCATCATGAATAGGAATTTTTCTGGGGACAAAAGGTGAGAGAAGATTGGTTCACAGGAGAGTTTCTCTTCAGGTTTCATCCATTTGCTGAAGAAGAACCTCATAATGACATGTTCTTAGAATCCACTTTGACTTAAGTCAATCATGAGTAATTTGGAGGAAAGTGCCACTTTGTAATTGCTGAGAGTGAGAAAACCTGGATTGACTTCAAGATGGCACTATGGGGAATTGCTCAGTCTGGGGCAACGTCTGACATGTGGCACCTTCCTGGATTTTCCTTCTCCTGATGGGGGCTCCCTCCCATAAATAATGAAATCAATGGACTATGTGCTGACATCTAGTAAGAATGTCTGTGGTATTTTGTGACAAATTACTGGCTTGAGTTAGTGGGTTGTGCCTTCCCAGTGGCAAATTGCTGGTTAGTAACCAAGAAATACCGACAGTTTGCCTCAAGGCAGTATACTACTGAAAGTTGCCTTTCTCAAAAGGAGATTATTATACCTGGAATCTGTTTATTATTTGAAGAAATATCATTTAACTTGGTTGTTTCACCTTAGGTTTTTGCATTCAGGTTCTTCCTATTACAATTCTATCAACTATCACTCTGCTTTAATTTACAATGACTTAAATGTTGTTTTGAGTGTTAACATATCTGTGTTTACATCAGAAAAGGTAAGCATTCAATTTTTTTGTGAAATACAGTACTCTCGGTCTTTTTTCTTTTACTGGTGGTATTTTGGATAAGACCATGTATCATCTTTCAAATACTTTACTACTATATTGCTATAGTGACATGGTTTTCTGTGAAAGTAAATGAAGTTAGGAGACTATAAGCAATCAGAAAGTACACAGAATTGCAGCTTGAAAGTAATGGCTACCTTCTGTTCTGGAAAAGGAAATGGGGTTGGGAGAAATTGGTGAAAGATGAGAGTCCAGTAACTGAATTATAGGATCGCAGATTCATAGAATTGCCTAGCTCTGTCATCTTGATACCCTCCTCATAGTTACTGGGGGCTGCTTTTAGGACTCCTCTAAGCCTTCGTCTTCTCTCTGGGGTGATCAAGTCCAACTTCTTCAGCTTCTCGTCACAGGTCAAGTACTGCAGTCCTGACCATCCTGGTTGACCCTCTGCTGAGCTTCCTCCAACTTTTCTGTGTCTCTCTTGTACTGAGAACCCCAAAATTGAACCAAGCATACAAATGCTGGATTGCATGTTATTCCTGATTCCATATATCGGAGGCACAGCTGGGCTGAATTTTAGTGGAATGGACTAGAGTATGGGTTTAATGAGATTGCTGTGTAAAACTGCATCTTTTCTATTCATTTGTGGGGAGGATGCAAGATTTTTCTTTACCAAGAATATGAGAGCTCCGCAGGTACCTACATCAAAAAAGAAGCAAAGAAAGAAAACCCCGAGATCCTATGCTTCAGCAGCGGGATTCTCTCCCGCAGTCTTTTTCCCAAATGATGACAGTGTTTTGAATTGAAGAAAAACAATAATGGCAAATGAAAACACATT
Source organism: Burhinus bistriatus (assembly GCA_013397275.1). Taxonomy (NCBI): domain Eukaryota; kingdom Metazoa; phylum Chordata; class Aves; order Charadriiformes; family Burhinidae; genus Burhinus; species Burhinus bistriatus. The sequence continues at coordinate 279,107 of VYXH01002833.1, read as the reverse complement.
AATTAGGCACAGGAGGAAAGTAATCACAAAGGCTTAAAAAGCTGCTAGCATTCTTCTTCCTGAAGGGTGTGAACTACTTAAGTCAGTAGGCAACAGTCTCAGTGCTATTGCAAATGGAAAACTGAAGACTACTGTCTTGTGATCATGATTTGAAGCTCACTGAAGCCAAGGGAAGCCTTTCCTGCTCCATCAAAGGGATTTTGATTAACTTCTTCATCCTAGTCCGAGAGTGGCACTTCTCACCTACTCAAAGTAGATACGAGGTTCCTCAAATCTCTTTAGGGACAACCAGGTTGCTTTCATTAATTCCTTTGAAAATACGTTGTGTTCAGTGCCTCTCAACATGTTCATCCACCTTGCAGTGGTGGGACTGCCTGCCAAAAGATGCCTTAAACCAGGAGCAACATTCAAACATCTGAAATTATTCTTTCCTTTAAAGTAATAGTTCTGCTTCTCAGGATTTTTTGTTTATTTCAGTTTTTTTCTTTAGCTTTTGCAGTTTATCTTTAAAATTGGTTTCAGATATACTTTTTTTAATCTTCCCTGTAGTCAGCCCCTTTGCTGGCTGAAGATTATTATCTTTTTTTTTCTTTTTCAAAGCTGAACTAACAAGGCTCTTCAATTCATAGTTAGGCTTTTCAAATAGGGCAAGAACAAAAATAAAGCAGGATTCAGTGCTTTGGCAACCTAAGACCAACTCTGGAAAAAAACCCCAAAATAAAAACCAACCAAAACCAGAACAAAACACCCCCTGGCTCCACTAAACTAAGAAACCCCCCTCAAAATAAAAACCAAAAAAGCCCCTTAAGTGCTAAGAGCTAACACAATTGCAGAGGGATGAGAACAAGAATACAATAATCTTCTGCTAAAATATGGTCTCATAGAAATGAGATTTTCTGTCCACTGAGTTAAGTAGCAGTGTTCTACTAACCTAAACCTCACCTCATTTGGTAGGTATTTTTCAGGCCAAGGGTATTCTTGTACTGCAGACTACTATGTAGTACAGAGATCTCAGCAATAAGAGAGCTAGTTCTGGTAGCTTTATCTAAGTACTAGACTGATGATGGGGTAACTGGCTTTGCTTCTTGGCGTGTGCTGAAGAAATTTCATTGGAAATGCAAGAAATCTATGATGTAAATTTTGGATGGGTCAATTTACCTTGAGGGCTTTTTAGCTGGTTCTGCAAGACCTGGCCTTGTGAGTGCCTGTCCATGGCTGATGATGTTGATGTATATATGATCATTTTTGAAGGAAAGGGCTATTATGAGAAAGAAGTTGAGGTACAAAACCCCCCAAAATACTGTCAACCTGAAGCGGTCACTTGCTGTTGTGTCTAGTCTCAGACAGGAGGTTGATTATAACCTAAGAACACGTATCCCAATTAGATATTAAGTTTTTCCTAATGTGTAGGTAGTAAAATATGAGTTCAGTGTTTGGAGGTACATTACATGCAGAGATGTAAAGTGAATCACAAAAAGAAGACACGGAAGTTCTTTTACCCTTCTCTTTAAGTCAAGAAGTTTTTGGCTGAATTAGTTATGTGCAGGAGAGGGCATGAGGTCTTATCAACGCTTGGCTCTCCTATTGAGACATATTTGTTTTAGCTAGAGGAGAGGGAGGAGCACTGTTTTCTTGATAGGTTTTGGGGTGGAGGGAAGTGAGGAGCTTTCAGGAAGAATGATGAAACTGGGTCAGCTCATCTGGAGACTTTAAACATGTTCCACCAACAAAGAGATTTTGCTAATGCGTGCAACCATAGACAGCAGGTAGGCTGAAACTAGAGCAAGTGTGGCTTTTTCTTTTAGTTTTTTTAGCTGTCACTTAGAGTTTATTATTATAGCTTATTCTCCTTTTTTATACAGAGGAAATAAGTATCAATGTTTGTTCTTTTACTTTAATCCCACTGGAATTAAGATTTACTTCAGGATAATTTGTCCATAAGAAGACTTGTTGAAGGCTGTGGTGCATTTATAACCTGGGGCATGGAGAACACTATAAAAATTACTCGAGTCTACAGGGTAATAGGCCATGCTTTTATAGAAGCTGTATGGACTGAGGAGTGAATGAGATTACTGGTTAAAGGCTGGTAATGCTGGAAGGAAGAAGCATCTTTGAGTCACGGGTGGCAACTCCTTCATATTTAGGAAAGTGGGGGACGGGGAAGGATTTTGCCTGGCCTTTGAGGCTTGTCAGGAAGTTTGTCACAATTGCATTTTTCTGGATATGAGATGTATAGCATCTTCCAGTTTGACGGTATGCAGCTTCATACTGTTAGTGTGCTAGCAGCCGCATCAAACCTCTGAAGCCTTAACTCTATGCAGTGAAAATGATAAGTTCAACAAAATCACAGGGGTTGGAAGGGACCTCTGGGGATCATGTAGTCCAACCCCCCTGCCACAGCAGGGTCACCTAGAGCAGATTGCACAGGACGGCGTCCAGCTGGGTTCTAAATGTCTCCAGAGTCGGAGACTCCACTACCTCTCTGGGCAGCCTGTTCCAGTGCTCTGCCACCCTCAAAATAAAGAAGTTCCTCCTCATGTTTAGATGGAACTTCCTATGGTCAAGTTTGTGTCCTGTCACTGGGCACCACTGAAAAAAGGCTGGTGCCATCCTCCCGGCACCCTCCCTTTAAGTATTTATAAGCATTGATGAGATTCCCCCCTCAGCCTTCTCTTCTCCAGACTAAAAAGACCCAAGTTCCTCAGCCTTTCTTCGTAAGAAAGATGTTCCAGCCCCCTAATCATCTTTGTAGCCCTCTGCTGTACCCTCTCCAGCAGTTCCTTGTCCTCCTTGAACTGGGGAGCCCGGAAGNCTCTGTGCCACTAATCACAACCCTCTGAGCTCTATCTGCCAGCCAGTTTTCAATGCACCCCACCATCCATTCATCCAACCCACACTTCCTAAGCTTGCCTATGAGGATTCTGTGGGAGACAGTGTCAAAACCTTGTTGAAGTCAAGGTAGACAACATCCACTGCCCTCCCCTCATCTATTTGTCCAGTCCATGCCATCGTAGAAGGCTATCAGATTAGTCAGACGTGACTTCCCCTTGGTGAATCCATGTTGGCTACTTCTGATAAACCTTCTTTTCCTCTAGATGCTTTGAGATGACACCCCGAACGAGCTGTTCCATCATCTTTCCAGGGAAGGAGGTGAGGCTGACTGGCATGTAGTTTCCTGGGTCTTCCTTCTTGCCCTTTTTGCAGACTGGAGTGACATTGGCTTTTCTCCAGTCTTCAGGCACCTTGCCTGTTCTCCACGACCTTTCAAAGATGATGAACGGCCCAGCAATGACTTTTGCCAGCTCCCTCAGCACTCGTGGGTGCATGCCATCAGGACCCGTGGGCTTGTGGATATGCAGTTTACTTAACTGATCTCTAACTTGATCCTTCTCAACCAAGGGAAGGTCCTCCTTCCTCCAGACTTTCTCTGTTACCTGTTTCAACCTGGAAAAAGGTTGAAATATGAAACACTAAGGCTTTTGACATAAATCTATGAGGCATACTGTGTTCAGAAATGTCCTTCCAACCTTTATAAACATTGATGTATCAAAGCAGCTTTCTTGATTTCATGGGAAGGAAACCTAAATGAAGATATGTGTGCTAACTGTATTGTTACCACCCTCTGCAAGTGTAGGAGTGGGTCTTCACACCACTGAAGCATTTTCTGTTGGGTGAAACCCTTGTTTGTAGGGAGAGCTAGCAGGGAGCATTGATTTAAAAATCCTCAAAATAAGATTCCAGGCTGCTGCCCAGACTCTAGCCTGGCCCCTTAAGTATTGCCTGGCAGTTTATTGATAGTGAAAAATAGCTTTGGGGAACAAAAAAATCCTTTAAATGTAGTCGGGAAAATGGATTAATTTGATATAAGAATGTTGTGTTTAAGTAATTTCTTTTATTTACTTTATCTTAGCTTTTCTCTAGCTAGAAAGACCTAGTATGTTCAAACTGAAAATTTGTTAGTAGTGGGTCTACTTACACTGTTTTTCTCAACTCCTTCCCTTTTCCCCTTTAATTAGCATGATCTGCAGGTTTCAGCAACCTAACTGTGCGGATTATTGTATCTAGAAACTTTCCAGGCAGCTCTGCTGTTGTCTTTGACTACCCTTAGGGTCTAACATATGGTTTGTTAGGATTAAAGTCAGGTATTTGTTTAAGAAATCTTTCAATGGGTTTCAGAAAGGGAAAGTTAACATGAGGAAAAGTCAAAATGATTGCCTGCAACTAAGACATATCTGGGAAAGGAATATTGTGCTGTATGAAATGGTGCTAAAACTTTCGGAAATATTGCAGCCTTGGTTATGGTGGTGTGTGTTCATACATTCCTCTGACTCACTCAAGCTGAAAAGCTATGATTTTTTTAATGAACCACATCCTTCCTGTGCTTGCAATTAGTGTTTATTCACTTCAAATAGTGTTTGTCCACTTCAGAATCACACAATGTGGTATTATTCTATTAGGACTAAAATATGTGGCTCTAGACTGTTGAATTGAAGGGGGTAATATGGTGAGCATTACTTTTTTTGGGCTATTACTTTTGTTTTCGCATGACAAGAGCCAGGAAGGCAGCTAGGAGATGGATTTTAGGTAATGGGATGGGATGGTATGATCAGCTGTTTAAATAGGTGTTGTGAATTAAAGTTTGTGAAGGAACAAGGATCTGATGTTAAATTGTTACTATAGTGTCAAGCAGTACCCAAAGCTCTAGCTACGGGAAGCCAGTGTTTGCACAGTTTGAGGCTTCCGTCAAAAGGGTCTCCTGTCCTTCATCACAACTGGATCACCAACTCATCCTTCCCTCCAGTTCATTCTCCCACTGCTTCTGAGCAACTTTATCCGTCATACCTTTTTCTACTGGAAAAGGTATTAGAGAAATTCAGCTTTGTATTTCTTTCTGTTTCCAGATAGATGTCTGTCTTTCTCACAGATAGTTCCACATCTGATTTCTTCCTAGCTCCCATGATTAAGCTTCCTAGTGAGTCTTAAAAGGTGCTGTGGGACAATGGCTTGGATCCACACTACTGCTTCTCCCTTCATAACGATGATGTACCAGTCGTACACTGGTAAAGGCTAGCAAGCTTCCCTGTGCAAAAAGAATCATAGAATAATTTGGGTTGGAAGGCACCTTTAAAGGTCATCTAGACCAACTGCCCCCTGCAATGAGCCGGGACATCTTCAATTAGATCACGTTGCTCAGAGCCCCGTTCAACCTGACCTTGAATGTTTCCGGGGATGGACCATCTACCACCTCTCTTGGCAACCTGTTTCAGTGTTTCACTAGTGTCATTGTAAAAAAATTTTCATTGTAAAAAATTTCTTTTGTATATCTAGTCTAAATCTACCCTTTTTTAGTTTAAAGCCATTATCCCTTGTTCTACCGCAACAGGCCCTGCTAAAAAGTTTGACCCCAACTTTCTTGTAAGCCTCCTTTAAGTACTGAAAGGTTGCAATGGGGTCTCCCTGGAGCCTTTTCTTCTTCAGCTTGAACAACCCCAACTCTCTCAGCCTTTACTTATAGGAGAGGTGTTCCAGCCCTCCGATCATTTCTGTGGCCCTCCTTTGGACTCCCTCCAACAGGTCCATGTCTTTCTTGTACTGAGGATTCCAGAGTTGGATGCAGTACTGCAGATGGGGTCTTACAAGAGCAGAGTAGAGGGGCAGAATCACCTCCCTTGACCTGCTGGCCACACTTCCTTTGATGCAGCCCAGGATACAGTTGGCCTTCTGGGCTGCGAGTGCACATTGCTGGCTCATGTTGAGCTTCTCATCCACCAACACCCCCAAGTCCTTCTTGGTAGGGCTGCTCTCAATCCCTTCATCCCCCAGCCTGTATTGATAACTGGGGGTTGCCCTGACCCGGGTGGAGGACCCTGCACTTGGTCTTGTTGAACCTCATGAGGTTCACATGGGCACACTTCTTGAGCTTGTCCAGGTCCCTCTGGATGGCATCCTATCCCTCAGGTGTGTCAACTGCACTGCTCAGCTTGTTGTCATCTGCAAACTTGCTAAGGGTGCACTCAATCCCACTGCCTATGTCACTGATGAAGATATTGAACAGTACTGGTCCAATTACGGACCCCTGAGAGACACCACTTTTCACTGATCTCCATCCAGACATTGAGCTGCTGGCCACTACCCTCTGGATGCGACCATTCAACCAATTCCTCATCCACCAAACAGTTCACCCATCAAATCCATATCTCTCCAATTCAGAGAGAGGGATGTCGCAGGGGATCATGTCAGATAGATGACATCCATAGGTCTTCCCTTGTCCACTGATGTAGTCACTGTCATAGAAGGCCATTAGGTTGGTCAGGCAGGACTTGCCCTTGGTGATACAAACTGTCTGTGCTGTGGCTGGGCAGTTGGTTGAGGTTTGTGTGTAGGGGAGGCAGAAAGTGTCCTGTAAACCGGCCCTGTGCTTTGGATCCAGAGAAGCTGTTTCTAAAGTTTTTTTGACATGCAAGATGCATGGTTTGGGGACAGTGCAGCTAGTTGCTTTTCACGTTGGTTTTTCTTATTCACTGCTGCCTGTTGTTCTTATCCTGTGTTGACTTCACTCTACCCGCTTTTGTCTGCAAACAGCAGCAGAATGGAGTGCTTTCGTAAGGGTCTTCTATGATGCCTTCCAAGACATTGCAAAGACATAGATACTACAAAATTTTTAATTTCATGCCCCAGAAGATTTGAGGATTGAGCAATAGACATATAATTACAATAGTTAATCATTGTGGGATTTTTTAAGAATTTTTATTAGGTTGAAAAGCGACAATATATTCCAGCCTTTCCACTCTCTATCCAGGATCTCAAAAAGTTTCAGTAAAAAATGTTATAAATATTTTGCAGACTATAGGAGTATGAGGAAGAAAAGCAATAAGCAGATAATGCAGAAATCCAGTCAACTCAATTTCTTCAGACTTTCTTTGCTGTAGTTTGCATTGTCTATTTAGATGATAACATTTATGAAGTGTACAGTACTTTGTGGTGCTAATACCAGCAACCTCAGGATTAAATTCACATTAGATAAATTGAAAATGAGGGAAAGTGAAGAGTGTGTGCAGAAACAAAGAAAAGAAGCTTGGCTTCAAGCATTGGCAGCATTGATGGAAAAACTCCCATTATTCTCAAAGAGGTACAATATGAAAATGCAGAATTTCTTATGACAGAAATGTCAGAAAATATTCTTAGTAGTATAACCCCAAATTCCAGATAACAAGATTTGGTCATTAAGCAAGGCATTTGGAAAGTTTTATCCTTAGAAAAATGCTAAAATTGCTGGGACTAAGAACACAGAGACAAATTCAGAGGAAACAAAGACAATGATGAGAAATCCCACAGTGGAATGTAAGAAGAACAGTGAGTAAAAGAATAGAGCTGGCTAGAAATTATATTTCTGGAAAGACTTCTCAGATGAAAAATGAAAGTCCTCCAAAGTTTGAGATGTTTAGTGGGATGAATCTTGGACATCTCTTCACTCATATTTTCAATTTTAGTTAATAGAATTAAAAATGGATATTTTCACTGTGTTTGATCTAAATTAGACTACATAATTTAGTTGAATATTTATAATAATTAAAATAAAGTTGTCTGTCAGTTGCACTTTTCTTCAACATCCTGATCCTTTCTGGTGGCTATGTTCCCTGATGGGCTGTGACTTCTGTCATGATGCCTATGACATGGTAATTATGGGTTTCACGTGGCTGTGTTCTCAGTGTTGGTGGAGACAACTACTCCAATGCCATGGTGAAAAGGATTTCCTGTCCCAGGTGAAAAAGAACACAGTTTTAGAAGGAGCAGACTGAAAAGAACTGTTACTGATCTGCACCCAATCCTGGCTTCATGAACCAAAATGCATCAACTTAATTTTGTGAAAGTTAGAGATTTAATTCTCTTGCAGAATGAAATTCTGGCATCTTCATGCTCCTGTTCTTTAGATTTTTCTCATCTCTTAAACTTTTAAAATTTTCTTTTTGATCTGAAAGAGAATGCAGCTTTGAAATGTTGTGACTACATTCAGTTCCTTAAAGAACAAACCCCATGAAAATAAATGCAGAAGTATGGCTGATTAACAGCATAAAAATGTGTCATGAACTGTTCATTGAGCTGAAAGCAAGACTCAGTCTATTTGTGCTTATCTGGCATTCACAGATCGTGAGTACCTGGGCAAGTGCAAAATTGTGTATTATATGCAGAGCCTGTCTATTGCAACTTCTTGTATGAGATTTGCTAGAGCAAGAAATAAAATTTGATTTTTAATGAAATAATTATAATGAATTATAACAGAGTGCTGTGAAGTGAAGTCATCTAGTAAGAAGTCAGGAACAACAGCATATGATTGAGATGATGTGCCCCAGGACTTTAAAAGGAAATTTCATGTGACACATAATCAGTTGCGTAAGTGTTCATAAAACTCTTCATGGAAGACTTACTAATGTGAACTGTAATTGCAATTTGATGATATGGAATTTACAAAGAAAAAATAGGTAAACCCCTTAATAAATTATTCTTGGCAATTATTTCTACTTGTCAAAAACACTGCAAAAAAAAACTTTGAAGGAGGCTATTCTGAGTTGAGGAATTTTACTTTTATCTGATATTAAGTTGGAAAAATAGATTTCTTTGTGTTTCTAAATAGAAAAAAATATACAATTATTCACAACAGGTTTTCATAGGTCTCTGAAATTACTGTGTTACAATAGTAATGCATTGCTGACAGCAAATTTAGTAACATGAACCTATTAATCCAATTAGGGGGGAAATGTACATTTTTTTTCCTCATCAAAAAAAAAGAATATCAGTGGCTTCAGTATTTGAATGCAGGTTGTTATGCACAAATACACATAAATATGTCAAAGAAGGAAATCACTGCTTTTTCTACCTCAGACTTATTCTATGGCTATACTTCTATTCCTAGCTTTTAAAAAAATTTCTATTTAACAAGTTGGAAAGGTTCACATCCTTTTTGTGGTCATCTAGTAAACAAATAAGCTGAGAGATGTTATAAAACATGGTATACGTTAATAGAAATATACTGATCTCAAAAACATAATACAGAGGAGGGCTGCATAAGAACAGGCTGTGGATTTTCAATTATTATTCTGCACGTGCCCATCAGGGAAGATATTCTATTGTTTAGAAGTAAGAGTTTAAAACAGAGGGGGCAGAAATGCTATTCTGAAAATGTTGTACATCTTTAACTTGTGTTGCTGTTTCTTGCTGGCAGTGTGCCAGAAAGCCAATATTTTTAATGAGTCTGCTGGACATTTTAGAGTTCATGTTTTCATTCTCCCAGGGTAGTTGTAATTTTTTTAAAAACAGAAATATAGTGTTTGCTGGGAGTTAGCAAAGACTGATAAATTTATTCAAAAACAACAAAGGATTTAACACTGAGATTTTAACTCTCAAATTTCAGGGCTTTCAGGTTTATTTCTAAAACTAAAACCATGAACAAAAGTCCAGATAGTCAGGCTGGTTAGGTGTAGAGCCCTTACCTGAAGTTCTTATTACTTTGTTAATTACGACAAGTTTTTATAGGGTTTCTAGACTTAATTATTAATTGCTGCTGGCATTTTCAGATGACAACTGTAATAATGGATTGTGTTATAAGTGATGATATTAGAAATTCTGGTTATGCATAATTCTGTCCGGTGCAGGTCATGAGTCTAATTGTAGGCTGGATGAAGGCTAGGTTTTCATCTGACATAAACGCGTACATTTGGATTGCTGCTTTTGAACAGATCATTTATTTATTTTCAGGGTTGTTTCCAAAAGGGGTATCTAGGTATGCTTAATTCTGTTGTGGCAGGAGCTGCTGGTTCCAGCACTGAGGTTATGGTTTCAGAGGTTTGGGTAGGTTTGGGTTTAGACAGGCCACCGTAAAACTGTTACTGCACTATGATATGTTGTAGGCTGTGGTATCAAGGGGTTCCTAAGCTAAGGTTGGGGCTGTTGCTAATGGATGAACACAACTGTGTGACTAGTGGGGACGTGAGACTAATGATGCAGCGTTAGAGAGTGTGTTGGTACTGTAATTATTATTAAAGCCACAGTGGGTTTGGTTACTGTTGGGCTTAGCAGGGGTTGACGAGCTAGGTTGGTGGTCACTGTCAGTAGCTGCCACACAGCTATGTTTGGTTCTGTGTGTACGGAAAAAATGAAAGAGAACTTGTTTCTCAAATAAATCAACAAAATAGACATGAACTTTCTTTCTTCAGAGTATACCAAGGATACTGATACGTTACTGAGCTTTCAGGCTGAGCTCTGAGCTCCTAGTTGGATCTTCAGCTAATAAACCTGCTTAATTAACTAAACCTTCACGAAGGGAGGGGATGAGCCATGATGTAACTTTTCTTTTAGAGCACTTGTCTAAAAAAAGTCCCCTGGAGAGGTGGTACCAGTAGCTCCAAATATTTGAGAGGGGCTTACCTTGGGTTTTTTTTTTTTTATTCCTTTGCTTTAGTTTTAGACATATCTATTGGCTTCTGTGCTTTCCTGCTTGCAATGGCCGTTGTTCCAGACAAGTCTGTGTAAGAAGAAAACAGCTGCTGTGGTGCACTGTGAAATTTCCATTCTTAACAACGACTGGATAGCAATGCACAGGTTTTATATTAGAGGATTTACAGCATCTTTATATTCCATGATTAAATATTCCACTTTTCTTGGTGTGAAACTTATGAAGCAGGAATGATATAGGAAATCTGTCTAGTATCACTTATTTTTGTATACCTAAATTTATTACTCTGCGAATGGACCTCTTAGCAGGCTGATCCGTGACCTAAGATTACCTTTTGATTTAAGTTTTTAGGAACAAGGCTGCTTGCCTCCGTACATCTTACTGTGCTAATAAGGTACACTCTAAACAACATTTATTTTTATGAACATCTGGAATTCTTCTTTGTTGGAATTTTTTCTGTTGTGATTCATCTTTTTGCTAATACTTATCTGATCAGGATAATGGAACAGTAAGTTTACTGATATAAACTGATATTTGGGACTTAACCTTGTTTATACACTCTTTTAGACCTTGAGTTGAAGATCTGCATGCTGCTGGAGTAAAGTCAGACTGAGAAACTATCAGGACCCCTGTAATGGTAAAATTCATATCAGAAGGCCTTGGAAGTTTCAGACCAGAGCATCTTTAGACTTTGATGCTAATCTGAGAATAAAGAAACCAAATCCTGCTCTTGACACTACAGCTGAAATGTTGGATGAGTTTTGAGTAGTCTCTTGGTCTTCCTGCCTGCTGTTTGCTGTATCTGTTTAGAGTATAACCTTTGGGGATCAGGGTTTATCAGGAATTTGTAAAGTAGATTACTGAGCATGGCAGATTGGGAATCTCGGCTGAGGACTTCAGGAACTGTAAGGCTGTGGATTTGTGTTAGGATTTGATCCAAATTAACAGATTGTTGTTGCTGATCACTAACATCTTATTTTCGTCTCTTCTCCTTGCTCCACACTGTGCCATGTGTCACTTATCTTTTGCCAGCTTTGGCAGTTATCTAATTGTGTGTTTAGAACTTGCTAAATCAGCAAAAAAGTAATTGAGGGGAGGGAAAAAAAGAGAATATTTTTAGTGCCAGTAAGACAGTGGTCTGGGAAGGCTGTTATGAGTGATCAGGGAAGACTGAGAAAGAGGAATACAGCAAGAAGGAAAGAAAAACAGGGTGGTTAAGAGAGAAAGAATAAAACCCGCTCTCAGTAGCGAATTCTTAGTTCAGCTCCGCTATAGTGAGAAATCATGTAATAGGGATGGTGCGTTCGTGTGAAGTTTCTCTCCATTTTTGGTTGTGCTACGTGAACAGCTTCCTGCAAGTCACTAGAACGTTAACAGTATAAGGTAGTGGGCTAAATCCTGTTATTGCCTAATGAGGCATTAGAGTGAATGTATTTCAGCATTTGATATTTATAACTGGTAAAGTAGCAACGTAGCTCACTATTTTCCATATCCCTCTTACTCCTGTCACTTCTTCGATCTGGAAAAATGCAAGGCAACCTGGGAGATTAAAAAAACCTCATCTTCCAACTATTTTTACTTTGGTTACTCTGTTGCAATTTTTTTATGCGGTTTGCTGGATGAGAGACAGAAGGAAAGGAACACCAATTTCTCAACAGACTATTAATATTTTGAATCTTTTTGAGTTTTTACTGGAGTTTGCTAATACAAGGAGGAGCAACAGGATTTTTGAAAATATGCAGACTTCGAGGTTAGTGATCATTATCTATGCACTGACTCGCACAACAATTCTGTATGAGTTATGGAGAGCCATATGGATATTTTTCCCTTAACTAAAAAGTAAATCCAGTTTCTGGGAACAGATGCTCCTTTGATAAGGCTCTGCCAATAAAGAGCGGCAGTTCTGCAGTATTGTGGGCTAACAGTGTATTCAAAGAGAAAATGAGCAAACCCAACATGGCATCAAGGATCAGACTGATTTTTACTGAGACATCAAAGTACTGAAAAACAAAACTGCTTTGAAACTTTGCATAGATTTTGTGCAAATAAAAGGTGTGGGTATGTGACGACAATTAAATGATGTGAAGATATATTTGGGCAAGTTCTAAAGAAGCGTAGTGAGGTGCAGATAATGGGGTAGCTGTCCCCAGGCTAACAGTCCTGCAGAAAAAGGTAATACTTTTGATATTTGAGCAAATTGATTTAGCGAGTCAGGAGACTAGCGTGCCGTAAGTGGTAAAGTGAGGAGTTTTTAAAAAATACACAGCTAATCTTTTGCCTTCTAAAGTCTCCTTCAAATCTTTATTTTGAAACTCTCACTTTTTAACAAGTGTAGGAATGGAAAGTCATTGGAGGAAGTGGAAAGAAGTGAAGAGAAAGTGTCCAGGAGAGGGGTGAAGAGCTAATGCTTTATAACAGAGCCTCCAGGTGTCATGAGACAGACAGATGAAACTTTGTCTGTCTTTGGCTGAAGTTTGACAAGTAAATTGATCAGCGCGTGTGCTACTGGAACCACTACTACTGCACACTGAGAACGACTGGGTATTTTCAGTGTCAACAATGGTCTTTATTGCTTATAAATGGAATGAGGGAAGTCAGAGGGCAAAATCTCTTTTAGAGAGCAACTGTGCTGGCAGGTGAGATACGAGCTTGAATGCAAATGGCAGCAGCCTGCACTGCCAGCACTCTCCCAGAAAAGCACGTAGCACAGGGCCAGGCAGGCAGTCTTTACAGTCTTATTAAAACTTCTGAATTTCTCCTGTGGATCAACACCCTCTATTTCTTTTTGTGATTGTGTGAAAGACAGGCACCGAAGCAGATATTATATTGGCACCTCATTTTCTATGTTCTTCCGGTGTGCAGCGCAAGGTAAACCTGCGTGCTTAATGTGACAGGTGCCACCTTTACTTCTTCCATCTTGCTGTTTTACCACTGATACAATTGCATTATAACTCAGTCATCAGTATAGGGCAGGACAGTAGAGCTGCTCATGCCAGTGTATTTTTCTTGTTGAAAGATGCCCACTTGACAAAACAAAAACTTTATGGGGGAGCTTTGGTTTCCAAAGTTCTCCAGTTTGAAAGTTTTATACTTTAAAATTTAATCCAGAGTTTTGTTGTTAGAAATATTTTTTAAATTGCACTGAAAAGGCTTTAAAAAATTTATCCCGCTCTGTTTTGCTCTGCACAGCCATGTAAGTGATAAAAGAAATGTGGGGTTCTATGATCTTCATCCTATGTCTGGGCAGGAAGGCTTTACCATGTTGCTCCTTTCGTATGCCACACTCAGACACTTATCATCAAATTGGCTAGGGGACATAAAACCAGCTGAGGCGCAGACTGGAGTCACATTTTCCAAATGCACAACATAGCAAAGCTAGGCTAGTGTGAGGGCAGACAGAGATAAGCAAAACCTTAAATGCAAGAGGAACCACAAGCCCCAGCAAGGAGCAGCATTTGTTTGCGTTCCTGCAAATCCACTTCCTGTTACCTGGGAAACAGGCATTAGATCAATTTTTACCCCATGAAGTTTCCTATAAATTAAGTGCCTTCTAATCTGTTTTTATTGTTTATGTCAGTCTATTTAACATAGAGTACACTTTCTTCAAACAATTTGCAGGAGTTTCTTTTGGGGAAGATTGGTAGGCTGAGTAAATCCTCTTTGATGTTTTCCTGAGGAAGGTGCTGTCAGCATCTTGACTGTTTCTAGCTTAAACTTCACATAACCACAGGGCTCTTTCTGTGACGTAGTAGCTATCTTTTGCTAAGTCTTTATGGCAATGCTGTACATATGTAGAAATCAGTACTGCCTGCTCCGGCATCAAAGGCAAAAACTGATATCTCTATGATGAGGTACTTTCTAATATGATACATATGTCTGACAACAGGTAGGTGTAATGACAACATCTAGAGATAAGAAGCAGCAGAGAAATGACAGCACACTGATCTATTCCTACACAGAGAATGGAAAGAACGTGTTAAAACTGTACATTAATCTATTCTCATTAAAAAGCCGTAAACCCACATTTGTACAACCATTTAAGTAAGGGGCTCTTACACAACGAGCAAGGTGGAAAGACAAAGCTCAGGTTAAAGAAGCTGTAAAAATGTAGTAATTAGTAGGCTATGCTGTCCTAAAATTGTATTTTATTAATGCTTAGAGAACTTTGCAGTTTGGTAATTTCAGCAGGCTTACAGTACAGTCGTTCAACCAGAAAGAAGCGCATTGTCTTTGATTTGGAGAGGAACTATTATTTTGCCATTTCAGTGAAGGACAGATATACAGCTTTTAAATATCTGACTAAGTTCTACTTACTCTTTAATGAGTGCAGGTGGAATGAGTGGATGGAGCCAAAGAAATACCAAACCACTGCTGGTCGTAATCCTTTGGAGAACTGATTTCTGAATTTAGAACTATTATTAGCAAAATAGTATTTTTTTTTATTATTATTACAAACTTTTGTATTACTATGCCTACCCACAGATATACATGAATGTTACATGTGTCACTCTTGTTGTGGTATTTCCTGATTTATTTCAGTAGAAGTGGCTAATTTGTAAAGAAAAATATTTCTAAAAATTTAATCAAATTTTTAATGTAATATATCCATGAAAAGATCATGATTTAATCAAATTTCTAATTAGCACTAAGTGTGATTTTTTTTTTTTTTTTAATAACTAAATTTACATTTCTGGCCTAACACTAGATTTTGCTCTAAAAATAGTCTGGTATCTTTAGCAAAACATCAACATTCTTTTAATGATTAGTTAAAATAAATCACATGATAATATATCTCTTAGTCTGCATAAGTGTGCAAATACTTCTAGCTTTGATAATTTGCAAATACCAAGACTACACTAATCGTCTTGATGTTATATTGTGTTCACCGTGCTACTTAAAAATAACAGTATTCAAAACAAATAAACCCTGAAGTGATAGAAGCATGAGTGATTTAATTTTTTATTTGTTACATTAAAAGTTAACAGATCTTAGTTTAATCAAGACTAGCAGATATTTTGTTTTCTTTAGACCATATAGCAAAAAGAGGTCAAATTTAAATTGTCATTAAGGCACTCTCTACCTTCTCCATTAATAAACACTTATCGGTCTTTGGACTTCAATGCACCTTGAGTCACCAATTGCCATGTAAAAGAGAAGCTAAAGTAGAGAAAGATGTGCTTTTACTTCAAGTGAAGAAGATCCATTTGATCTGGAAGCCTCCATCACATCATCCATGGCATTGCTTTTGAAACTGGTCCTTATTACTCATTTCCATGATTTGGCTATATTGGCTATAAGCATTTGCTTTTGTTGATTGACAACATAATTTTTAATATTTAGAAAGAAGTGACTGTAGTACATCTGATTTCTGTAGGGCAGCAATTCTTGGTATTCCAGGCGGGTGCTGGGGAAAGGTGCCCCATTCCTATAAAGAGACCCTCCAGCGGGGACTGCTGGTAGGTGTTTTGCAGCTTAGGTCTGATAACTGTCTTGGTGTCCTGTGCGTTGCCCTTCTCAACTGCATTATGTGTTCAGGTTTAGCATTATTTATTCAATTTCCTGCCTCTAATGGCTCTAAGAATCACAGCTATTGAATACGTCTACCACTACCAAAGGACTTCTCATGTGCAGTTGGACAATCTTGTAGGTGAGAAGCAGGTTGTGTCAATTCAGTGACACAATCAGCAGCTGGTTGTGCTGGATGCAGAGTACCTTTGACTCTCCTGACACTGCTGGGAGGAGGAACTCCTGGCAGGGTTCAACTCTTTCTCTTTAAAAAGGCAATGCCAGCAATGCGAGCTGAGGCTCGTTTATAAATGCTGGCTGTTGATACTGCACAGACATTCCTTGTCCACTTTATCCTTGCAGGAAGACTGNCTAATTTAGATAGTCAGCATGTTTGTTTTTAGAAGTCTCATATTCTCAAAATGTTTGAAGGGCTATTGCTGGGGGAAAAAAGTTCCAGCTCCAAATCTCTGACTCAGCTGCTTCAGTAGTGTTGTAGTCTGAAGAGAACAAAGAAGAATTGATTTTTCTCTACAGTGCCTACAAAGTTGACAAGATATGAGCATCTCTCGGTACACAATGTCCTTTATCCTACCTGTGCTCTTTGACCTTGATTATTCATTTTCACTTCTGGAATGGCTTGCATTTTCAGATGTAAGACCAAAGCAGCCTGACAACACAGGGCATCCATGTGATCCATGCTCATAACACCAAGATGAATTTGAGTAATTCATATACACTACTGCCAGCTTGATGGACAGTTGCATACTCACAGGTGTGTAATCAGATTGTTTTTCATCTAATTTTGGCAAATGGGACAATTACCACATAAAGGAATCAGCAGTTCAGAGACTCCTCTCGCAGGATTAATGGAGAGCTAGCTTTTGCCATGACTCTCAGTCTGTTAGACTGCAAAAGAGTGTACTTTTTTTTCAGGTTTGAAATGACCCTAAATATCCTCATTGGAGTCCTTGTATATTTTATTCTGTCAGCTAGATTATTAGAATTATTTTGTTATTCTCTTTTTCTTTGTAAAGTAACTGGAATGATTCATAGCAGAAACTTCTTTCAGTAAATGTATTTAAATTTGTAAAGGGAGGATTAAATTAAAAACCAACTGCTAAATGCTAAGAAGAACAGGACTGTTGAATGCATAATTCTGCACCTTGACTTCAGAGATTTACCCTTTTTCCAAAATACGTTAATGCAGTATCCTGTTGATTACTGAATTATTAAAACCACTATTGATTTATTAATATAATGGGCCTAGATTATTGTAGCCACCTCATAGCTGTACTATTAAAGTGACTGTCTTAAATGGCACAAAACATTATTTTGATTATGCTACTTTTCCTCTTAAAATCCATTTCCCTAGATATTGAAGAATCTTGGATGTTCACAAAGGTATTTTCACAAAATTTAGTAAAAAAGGTAAATGAAAATACTAACCTTTCTAATACAAAGTCCAAAGCTGAAAATGTATCATTATACAAATGGTCTAGTAAAGTGAAACAAATCAATATTTAATACCAGTTCTGCATCTGGTCTTAAGGTTCCAACTTAATGGAAACTGAACCTAAGCAATGGATTTGTTAGGTCCATATCCCAGGAAAGCGTTTAATTTTGCATAAATTGAATCAACAGGAAATAAGGAAAATGCTCACATTTTAGAGGACACTGAAAACTTTGCAGGATTGGAACTTGCATCTTAAAGTCAATAATCCTGGAGGTCTTTATAAGAATGCCTTTAGCTCATAAACGTGTTTGTGCAAAGTATTTTGTTATGAGAGAGATTTAGAAGGTTAAAGGAGAACTGAAGGTTAGGAAGTAGTAGGACAATTTCTGAAGGTGAAGAAACTCTTTTTCTTGGGTGAATGTAGTGAAGAATGAGATAGTATCCTTTTTTAACCTACCAGCGTTTTTTTCAAAGTTGTTTGGAGACATTTGGACCTAATTCAAACCCACTGAAGTCAATGCCAATATTGGTGATTTCAGTGGAAATTGGAATAGGACTTCATATTGTTAACAAAGATGAGATTTAGGTTTCACTGTAGCTTACAGAGTACAGAAATATGTGCAAAGAACTTCAGGGCTGCTTGCTTCCCCCCTGACCCCAGTTTTAGTACAGAACTATCACTTCTTAACAGGAAAACTGACAAAACCAAACCTCCTGAAGTGCAGGGTACTTCCTCATAACTTCTGCTCTTGGTGGAGACCATGTATTGTGCAATCCTTATTGTAGTTCATCAGCCCCATAATGGACGCCTAAAGTCATAAGTTGTGTGAGCACCTTTACACCATGGTGGTTTCATGTTAGGTCAATTTCATTACTTCCCTTTTATTGTTTTTATGGTAAGCCTTTTATAAATATATTGTGATGATTTTCTTTTCACTTCTTAGGTCTGTTTCCTGCTTTTCAACATGTGCATTTTCTATCCTGTATTTTTCAGTGCTTCCCCCCCCCCCCACTTCTGTTCAGGGTTTTCCTCTGCTTGCTGCTACTACCACTTTTTTCCTCTCCCTGAGAACTGTCACTAGGATGCTCTAGATGTGACAAAAGTTTGACACTCTGCCAAATCTTAGAGCTTTTGGTCACAGTCAAACATTATGAACATTATGCATAAATTTAATGGATGCTAAAGCAGTTAGATATAATTAGAATAAGGACAAATTAATCTGGCAAAACAAGATGCTGAGCTTTCATGAAGTACCTTGTGGGCATGTAAAAGGCTGTTGATGCTCCTCTGAAGCTGTCACAACTTAAAGACATCGTGTAGGACTTAAGGAAGAAAGTCTGAAGATGGGAAGAATGGTTATAGCCTTTCTGAAAAAGGGCATTCCTCTTTGAAACAGGTTAGGCTTTTGTTTCTTATTTGAATTTATTTGTGAAAATGAATGAAAAGTAGGAGTGCTTATTGTGAGCACACATGCCTGGCACTGGGCTCCAAATCCTCCAGTGGACCTGTGGGCTGAGTCAAGTTTCTTGCCTTCATACTGGCAGAGACAGCTTTAGTCCTCTGCAGCTGATCTCATGGGAATTGGAAATAAGAGCCACATCAGCTGCAGCCATGGCTCAGCACACTAACCTAGCTGATCGTTGCTTCAATTTTATGTTAATATGCTGGGTTGTGTTTTGTGGTGAGTCTATGTTGCTGGTTCTGCAGACTCTGCAGTGGCACAAAGAACGGATAACAGGGTGGGACAAACAGGTGGCTGCAGCCACCTCTGTCAGCTGCCTGCTGAGCATGATGGTGGCTTAGAAGTGACTGGCCTCAGCAGCTTTAACAAGATTTCTTACTGTCTCTTAAAGGTCCTCATTGTCTATTGTAATCTGGTGCTTGGGGCATCATTTGTTTGAATGTCTATTTTACCTCACTGTGGAAGCATTAGCAGTTTTAAAACATGTGTTCAGTAGAGTCAATATGTAATAAGTTAAAGCATGATGTAAAACTATGTTAGTTGAAGTGCATTCAGCTCTGTGTGGACCCTCTCACTCAGAAGCGAAGTACCCATACAGGGATCTAATGAGCTTTAGCTAATGTGCTTTCACTTTGCAGCAGTCTTTAATTAGTTGTTCCATTCCCTGTGTCCCTTAATCAATGCAGACTTCAGCTTTTATGCATCCTACCCACCATCTAGTGCATACTGTATGTCACCAGAAAGCTCAAGAAAGAGTTCACACCTGCGCCCCCTCTCCCCCCAGATAGAGAAAAATATTGCTGTCTCTTACAATACTATGGTTTGCTTTAAAATACAATTAGGTTCCCTCAGTGGCACTGTAGTATGCTCTCTATATACAGATCTGGAGGTTGATTTAACTTCAGTTATTAATCTCAGCAGCTGTTTATGGCATTGTATAGTGCAGCACTAAGAAATAGAGATTATCCCTTAAATAAATGTAAAGATATGCAGGCAGTGGAGTGCAGTATTCTCATAACAGCCTAACCACAGGTATGCTATACTGCTGTGTAATAGACCCTGCACTTAGAATAAAGTTTAAACTGTCTTTTCTCTGCCACTATTTTGTGGGATTTTTTTTTTTTTCTTTTGAATTGCCAGAAAAGTTAAGGTGGCCATAGTCTTTCCTGAGGGCTCAGAAATTTGGTCATAAAATTAAGATGAACTAGTCCCTGCTCAAAACTGTTTGTCTATGTTATAATATTAATGTCCTTTATGTTGGGGGTTGATGCCAATATTTGTGACATAATAACAAGCACTTCTGTGGCCATAAGTTTGTGACAATTTCTGTCCCGTGGGTGAGCGTTAAGTCTGTGAAACTTCACCTTCAGCAGAAACTTTATTTCATGGAGTTCCCAGGGTGCAGCAGTACCTGAGCTTCTGCACTAAAATGGTGTCTCGTTGCAGGATGCTTTCTTCTATGTGGCCACGTCTTTCCAAGAAGCTTGGAAGAACAGAATGATTTTTGAGTCCTCTGTTTATCTGTCAGATTTTGTTGAAATTTAGAAAACCATTTAAAAAAATAAATGGGGTTGGCAACATATGTTGTTATTGTATCAGCAGGAATTATATCAGTATTGTTGTATCTGCAGAAAACTATGTTAAAAAATTACAAAATGCTAGAGTGCAGATCACTGTATTTTACAAACTGGCCAAGTGCTAAAGGACATACATTTAAAAAATCTTAAAGTAGTTTTATGAATGTCATTATTTTTCAATACAGTTGCTCTTTCTAAGCGTTTTCATATCTGTTTGTAAAATGTTCTGTTTATAAGTGAACATCTGCTGTTTGTTCTGGGTGCTACCCTCCACAGCCACCCTGTGACGTGGGTCTTGCAGTGGCTCCTTTCCTCTTCACTCCTTGCCAAATGAACCCCAGCTGTGCAGGCAGGGGTAGCTGGGGCAAACCTTTGTTTCTAGCACCTTTGTACAGGTGTGGCTGGGGCTTGTATGAGGCACACAATTCTGGGGGGGATCTACAAGAAAGAAGACAACTGTCTTTTTTTCCTTTTCAGTGAGAAGAGGCTCAGAGTGTCTTGTCAGTGAGATGTGGAATGGAAATCAGTAAAACCCTGTAGCTAGTAGCTAAATTGCACAGCTACGACTGAATACACCAAAGAAGGAGGTCTCTTAGGTAGGAAGGTGCTATTTCCAGAGTCTGTTTTGTGCATACCTATTTGCGTTAGATTTGAACCCACTCACTCAGACAGCATGGGTTTGACTGCCTCAGACATTGCTGCTATATTACTGATGTTTCACTTAGGAGAGAGAGAACAGCACAGAAAGAACAAAGAGAAAAGCAAATGAAGAGCTATTGTGTAATGCGTGAGGGAATTTAGAGGAAAAAAATACAATAAATATACAATTTATAGCCTGCTTGTATCAGACTAGCTTTTAGGGAATGTTTTTTTTCGTCCCTAAAATAAAGCAGAAGCGTTGTTTAAACTAGACAAATGCATTTAAACTTAAAGTAAACCTTAACCAGTCCACCTAAATGGAAAAGAAAAGAAAGAATGAATGAGGTTCCAAGTACAACACTCAAAGAAAGAGTATTCAAAGTGCCTGGCCTTGAAGATGTTTATATAGAATTTATTGTAACATATTGGTGGTTGGGCAAGTTGAGTGAAAGGAAATAAGAAATCCCAGCATAAATACATTATCTAGTCCCAAGATTAAACGAGAGAGTAACCGCATTTGAAAAACAAAGAAAGTCTGGTTAAATTTCTCTTGTATTGTTTTTCATTTTAGCATGAATTAAATGTCTTAGCTTTTAAATCAGCTTTTATTGTGCAGTGCTGATGAATAGCAAATACCAGGCTTATGTTTTAAAAAGGCACTTGTGATGATTTTGGGATTTACAGACCATGACCTTGTCTTCCTTAGCACATAGTAAATTGCTTGAAACTCTAAGGAAAAGGAGACTAATAGAACACTTAGTATACTACATAACAGATACAAACTAGAATGGTTTATGTATAAAGGAAAATAAAACTTGTCAGATGTTCTGTAGTTCTAAGTATATTAAAATAGGGCACTATATTTCTGTTTGAAGTCTTTCAGAAAATTTTGTTGATGGTGTCTTTTGAATTGAGGAGAAATGCTGTCATGAATAAAAAGTTAAGAGACAGAGATATCAGAAAGAGCCTGAAGTTCAGAAATATTGTGTGTTAGCTGCTAAAGTCACTCTACAATCTCCCATACTTGCTGGGCTCCAGCAAGTGAGGCGATGTCCCGCTGAGCTGTCATGCCAGTGTAAAAATGCTATTTTGTGTATGGAAGGTCTCATCATAGGCATAATGAAAATGAAATCATTGATTTCTTAACTTGGCCCCCTGCGATAGGCCGGTGGAGAGGGAAGAGGTTTTCTTCAGGACTTTTGGTAGAGAAAGCTGTCTCTAGTCTGACCTTGGCTGAGAGGTGTTAAAGGACTGTATTTCTTGCCGATTTAGGCTCCCACAGTCTTGTTTTTCAGCAGCTGTTGGAGGCTGTGCATGGCTATCCCATGATCTCTGTCATTACTTGACCTATCTCAGAGACATATGACTGTAGGAATATAGAACAATGGACTGGAAAAATGGAACAGAATCCAGTTTCTTATTACAGTCATGTATCCCACCATCAGATACAATGATTTCTTCCTGCACCGTGGTGGCAGATGATTCCTTTTATATTGGTTATGAACGTCTCCCAATGTGTATCTTTACAGAGATAGAAATCCTTTTTTTCCTAACCTGCAGCGAAATCATACTAACCCGTTCTTCAGCTTAGTGTGGGACACCAGGGCTTTTCTGTGTTAACTTTGTGGTCTGTCAGACATACAAAAGGCCCTGGATGCCTGCTCTTCTGAGGTGCTCTTCTGCTTGCTAAATCCTAAATACGCCTCTGCGCTTATTATGCCGAGTCCTGTGTTGGTCTGGTCTAAGGGTGTTTCATACCACATCAAAAAATCTGCAAGCAAAAGAAGAAATTGCTAGCTCATGGTTTTCAATGAATTCTGAAGGAGAGGCATTAATTTTAAAAACTTCTGGCTAGATCGGATAGCTTCTTACTGTCCCTTTTGAAGGCTGGATCTTGTATAAGAAAATAATGAGATTTATCGCCATTATTTTTCAGTCCCCACTTCAAATCTCAGTGCTCCAGTGCCTGGATTTATTCCAGATGCTGCCATTCTTATATAAGCCCAAGGCACTCTGTCTTTCATCTGAATGCTTGTTGGATTTTAATCTTTCTTTTCTGCCTGTCTCAATACCTAATAACTTGACTCATGCACGTTGAACTACAGCATGCCACTGCCCATCAGTCAGCCAAGTCACCAGAGGCAGCGCCAGCAGCTGACCCAGAGCCAGAACACCCCACATGCACTCGACAATCACATTTCCCCAGCTCTGTAACCCTCACCCAGTGTGGGCTGGAGCACCGGACATGGTGTGATTATGCAGGGGGGAGCGTCTCTTTAAGTAATTCAAGGGACAATGTCACTGACCACAGCAAGCGTATCTACCTGGATACCTTACTGCCTTTGATACCTGCAAAACCAGATTAAGAATCTGGGATGAAGTTACAAGACAGCTAAAGACTACAGCTAACACTGGGATGGTTTTCTGTTCGTAGGGGAGGCTCAGTTTTAAGCTACTGTACAGGTCTAATCCCTAATTACTTCTGTGATTCTCTATATGAAGATCTGGGATACCATTTTGTATGCGGCTAGGCCATTTCTGCTGGTGAAGAGAAAGAAGACATAGTTTATGACCGGCCAGCTGGGGAGGGGCAGCATGGGGCCTCACAGTGGCCAGCACTTCTCAATAGTAGTTGTCTGAGGATCACCTGGAAAATAATGAATGTTTCTCATTGTGCAGTGCTTCCTTCACTGCTGCATTTGCAGTATACCTTTTCTCAGGTCAGAGACGTTGCAAACAGAATGGCAGTCATTGCTCCTGTGAGAATATTGTCCTCATGACAGAATATCTAGCTACGCAATGAATTGCATATGCATCCCCACCTCTGCTTATAGGCTACCTTGTTGTAGGTAGCCCATCCTGAACATGAAACAAATCAGTTTCAAGTATGGTTGTATTGCTGCAGGAAAGATTGTTGTGAGTCTCAGATGTGGACTTTTGCTCATTGCAGCTTGCAAAACTATCCAGGAAATGCTAAGATGTATTTCTGGTGTCTTTGTCGTGTCCAGATATGAAGCACATCTCCATAGTGCAAAGATAGTCCCATGTTTTTTTCTGAAGCATTGGTTCACATCACAAATAGAAAGATTATTCTTATCAAGGAGCCCCCTACAAATATCTTTATGATGGAATGCTGCCCTCATCCTGCAGTGAATATGAACAGTGGCAGACAACGCAGAGCTAGATACCAAATGGTTTGCCCATGGTTGCCTGCTGTGGCTAATTTGACAGAAATATAGTCATACGCTTATGCCAGATCTGCATTATGTTTGTGGTTTTTTTAGGTCTTCCAGTAGGGACACAGCCAAAGAAAGGAACAGAGGAACTGAAACTGCAGCCTAGAGAACAGAAGTGGTCTTTTGTTTAGTCAATGGAAAGTTAGGTGTTTAAATGCAGAGGCTGGCAATGTTGAATCCCTGTTCCTGCAGACCCAGAACGTGCATTTGATTTTCTTTTTCTGATCTTACACTCTCCAAAGCTTTTGCTTTTCCTCTGTAGATGATTATTTTGACAGTCTGTCTGTCTTCTCCCACCCTTTGTCTTGGCTGCCCCTCTCTGTCACTGTAGTAACAACAGACTATTGCAAATGTGGCACCAGGGTTTTCTGCTGGACAGCAGCACTGTGTCTTTAAACTTCTGAGAGCAAATGTATTTTCTGCTGGGGATTGTTTGTGCATGAATGGTCTTTCTTGTATGCTCTTCAAGCTGTATACTTGGTCATTGAAATTATTTCACATTGCTTGTGTTCTGTCTCTGGGAAAACTGTAACACATTGTCTTGCAAATGTGTCCTCATGTTAGCATGCGGATTTATGTGCAAGCATACACACTGGCAATAATATAAACTTCTCCCAAATGTTACTGTGAATAAAACTCCTAGACAGTGTGGTAGACAGGTACTTTTTGGCCTCTTTCTTCTAACTTGGTGTACATTGTACATTTTTCCACCAGGTAAAGCAATGCAGAGTTTATTCTTTTCTGCATTGTGTCAGCATGCGGAGCCTGAGACAAGCTTGATTCAAGAAAAATAAGTTTGTAATGCTACAGCATAGCCAGAGTCTTCCTTCCTAGAAACCAAAGAAAATTTGTCATAGATGCTGTAATAGCTGGCAAACAAGTATCCTTTGATGAATGATACTGATTTTCAAAAAGATCCTGAAAGTTTGTATCTGTGTTGTGCTCCGTTGCAAAGCCATAGTGCTGGGCTTTCTGGGTAGCAAATTATCACCACTCCAAGCAATTTTAAGATGAAGAATCCCCTTTTAAAAGATATCTTGTATGCAAAATGATTTGAAAAACTCCTCAATATCACTGCTTAAGCCATCTGTAAACAGCACACTGAAAGTTTCCAGACTTAATAAATGGTAATTAGCTTCTATTAGTATTTTAGATATATGATTTCTCACAGCTTATGGTTATAGCCAAGGTATATGGGACAAGCTTTTAATCTTTTATTTGTTTGTTTTCTCCCCCCCTCCTTTTTATCCTTATTTCTTCTCTGATGTTTTTAAAAATGCATCTTAGTTGTGTAGCGATTGCACATTTTTTTCAGTCTGTTCCAATGAGATAGTTAAAAGAGTTCAGAGATTATTTATTCTGGTACGCTTTATACCTCCACTTCTTTCTCAACAAGTCAAGTCAGTGAGGAGTGGTATGAGCTAAGAAGTCTGTCAGTTCAGGTCTTAGTTCTAAAGACATCAGCTTGGGATTATAACAATATAATGTTTTTATTGTCAGAAGTTAAAATTTCTGACAAAAAAAAAAAATCAAGAGGAATAATGTCAGTTTTCTTTAACTCACTTTTTCCAATAAAGAGAGAAAAGTTACAACAAGGTTACTTCTCTGTATGCCTCCAGAACTTTATCTGCATGTGCACTGGATGTTAACGTTGTGCAATTATCTAGTATGACATAGCACCAGTCCTGCAAACCTTATTTACCACGGTTGATGCACTGGCTTTGACAACTTTATTTCCCCAATGATGACTTCATGCGTGAAGAAGTGAGGCTAGGGCTATAACATGCTTGACTTGCCACTGTTTTTGAAAGGAGCTGGAAGAGATTTAGGACTATGTAACTCCTTTTCAAAAGGTTGACATACTTCTACACCTTTGAAAGGCCTCAGCGATGGTTAGACCTTTGCATGCCTGTGATTTTTAAAGTGAGATCTGGTCTTTCAGGTCACATAGGTGCTTTTGAAATTTTTAGCCTATATCACTCTCAAAAATATTCACAAAGGAAGTTTTTAACTTAAAAAAAAAAGATTACTATTGAGTGAAAAGTCTAGACGGTAACTGGTTCAAAGCTTTGTTTCTGGTAGAAAGCTGGATGAGCTCCATTAGTATTAAGAGAAGATTTTTGGCTTCAGCCTTGAAAGTATGAATTTTCTTGGTATATAAAAGCTATTTTTCTGCACTGATATTGACACTTTGATGCAAAATTGTGAATAGCAGTTGATTTTGAGATGTTATAGGTATGCAGCAGGCTGAGATGTTTTCCTTCTGATTTTTGTGCCAGGGAAAGACTGCTAACAGTAATCCAGCAGAAAAGAAATCTGGTAGCAAAGTGCATAACAATTTTGTTTTTCTTGATTTCAGCCTAAAGGGCCATGCACTTAACATTTACAAAGAGGGATATATTTTTTTAGCTATCACTTCTGTTTGGTAAAACAGTGGAACAAATATCATATTAGGCATAATTCCTGTGAAATAAGCAGAATAAGTTTATAGATATGAAGTTATTTCCCTAGGACTATAAAATTAACAGAGAAGAATGGACATTATATTAAGTTCACAGGCATTTCAGAGTGCCACAGAAAGTGGATCTTTAGGCTGTCATGTGGAATGGGAATGGAAAGAGGCATGCCCCAACCCTTAAGAAGAGATAAAGGTTCAGTTACTATAGTGCTCAGCATACTTTTACAAGAATGTGCTTGGGGCATCCTAGGAACACTAATGACATCCTACATATAACTGTGATATTATGGTAACTAACGTGAACTTCGAATAGGAAACAAGGTAAAAGTAAAGGTTAGTTTTCCCAGTAGAAACCTGCCAGTACTGGAGACACATGAGGTTCCGTGCTGTACGGTGTATTTTTAAATAACATGGAAAAGGGATGAAGATAAAGTTGTCTGATGACATTCAGATAGTCAGGGTAATAAAAATGAAAACTGACAGCAAAGATGTGCAGAAATATCTCACAATATTGACTACAGAGTGACTGATGAAGCTTAGTGTGAATGTATAAAATGATGCGTCTGTGCAAAAATAATCTGAACTTCAAATACACAGTGATAAGTTCTGAGGCCACCTAACAAAGAGATTTCATAATAGTTATGGTTCTGTGAAAAGTATCAAGTTGTGCTTTCAATGGCAAACAAAAATGCAAACTGAATGTGAGGAATTACAACGAAAGAACTAAGAAAATAAAGAAGAAAGAAATAATTATGCCATTTTCTAAATCTGTGGAGCACCCACACCTTGAATTCTATGAACTACAGCTGCAAAAATATACAGAGAATAGAACATGATCAAAGGTATGGAGTTCCTTCTGTCCAGAAAAGGACCGCATCGACTAATGTTCGTTGAGATTGGTGAGGAAGAAGATAGAGATCTGTAGTTACGAGTAGCACAGATGAGAAGAATAGGGATGGATATTCACTGTTTCTCATTAAAAAACCTCAAACGTTGAGATATTAAGTTAATTAGGTACTAGTTTAAAACAATAACAACAGAAAGGTGACTTTTCACTAAACATACAACTAAACTGTGGAATACATTATTGCGAGACTGTTAATACTAAATCTTTGGATGGCTTCAAAAACTGATGGGACAAATTCATAGATGAGAAATACTATGTGGGCAGTTAAATGCAGAGATACCACCTCTGGCTGAAAAGCTACTGAGCTGTAGATTGCCAGGAGCTAGGAGAGCATGGTGAGGCAGCAGAACCATTCTTACATTCTTCCCTAACCATCCAATTTTAGCCGCTGTCAGAAGCAAGATGCTGGCATAGGTGCTCTCTGTCTTGTGCTGCGGGGCCAGTCTTAACCTGTGCTGATCTCATACCCAGAGACCTGTCTTTCAGTTCAGGGTGGTGACATGGGCATGATGCCATGGAGCAGAGAGATGAGAGACCCCTTTCTGTAGTTCTGATTTGTTTTTATGGTAGGTTTCACAGCCAAACAACTAAAATGATTAAGGAGCAAGAGGGAAAATTTTGGATGATGAGGTCAGATGAATGGCTATGCGATGCACCAGTCTACAAGTGTGAAGGAACTTCGTAACAGTCTGTGGACTGTAGTGTCTGGTGATGTGTGGTACCATAATTCAGAAGTTATGGGAACAATGGTGATGTATAGGAGTTGAAGGTATAGTCCCACAAATACAGTGTAAACATCAGTACAGAGAAGGCAAGTTTAGTTATGTTAAGGAGCATCAGTAGAAATAACAAGACCTGATAGGAAAAATAACAAAAAACCAAGAAATTAAAAGATCATTAGGTAATGCATAGGGGGATTGAGACATGGTTTCAGAGGCAGCTTGTAATTCTGGTATTTGTTAACTTTTGAATATTTATTTTTGTGAACTTAATGTACTTTTAATGTAGAGTTTTGGTTTCCTGAGTTTTAAAAAGAGCAAAACGGGTATCTTACCAGTTGTTTCAGAGACAGGACCAGGGGCAGAAACCTGCAGGGACCTCATGAGGCTGACCAGGAGGGAAGAGCTGGACCTACAAAGCAGAATATGAAACATGGGTGGGTAAGGCTGAGCAGCCTCAAGAGGCAGAGCTTGTTCATTGTGACCTGCTGACTGAAGAAAAAGCTGCATTTTAGTGGCTGGTTCTGCTTGACTGGACTTGACTCACTTCCAGCACATACCTGAAAAAACCTTATGTGTATTCTCAGGTGAGACCCATATGGGGCTGGCAGCACCCCTGGACATTAGCAATAAAAGCTGGTGATTTGCCCCTCTCAGTGAGCACAATGACTGGCAAGAGGGCAATGGCCATTGCTTCAAAATAGAAGGTGCTCATGAGAGTTTAAAATTAACTCACAACTGAAAGCAGTTTTGTGTTGCTATGTCAGGCAGCCTTAATGATCAGCACCATCGCCAACTCTAGTTATAGTAATGTTCTTGACTTCTTGATCTTGTTGCTGCCATGTTATTTCCCTGATGCTTTTCAGGCAGTAGCGTGGTCTCTCAAGACACCTGATAGAAGCCTCATCATTGCTAATGTTAGTGACTGGACGGAACAACACATTGCAGACAACAGTCCAATACTGTAAGGGTAATAGTTTAATAGCTCTTTTCCATATCTATTTCCATGTTTCTGAGAGTCTCTCTCACTTTCTACCAAACTTTTGGTAACTTGCTCAGGCAAAACCTTTGCCACATCCACTAGTTAAGTTGAAACAGAAAATGTAAACACAGAATTTGAGGAGGGAATTTTGGTCAAGAATTAAGTTCAGAGATCATATCTTCATTAAAACTGCATGAAAGATTCCTCTTTCTCCCTCTCCTGGCAATGCACATTCATTTGAGAGTCTGTAGTTCCTTTCTGCTTAGCTTTCAAGTTTTAGGTGAATAAGCAGAATTTGACGATTGGACTTTTTCAGAAAATAAAAGGACTGAAGAATCCTGTGAAAGAAAAGGAAAGTAGAATTGAAATGTATTTGAAAATATAGACATGAATCTCTGGAAAAGCTTTAACAAAAAGTTAAAGTTTTGTAATATGGTTGATATTTTTTGTCTGAAAACATGTATATATTTTCATATTTACCAAGTGTGCAGGTATCACCTATCAGGGCAAACAGCAAGTTGTAATGAACATGGAAAAGGCCTTTTTGCTCTGTTTTTTTACTGGCAAGATTTGCTGTCAGGCCTCCCAGTTCTCTGAGCTTGGTGATAAGAGTGGGTTGGGTGGGAGTGGGTATTACCTGCAGAGGTGCTGGCAGGGCCCACGGTTGGTAAATGGACTGCCGAGCAGCACCTGTAGGGTAACAGTGTGTTGAGGTGTGTAAGAATACTGCTGAAATATCCCAATTTTGTACTTTGTTTATTTTTTAAAATCACTTAGCTTTCTCAACTGGTCATTTACAGACTGCTGAAGTATTTTGCAAATGTTTCATAACTTGGGGGGGGGAGATAAAAAAATCCGTTTGTTACTTTTTGTGAGGGTTATATTATTTGTTTAGTATTTTGCCAATTATGTGTTATTTGTGACTTTAACATATCTGAAATGGCTTGCAAAACAGCATGGACAAAAATCTTGTGGTAAGCCACACTGGAAAAACATTGCATGTTCTTTGCTATTGATAATTTTTCATTTATTATTCCTTGCAATTTTGCTGGAAGTATTTTGGCTTTTTGTCGAGAAAGATATTCTCATTAGGTACTCAGAAATTTATTAGGTAACCTTTGTGTAGCACTTTACATTTAGATTAAAACTGCTTGACACTACTGCAATCTACACGTTCATACATGGGATGAAACATTCACGTCTCTCTTTTTGGCCACTCAACCGGGAGTGTGGCCAATGAATGTACAATGGATTGGAAAAGTAAACAGCCAGGGTTTAAAGACTTGGGATGAAGTGAAATTTGAATATTTAAAATATGTACAAAGACTTCAAAGCATCTACAAAGTGTACGTACATCTGGGTTTATAAACAACTAAAATGGTAAAAGACAAAGACATAGAAAATACAGAAATGCGTCAGTTCTAACAAAGGCCACTGTTAAATTTAAAATATGTGATAGAAGAAAAGGTAAGTTTTACAGTAACCAAATGATGGATAAACAGCAGGGTCAAACTTCATTTCAAAGTAAAATGGAGCCATTCATAACAAAGCATGTGCCTATCATTCTCAAGCAAATTTTAGTTGGCAATTGTCTGACTTCTGACTGCTTGATAGGTGCCTAGTTTAAGCTTATTGCTTAGGCTCTCTCTAAACTCATTGAGTGACAGACTTTTCTCAGAGAGTGATCCTCCTGTGTTAGGATGAATCATAGAATGGTTTAGGCTGGAAGGGACCTTAAAGATCATCTAGTTCCAATCCCCCTGCCATGGGCAAGGACACCTCCCGCTAGACCTGGCTGCTCAAAGCCCCATCCAACGTGGCCTTGAACACTTCCAGGGATGGGGCCTCCACAGCTTCCCTGGGCAACCTGTTCTAGTGCCTCACCACCTTCAGACTGAAAAATTTCTTCCTGAGATCTAATCTAAATTTACCCTCTTCCAGTTTGAAGCTATTACCCCTCATCCTATCAGTACATGCTCTTGTAAAAAGTCCCTCTCCAGCTTTCTTGTAGGCCCCTTTCAGATACTGGAAAGCTGCTATAAGGTCCCCTCGGAGCCTTCTCTTCTCCAGGCTGAACAACCCCAACTCGCTCAGCCTGTCCTCATAGCAGAGGTGCTCTAACCCTCTGATCATCTTTTTGGCCCTCCTCGGGACCTTCTCCCACAAGTCCATGTCCTTCTTATGCTGGGGGCTCCAGAGCTGGACACAGTATTCCAGGTAGGGTCTCATGAGAGTGGAGTAGAGGGGCAGAATCACCTCCCTTGACTTGCTGGCCATGCTTCTTTTGATGCAGCCCAGGGTAGGGTTGGCCTTCTGGGCTGCGAGTGCACATCGCTGGCTCATGTTGAGCTTCTCACCCACCATCTGTAAGAAGAAATTGTCAGAGAGGTTTGCATTTAGCCAAGCATTACACTTTGTTTAATTAAAAGAACAAGCACCGAAAGGGTAAAATTGTTTTTTTTTTTTTCCATTATTTTTTTACACGCTACTTTATAATATTTCCTCTGGATAAGGATGGAATTGCTAAGGTATGCTGGTTCAAGGTTATTTTTCCTTTATCAAAGCACAAGCAATTTTTCATTGTGGTGACTTTCTCTGCCCTTGAATATCTGGCAGGCAGGTGACTTGGACATAACAGTATTTGACTTGCAGAAGATGGAAGACTGACTACTGTACTCTTGCCAAATTCTGTCTGGTTAATTGACTCGGTATCAGAAGATTTCCCTGCTTTCTTGGATAAAGAAAAAAAAAAAAAGAAGTCAAGATAAAAGAATAAACTAGGAAATAGGCCTTTTCACTAAGCAGAGT
This sequence comes from Burhinus bistriatus, assembly GCA_013397275.1. Lineage (NCBI taxonomy): Eukaryota > Metazoa > Chordata > Aves > Charadriiformes > Burhinidae > Burhinus > Burhinus bistriatus. Next base: position 246,907 of record VYXH01002833.1, on the reverse strand, counting down.
GCACAAGGAAGTAAATTTAAGTCTTAAATGATTTTTTTTTTTTTACCAGGCAGCCCATATCAAGATCAGATATTGATTACAGCTTGCCTTTTTGTGCTCTGATGCTTTTTATTGACTTTTCTCTTCAGTGCCCTGTGATGCAGTACCAAAGTGATTGGATCAGTATATTTTCCCTTTGGGATTACAAGAGAAGTCTTGCATGCCTTACAGATGCGTGTATTAGGCCTCCGAATATTCAGTGTTCACATAAAATGAACAAGAAATACATCACTCTTAAAAGGCAAAGAAGAAAGCTACTCTGATGAAAATACTTTTTCTGTTCCTGTTGAGGTATCTGCAGATCTGTGCAAAGAGGTTGGAAGGTCTGTTTAAAGCAGGCTATTCCTCAGAAAAGAAATATGGCAGGACATCTGAATGTCTGTGTGTTTTCTGCTGGCCTCTGTACTGGTGATAAGGTGTGTTCATGTTGTCTTTATTTTTCCTTAATTTGGTAGAGAATTATCACTGGGCCTGATTCTCACATATTTGGGCTGTTACACCCCCTTCTAGAGGAGAGGGTTGCACTTTCATGTCCTTGTATGCTCCTGGGGCGGGGGCGATTTCTCCAAGGACAGCAGCTGAGAACTTCTGAGCACCTGAAGTTGCGTGCTTAGAAGTTGGGTTTACCCAGGACATTACAGATAGGTTTCCTGTGTTACTGTTTCCCATCAAAGCAAAGAGCTGTTCTTGTAGGTAATCAAAGTCACAGAAATTTCACAGCCAGTGGTACAGCTTTTGTTTTATTGGTAGCTGGGTGCACATTTATGCAATGTCATGTTTTGTATTGAAAGAAGTGGGAGGAGGCATGGGGGGTGTAGGGCTATAGGACACAAGCTGGATCCTTTCAGGTGCTGCTGAGAATGTCATGTTTCCAGGTCAATAACCACTCCAGTCTCCTTCAGTGTAAACTAATACTTGCCCCCTTCAGTCTTATCTAAAACACTTGTAAATCTTCTCCCATTTTAGTATGTCAGCACTTCTCAGCTCTTAATACGTTTTCTTCACAGAGTTTCTGTGAGATAAGTAAGCACTAGTCTGTAGATAAGGGGTGAGGGAATCTAGTGAACTGTTGAAGCATTTGCTGCCCATGTGTGGAAAGGTAAAAAGTAACTCAGATGAGAACAGCACCACTTTAAGCACGGTCTTTTCCTTCTTTTCCTGATCCACGTGCCTTTTAATCAACCTTCTGTCTTTCTTCCTGATTGTAGATCAGGGCCAAAGAAGAGCATGAGTAACGGGCACTTGAGTTTTGCAGAAATACTTCTCCAAATGTCCCTCCATGGACCCATGGTTCACATGGTCTGTCTCTTTCTTATGAGCACAGATCTGTATTATTAAATATTTGGACTTAAGTATTTACAACCCAAAGGCTTAAGATACTTTGTCATATGCCCAGCACACACGCCTCAGTCCCTGACTGAGGCAGACTACTTTGATTGCATGAGTGGTCAGGGGAGGAATCCTATTTATCTGAGCAGGGAATTAAGTTGAAAAGGAAAAGAGGGGAAAGCAGGCATGTGGCAGTTTCCTACTGTTTTAAGGTCAGATGTATCTTGGGAAACTTGTTCTGATCACTGACATAATCAAAATGTGCTGGGAGATCCCGTTATGCTGCCCCAGTGTTAAGACAAGAGATTTTGGATTCCTGGAGTTTTTACAGAAAACAATTCAGCCTACTTCTTTTAACAGATGAGTCAAAAAAACATCTTTGCGAAGTGTCTTACATGCCACATGGAGGGGGAAAAACCAACAACAGCAGCTGAAAGCTTAAGAACAGTCCTGTTGTAAGATTGCCTCCAGTCCCCTTTAATGCTGTGACAGCAGAGCAGCCTGCATTCCCCAGTAATGAGGGTGCAGCAGGAGGGCAGCTGCGCAGCTTTGGAGGCAGCTTTCCAGTGCTCCTTGGAGGACTGGGTGACCCTCCGCACAAACGTGAGAGAGTAATTGCCCCTTGCGATCTGGCTCAATGAGAACAGAAAATCAGCACAAGTGGAATGAGCAGTGTGAAATACCCATTATTTCTTTCCTTTTCAGAGTGCCCCAAGCAGCGTGGATTGGATTGCTGCCTTGAAGTAATTTAGCCCTTCACCCAGCAAAACGTCTAAGTGTGCATTTAACTATAAGCAGGCGAATAATCCCACTGGAATCACTTAAGGGCTCTGTGCTTAAATGCTTTGCTGGAGCGGGACCTGAGCTTGCAGCTGGTTGGGTGGCAAGTGCTGCGCAGGCCTCGTGTACAGCACTAACAACGTGAGCAACCTGAGTCCATGTTGCTTAGGCTCCTAAACAGCTCAAAGAATACACTAATCCTTGGAGCATTTCTTAGTTTTAAGTATTTTAATCCAATTGCTACCGATTGAGGAAGTAGTGCAAAAATCACTGATGCAGAGATACAGTGCATAGCATGAAGTTGTTATTATTTTTCCTTCTACCTTTTTATTTCCATAGAGAAAATATTTGCAGCAGTGGCTGCTGCAAAATGAATTCCCTTCAGTGCTGTGCGAATTCCCATATGTCCCTCTGGAATTGATTTTCCTAATGGGGAACGGTGAAGAACCCGAGAGCGCCTACTAACCACTTGATAGGCAGCACAGCAGATGCAGGCTGTGGTCCCAGCAATTGCTCACCCCCCCAGTTTTAAGGGTGAAACTGGCAGCCTGTTAATTTGAGCAGGCTGCAGTCGGGTGCTGCTTGTGCCCTCTGCCTCGAGAGCAACCTGTTCCTGTCCGCCACTCAAACTAACACAAGCTGTTTCCCAAGCAATAAATTCATTTGGAAGTAATGAGTTTGTCTACTTACAGAGATATATGATACTCCAAAGAAGGAGGAAATTGCTAACAACAACACAAAAAGATGACTTAAGCTCCAGGAGTATAGCATGGGGACATATTTCTTTCTTCTCTTTTCACACCTGGATAAACAAAAAGATACATTAATAATTACACAATAATTAAAAATTAGGTATAGATGATCTTTATAGATTACTATTTATACAGAACAGTTCTTTTGAAACAGATTTCAGTGTATGTTCTATCAATGCAATTAAAATGAATATGGATGAGAATACTGATTTTTTTTTTTAATATTAAATACTTTCCTAAGATTTTAATTTTTTTTTTTTTCTTAAAGGGATAGATTTATTTTTCAAATATTCCTGGGAAGACTTATTTTTAACTTAGAATATTTCAAATGTTATGTCCTGGCTTTCTGGTATTACTCTTTTTATTTTAGTCTTTACTTTTACTTTCCTCTGCTACTTTTCCTCCTTTTAAGGAAGCAAAAATTTTTTAAAAAAATCTAAAATCTGTAAAAATGGATTTGTCAAAAATCAGAAAAAAACTTTAGAAAATCAGCAAATCCTTTTAAAACACAATTCCGAATGAAAATATTTCAACTAACACTAGGTACAGTTTTGAATAAAAGCACTCTGCAGGCCGTATCAGAAAGATAAGGCTTCAGCAAAGAACCAGCTGTCTTAAGAATAAAAAAAGATCAAAAAAAGCTGTTCATGCGCTAGAGCTCCCTTGAAGTGGACTGTTAGGTTTAGCAAATGGAAAAGTGATGGACAACGGCATGTACGATGCCTGTTCTTCAAGGGAGGAAGAAGAGGAATCATATGGACTTATTTACTGCATTAAGAAGCTGTAAAAATCAGCTGGTTGAAACCTCAGCTCCTGTAAACTGAGGTTACAGTTGAAGGTGCTAATTCAATCTAGCTATGAATCTGTCTCAAGGAGGGATAATTTCAGCATGGACCTTCTTAGGAAGGTGTCGAAAATATCTGATTGTGGGAGTGCAGTCGATGTGTGAACAGGAGGATTTTCAAAGTTTGTCACTGGCCAAGGTGAAACACTCAGTTGAAGGTAACTGGAGTGGCTAAGCCCCTGGCACAGATTTTTAGGGCATGACCATTGGATAGCCTTTTAGTAAACCCCTGGTGTTTTGCTGACCCATAATACGCTTCCTTCTGTTTACTTACAGGTCAGTTGCCGGCCCTGCTCCTCCCCTTTCTATCCCTGTTACATTTAATCAGCCTGAGTGTAGTTCACCGTTCCAACTGTATCGATTCTTAGAGCAGATTTCATCAGAACCTGAAAAAGGAAGCATAGACTGCTTCCCTCTTATTCTTTGACTGATGCTTTCTTTTACCCTACATGACAAAGTGATAGATGTACTTAGTTAACTTTCTGCAAAATCATTACTGCCACCCTTACCGGTTGGCTACCCAGGTATTGGTTAAATAGCTGTCATGTGTTTGTTACCTGAGACACTGCAATACTGTACAATCAGACCACTAAGTTTCTTCTGTGGTTGGTCCTGTGGAACTGGTATGAAATGCATAGGTAAGGGAGGAAAAAACTAGCATCCATTTTAGCAATCAGATTTTTCCAGGTTTAGCCTCAGATTAAAGCTGCAAATTGACAAAAGTTCACTCATAGAATCATAGAATGGTTTAGGTTGGAAGGGACCTTAAAGATCATCTAGTTCTAACCCCCCTGCCATGGGCAAAGACCTCCCACTAGACCAGGTCACTCAAAGCCCCTTCCAACCTGGCCTTGAACACCTCCAGGGATGGGGCCTCCCCAGCTTCCCTGGGCAATCTGTTCCAGTGTCTCACTACCCTCAGAGTGAAAAATTTCTTCCCGAGATCTAATCTTTGTGTTCCTGTTGATGAACATTATACCAGAATTTCTCAGATAAGTTCTGGTTCATCACGTCTGGTGTACGGTTTGAGATTGCGTATACATTAATCAGGTGGTGGGAGACAATTTTTTGTAGTTTTAAAATTGCATTTTAACTTTTTTTCCTTTTGTTTTGTAGTAAAAGCAGTTTGAAAATTTGTAAGTGAGAAGTGTTTTTGTACCAAAAAATCCCCTCTCTCTTCCCCTCCTCCCCAAATATTTGGCTGTGAGGTTTTCAGTTTCTGTGCTTTGGTAGATGTCTTCATCCTGACTCATAGCCCTTTACCCAGAAAAATTAAGATACTGATTTAAATAAGCAGATTCAAAGCAAATTTTTTATCTTCTTTTGTACTTAACAAGTGTGCACAAATAAGGAGCCTGATCCCAAACCTTTTTCTGAAATAACAGTACAGTTAGGTCCCACCCTTGTGAATAAAGGCTGCACACATATCTCGGGAAGTAGAGATCCTGTTTTCATATTTGACTGGTACAGGGCTGGCACTTTTTTACAGGATAGATAGGAGCCTTATTTCTTATGGTACTATAACCTTCTTGCCTACAGTGTTGTATAGGAATTTATAAAGTCAGGCTAATTCAGATTCAACAATTATCGTTAGACATTGGCATTTGAAAATTTGTGGCTATACTTTACACTGTATCCCGCACAGTTGTTTTGCTTTTCTCTCTGTATCTTTTTTTTTCCTCTCCAAATTTTCTGTGCCTTTCTGTTGCTGTCTTCTGCCTTTTAGTGCATTTCTACTGCAGCACCTGTGTGTTCAGCCCCTGGCAGCTTCTGAGCATTAGTGCTTCGAGGGAACAGAATCCCCTTAATTTTACTTCACCAGCTCTCTCACAGAGGCTGATGAACACAGAGAGTCAAAAGAGCAGCATGAAAATTAGTATGAATGTGAGCACGCCATGGCTTGCCAAGAACAATATTGCCTTTGCTTTGCTAAAAACGTTAGTTGTAAATGCAAAATATAGGGGTCCCTCATATAACAGATGCAGTAAATTGGTCTACTGCCTCATGAACAAGCTTTTCTCACTTTGCTTCTTGCTTTTTCCTTCCATTCTCTAAACAATGTTCAAATTCAGCCATGTGTAGCATAGTATACGTAAAAGAAGTAAAGAATCTCCAAGACCTGTGTGATGCTACAAGTGTAACCACGATCTTTCCCCAATTTACACCATTCTTTTCTGTTGTACTCAGGTTTTTATACCATCATCATTTCTGTAGTGTCATCTTCCATGCAGATTTTTCAGTGGAGTGTCTCCTGCCAGCACTAGTTAGTGTCTTTCAAATGAGTTTTTATTGCTGGTCTCTGTCTTGTCATTCCACCTGTCTGAGTGGATGCCCACTGGCAAGTCAAAGATGCCATGCTACTTGGTGTTATCTCGTGGCTCTGCCAAGCTCTGATATGTCCTTTCCCCTTCTAATGTCAGCAAGGAGATAAGCTTGGCCCCAGTTTCAAGTGTGTGCTACAGTCTTTGTCCCCTTTTCTTACCAGTCTCTCCAGCACAGTCCCCCTTCTAACAAGTTTAGATTTCTGGTTTGGGACTTTGGTAAAGGTCCTTTTAAAACAAGTTTTGCTCATTGTAGAATAAAATAAGGCTGTCCCACTATGTAAGCGCTATGTACTTTGCACGGCTATTCCATCTACAAATTCAGTTGTGGGTGTTGTTGTTGGTCCTAGTAAGAATTCTGAATGATCTGGGCTACTTGGCTACTGGGCCTGGGAGACCAGGGTGGGTGCCTACCTTGGAGAGTGACCCAGAAGAAGCAGTAGCTGTATTTGCTGGGAGCACTCCAATATGTTTTTCGTGTATGAATTCTCTTGAGCTGCTCATTTAACTCATCTCAGCCCATTCAGGAATTTAGTTGGAAAGTACATGAGAACGTTACACTAAATTTTGTTCCTTTGTTGTTAAAAAAAAATAAAATCAAAACATGCAAAAAATCAAAAGGTGCAAGATGACGTCACTCATCTTATTGTACAGTTCATTTCTATTGCTAAAATTAATTTAAATGTTAGTGTAGAATATGCAATTACACCCAAGAAGGGAGTATGTTAGAGTCTGTGCTCAAAACCTAAGAGCGAAACATTCAGAAAAAGTCTGAACAGAGATTTTTTGTTGTTGCTTTGGGTTGTCTCTACAGGTTGTAAATTGCAGTATCAGGATATGGCCTGAGTGTTTTTTCCCCCCAAAAGAGTGTTTCTGTGCAGGCATTAGGTGTGTGTATTTTTTTGATATGTGAGGTGGAATCTCCAGTAGCCTTCCATTATGGAGATTATAGAAGTCTTATCTATGTGTTTTACTTGGCTTTGAGCATTACTGTTCTTGAAAAGATATATTTCAGTGGACAGGGCTACAGTTCGAAACATTGCAGCTGCTTTTACCTTAAGTGCTCATGGTAATTATTGCTTTGTGTTATTATCGGGCTATTTATAATTTCATAGGCAAGATATTTTTGTGACCACGTCTGATGCTGAAACAGAACTAGGGGAAAGTACAAAGAACTTTGCTTCAAAAGAAATCTTATTTCTTAATCATATCTATATAGGACCCTTCAGGAAATTAATGCAATATTTTCCCCAATGTCAAATTTTCAGTGAGCAATGTACATTATACAATTTCTTTTGGGTGTGGAAGCATATATTTCTCATTTTAAGAAAAATACTTTTTTTTCCAGACACCAAAAAACCATTTCTAACATTAATTTTTGATAGTATCTGGAGGCTGAAATCAGAATTGGGCTTTTGTGTGCTACAGTACATAGCCATGTTATGAAATGATGGATTCCACTTCAAAGAATTAACAGTACTGAGGGGAAGATGGGAATCTCAGTTAATCTCAGGTGTAGGGAGAAGTGCTATTTGAAAGGTTTCTGAATCATTTCAGCTTTTAATGTCCCAGTATTACCTGTCTTATCAGTGATAAATGGTTAGCACTTCATACTTTTGCAAAAGGACTTACAGACCTTGCCTTATTCATTTGTATTTTCAGAATGATGGATTATGATATGAGTCCTTCAATGTTTGGTGCTAGAACAAACACTGAATCAAACCTTTCTTTTTAATAGAGAGAGATATGCTGAAGCTAAGCACAAAAAAGCTGCATAAACCATGAGTAGGAAACTTATTCACTGTTTAATACTTCAGAGTTGTGCTTCTTACGCAGAAAAATCTCACTGACCTCTGAGGGAAAGAATTACTGAGGGGAATAAGTTTACTTAGCTTGTGTGTTTGTCTTTGTGTAAAAAAGAATTACTTTCTAAAAATATAAAGAGAGGTCATACATGTGCACCCCCAAAACAGCAGCATTCTGGGCATTCTTGGTTGTGAACATTAGGCATAAACCAAGAGAGCTGACATTGATTTAAAATATAAACTTTTGCTGAATGGTATGAAAACTAAAAAAACTCCACATGATAAATAATTGTATTTTAAATCATTAGATTACATTGTGGAAAGTATTTGTAATTAACTTCTGAGGTGCTGTCAGCTTTGTGCTAATTGGACAATCTGACTTCTCCATTAAATAGACAGATGGATGACATACCTCATAAAACACCAATTCTTATTGGCAGTAGTTGGTGTATCCATCAATATTTGCCTGGTTGAGAATAGAATTTTAAATATCAATGCACAGTTCAGCCATATAAACATCTGTATCACAGTCCTGTTGACAAAAACGTTGTGTTATAAACTGCATTTTCTAGAATGAAATCCATAAATATTCCATTCAAAGTGTGGTTTTACTTGTCTTTACATCAGCACAAAACAGGAAAAGAAAATAACTAAGCCACCAGTGATGACTTTGTCATCTTAGCAGACAGTGTTGGGCAAAACATCAGTGTTAAACTGATGTTAAGCAAAGCATTATCCGGATGGCACGTGTGATCCTGCTCCCCAGTGACTAGAGATAGTATTCACAGAACTTCTGTTCTGGCAAGTAGAGAGTGTTAGAAAATGTTGTGTATCAAAGCTTGATTAGCAGTTCTCAGAGTTGACTTTAATTTCTACTGCTATTGGTAGCAAGTCAGACATCTCATCCTGAAAAATTCCACAAGGATGAGGAGTCACAACTCCTTGTTAAATATTTTGTCAAGGAAAATTGTCAGAAAGAGACAGATACTGCAAAACATATGCTTGCTTCCAAAAAGGTACATGTGAAAGAGCAACAGGATGGTATATACACATTATAACCTATATTAAGCAAAAAGAGGTAAAAATGAGTTTTTAAGCTGAATCAGAAATATATAGGATAGACTGAACATTTGTTCACTGGTAGGAATATCTGCAACCTGTAGTAAACTTTGGACCACTAATAAAGGAGACAAAAAAAATCACATTCTAAAAACATTCAAGAAATGAACATTGACATAATGATCTAATCGTATATTATCTGTTCCCTAACTGCATTCTTTTAAAATTATTTCGGTTTCCATCATTACTGACATTAGCAAGAGAAATCTCAGACATAACCAATGTTTGGGTGTGAGAATCACCTGCAGGGAGGGCTAAATTGAGCCATATGCACTCAAGGAACTCTCAAATTGAAGCCTAAGTGAAACCTGAGTGATACCTAGACTGACCTGCTAAGGATTGAGGGCTGAATATTCTCTAGGGAATAGAGTTACATCGCCATAGAATTATTTATATGACAGGTTAAATGATAATATTTTAGTAGCAGCTATTGTGCTACATATTATTGCTGTGAGTCAGAATTCAATTATTGCTCTTTAAAAACAAATTTTGTAAGTTTTTTTTTTAAAAGGTTAAAATGATACTTGGAGATTAGAATCTTTTTGGATTTTGTACTAGGTGATCAGTTACAGGAATGTTTTATTTATTCTGTATATCAGAGGCTAATTTAAGACATTAAAAAAACCAAGTGTTTTTTTACAGGAAGCTCTAGTGATTTATTTACACCTAAGTATAAGGGAGCTTTGAAAACCATGCAGCGAGGTATCTTCCATTCTTCGCTCTGTGCATCTCCTCCATACAGAAAGCAATGATCCTCTGCATGAGGAGTTAATGGCCGTTAATAATGGCCTCTCAGCAAGATCATATTTTTATATAACTGAGATGAACCGGGGTCAGAATCAGTGGTAATCATCACTGGCAAAGGAAAGACATCATTATGAGAAATAAGGGCAAATCACTTAGTGAACTGCACTGAAAAAAGTCAGCTCTTGGAACCAGAATGAACCATCTTCTTGTAGATCTATTTTGTATTTTGGTCATGAAAAACAGAAAATAACCTCTTCATCTTCTGGAGAGTTATACCTGAATACTTTTGTGGTTCTTTTTGGATATGCACATGATGTTGACATTCAGAATTTTCTTTTTTTACTCTGAAGCAGGAGCAATACTCAGGAAAATATTAAAAAAAAAAAAACCCCAAACAAACCTGCTTTATTTTATATATAAATTCTTTTAATCAGTTGTACAGATATGCTTGTTATGTTTGAGTGTGGATTCAGGCAAGCTGGCCAAATCAAGCCATGCTCAGATTTGAAACTGTTTGTGGATGTGTAATTGTTTATTGCAGAGTTTGAAGTTGTATATTTGATAGCTTTTTGAGTTGGAAAAGGTCTATTTTACAGAAGATCTAATATCATATGGTTATTCAGTCATCTCCTCTTTGGCGTCCCACTGCAGTTGCTTCATGATTAAAACAGGTATCTCCGGTCTTGGGAATTAAATCAAGTCCCTGCAGAGGCTGCATTGTGGTAGGTGAGAACTGGGGGAGAATCCTAATCGTCATTCGAGAAGAGAAACCTTTCCTTGTCTGATCATTTTACCTCTCCTCTCTACGACTGCTGTGGAGTCAATGCAGTGTAATGCGGGGCAACGCTCTTGGGATGCCTGAGATCTCCCAGAGGAAAGTACACAGAAAAGCTTGCCAAGGGTGAGGTTATATTTTCGTTCTTATTGGAGTTCCCTTTAGGGCTTAAGCAGAGAAACATGCTGTTCACCAGATTGACCAAGTATAGCATGATGGGACTTAAAATGTCCAAAGTAGGTGCTTTACTTCTTTGTGTGGTCCATGTGAAAAGTTAAATACCAAAAAAGTTTTTTTTCTGGATCTAGTATACTAAGTTAAACTGCTGGAAACTCCACAAAAAAAGATCTGTCATGACCCTTTTCGGGGCCTTTTTCTTTCAAAGGATTTACAACCTGGTACCCTTCATTGCACTAAGGTCATTGGCACAGTGAACTTTGCAAACAGCTGCTCTGGTTTGAGAATGTACAGCTTCCTGCTCCTTGTTGGTGCTTCCCTGTCATGACTTTTCTGGTGGAAGAAGAGATGCAAGTATTTTTTAATTGTCTTCACAGACAGCAGAGAGTGATTGAGCTAATGAGTTTGGCTTTGCCTGAAGGCTGTTAGGGAGCAGGATCAGATGCCCCATCTCTGTGGGGCTTGAGAAGCCTGTAACGTCTGGAAGGTGTGTCATGTCAAGCACGTTTGAAAAATGGCGCCATGAGTGGCATACTTAGATCTGGAAAAGAGTGTTTCTCTGCTGACTTGGGCACCTTAACCCCCAGGAACTTGAGCAACTATATTTGCTTACACCATCCCCCACCACGTATCCCATTTCACAGAGGTATCTCTCCTGGGATGTAGGAGATCAGGTTCCTAGTTCCTCCTCTTCAGGATTTTCAACTCCTTTCATACTCCAAGTTAACGTATGCTCTGAAGCAGAGTGTTCCCACATCTGCTCTTCTTTTACATACAGTTCTGAAGCATTCAGAAAATGGAGGATGTGAGTTTACACACTCCCAGGAAAAGAAGAGAATCAACATTTTTGCAAAATAGGTGAGTATTCTGACCATTTGATTGCTGAGTGAGAAGAGAATATAATCTTCTGAAGCAGTAGCTGAGCAATTGGATGCCAACACTTAGAGGTTTCAAAGAAAGGACAAGCAGAGAAAAAGTAAGGTGACAGACTTGACAGGAGCAAAATTAGGTGCTGACATGTCTCCTGGGTAAGATGAGAAATTTTGCAAATGCCTGTAGCACCTAATTGTTGACACAGACACTTGCAGAAATCTTTAATCACAAATTCTTCCTCCAGTGAATCTTTATATCTCTGCTAGAATTGGTAATATTTTGTGCTTATGGGATTTACAGCATTTCCTTTCTGGCAGGCCTTAATAACTGCCTCTTCCATACCCCTAGGAAACATCAAGAATTATTTATTACAGTCTAGGAAGTGCTGAGGCTTGTGGTTAGGAGTCTTAAACATTTATATTTATTACCATTTATCTAGCCACAATATTAACGTTAAAGAACAAAGTAGCCAAGAAGTTGCAGAATAAGAAGGCACTGGAGTCCTTGAGATCGATTTACTCAATCAAGCAGAATACATCCCTGGGCAAAGGGACACTCTTGATTCCTGACCAGCAATTTAATCCCAATTTTGAGGGATGCAGTAGGAATTAATGGATACGTAGCCCATATAGAAAGGAAGGAATTTCTCTCTGGGTAGCAGTTAAGTTTGCTACATCAAATATTGCAGTTTGTGAAATTCAGTTCTTACAACCCAATTGCAAATTTTAATTTCATTACTGGCTTTAAATATTTTTCAGTGTTATCTAGCAACTAAAACCAACACAAGCCTCTGCCGTAAAAGTTAAAGGCAACCTTTTGGTCTTTAAGTATAAACATTTATAATTCATAAAATGCAACTTGTAATTAACCAGTTAAACTGCAAAGGAAGTAATTACCTAATACAAGAAATAAAAAAATGTAACAACTGTAGAAAGAAACAAGACATATTAACTAACTGTGAATGCATTTGAGATGAAAATTGATTGAAAGCGTTTTTGTTGTGGGAGAAATGTAATTCTGGACCCAACAGGACTGCAGGGGCAGCCAACCTACAATTTTTTTAAGTGCTTGCCAAGATTATGACTCAAATCAAATAACTTGGCTGCCCAGAATAGCAGAGGAATGGTCTCTTATCTGTTAGAGGTCTTTGTCAAGCCTATAACCTATGCGTTTTGTTTCTTCACAAGTCCTTTACACCAATGCATGATTAGAAGAATAATACAGAATTACTGGTGCTAAATAGAGCATTTAGACTGGGCTCTACTAACTAGGTTTCTTTACAAAACTAATTAGTGTCATATTGCTTTCAAGAGATTAAATGTCTTCTTTTCTTGTAGAACAATACCTATTTAGTCAGATCTGTTCTGCGTTTACTGTATTGTATTTCCTTTTTCTAACTACATCTGAAGAGAATAAATCCTTTCCCTTTGTTCTTCCATGCACAAAGCTTTCAAAAACAGAAAGAAAAGAGTACCGTCAGAAAATGAAATAGAGTTCACCTTCAAAGTACTGCATGTGACTGGAAATAAAATAATTCAATTTCACAGACTGAAACATTTTCAATGCTTTTTCTATCTTCGGATTTACTCTCATGTCAGAAAAGTAACTTGAAATCTACAGCAAGGAAAAGGAGGGAAGATATTTGTACTTCCTTCCTGAACATAATATTACCAAATACCTTGAGTCTCTAGACTATCGGTTCATTGGATGCAGCACAGAGATTTTCTTTGACCTTTTGAGTTTCAGAAAGCCTGAATCAGCAAAAACTCCTCTCAGCCACACAAATGCAAATGCTATCAGTTTAGAAGAGCTCCTTGGCCTTTAAACCCAACTAACCCAACAGAGCCTGAGTTTTTCTGAAATACAAATACCTGGTTTTGAATCACTGAGTATGATATATATTGCACCATTTCGGAAATACTCTGTGCTAGACAAAACAGAAGAGAAATCCTCTTTCATTTTCACTTACGTGGAGTTCAGTGAGACAACTAAAGTTATCAGAGGAACTGAGAGGACAGTGTTATCCATTCTGCTTGACATTTTTCAAACTGCAATTAGAGAACCAAGAGTCATTTGATACCAAATATTAAAACACGCGTGCTCCAAATATTACCTGAACTTACACTAGGCGTAATACATTTTGCAATATCTGAGAAGTTCAGGTGCAAAAAGGCACAATTTGAAAATCTTCTGTGTAATTTTCAAAGGCCTATTTGACCTGCAAATCTGTCTAAAAGTGTGATACAGGCTTGAATGAAGCTTTCACCAATTGCATGTATAACCCAATGAAGTCCCTGGAAACGGAATGCACACAATGATTTCATTTCCTACTTCCAGTGCCTCCTGTCCTATACAATTCTTACATAGGTTGAAGAGAGACTTTTACAGTTTGCTGAAACTTTAGGTGCTGAGGCTGGTGAGAGGTGGTTGGGGCTTATAAATTTTAGAGGCACCTGATTACCTTTGTGGATGTGACAAGTAAACAAAGTTTACATAACCAAGTCTGTTTTGTTCATCGCTAGTTCTCTTTCATTCCTTTGGTTGCAGCTACAAACCCAGCAGTCCATTATTTCATGGGATTCACTCTCCTCTGGAGGAAAATGTTCCTAAGAGCAGGGCTGGTGGCACAGCAAAGGTGCTGTGGTTTGAGAGTCGGTCTAAACTGCACAATGCAGTGCAGTCCAGAGGCACTCAACACAGCACTGGTCACAAGAACCTGGTAGATGGTTTAATGTGGTATTTGTGACTTAATAATTCTCAGTATGGGGAGAGAGCAGCATTAGAAACTAATAGTGATAATTAAATGGAGAAAATTCGTAGAGACTGTAGAAGGCTAGCAGGAAGTACATTTCATCCAAAGACTATCCTGAGGACTAAAGTGAAGCTTAAATGGTACAAATACCTTGAATGGGACATCTGCACTGAACTGTAGGAACTGACTGAAATTTTGAAGGTAATCTTTGTAAGAGTGATATTTATGGTATGGAACCCTTACATCTTCAAATCTCCTTGAGGGGAATGAAACATTCAATAAAAAAAGAAGTTATTTTCCTAAAATTTCAGTGACTGTGAATTGCTCCTCATCGAGTCACAAACTCCAATTAGCTTCAGCTTTGTAATTATATATCAGCATGCTATGCTCTTCAGTGGTTGGGCTAATATGATATATGAATTCAGGAAATCAATGTTATAAACAAATAATATACAAATAATATTCTGATACCCTCCATTAATATTAGCAGAAATAGGAAAGAAATCATGCGTATAGCAGTTGCTTAGAAATGTTATTCACAGACCCATATATACACATAAATACCATAGCTGATCTCTGTTTAAAGATATTGTCTGTGATTACGTGCATTTCCTGACAATTTTGTAGTAAGACAATTCAACTAGAAATTATTCTTGGCACAACTGTGCTTAATACTGTAATTTCAATATAAAATATGGTAAATACCTGCATTTTTACCAGTCTTTGAAATTAGTTTGCTGTGAGTTGTTGTGGTCCGTGATCTGGGGAGCATAATAATAGGGCAAAGGATGATTGTGGTATGTCAGGGAGTGCTGAGTTACAGCAGTTGTTCAATAAATTTTTCTAATCCCCAGCTACCATACAGAGTGTTTGTGGCTGAAACAGTCGCAGCTATTTGGTATTACTCAGCTGCTCCTCCCGGTGTTCATAAACAAACAACATAGTGTTGGCACCACCAGTGAGTGCTGCAACTACAAAACTGAGAGACTGAGATGCAGGTTTTCCTGTGTGCCTAGATACCTTGAGCAGGATTATTCTGATTTTTAACATGCATGCGTGTGTTGGCAAGGTGTGAGAGATGTAGTGTACAGCCTGACTGCATTTATTTTATAATAATGGAGAGTTCCCTTTGCTGAACCTTTCATTTGTCTTTGTCTCGTGTGTACGTCCCTATGGGGCAGAGTAAGAAGATGGAGCCCGTGGAGCAGAGAGTGTCAGTGGGATATTGTGCTCTCAAGTGGAGATCCTTGTGGTGCAGTGGCCTACTATGTGTCGTGCTCCTCACTATAAGACAACGTGGTGGTTTTCTACTGCTCCCAGACACTTAAGCCAGGCACAGCTTCTTGGTAGGTTAAAGGTTACATAGACGCATATTTTGGCCTGTGGGATCAGGAAGGTTGAGTGAAGATTAGGTGATGTACTATCCACATGTGATATATAGCCCTTGCTGTGAGAGAGCCTGTTGCATTTATCTTATACTTAAGGTGTTGGACTTGGCAAATCTGGCCTGGGGTGAGAGGATGCTTGCTTTGTCAGTTTGGGCTCTATTCCTATACAGTACAGCTGTGGTTGTACATTGCCATCAAAATGAACAGACAAATTGGGAGAGAAATACTAGAATCTGCAGGAGAGAACTGAATATCTAGTATTCCTCCAACAGTAGAGGAATCACTAGCAGAGATGGTCACTAAGGCACCAAATTCAAATTAAGCTAACACAATTATAGTATAATATTAAAAAAAAAGAAAGAAGTGATTCTTCTTCACTCAGCAACAATGAACTGTGTACTGAACCCTCAACAGAAATATTGATTTTTGGAAACATGTTTTTCAAAGAAATGATTAAAACAGACAGATACTAGTAATAAGACTGAAGAGTTAGAAGTTATAATTGTCAGAGAGGAAAGAGTCAAGAGAAACAAACAACTTCAGGCTAGAGAGTGGAAATTTGATAGATGTCTCCAAATTCATAAAGAGTTCAGAGTAGTTGCCTATTATTTTCATTAGTTGGTGAGAACTGAGGAAGAATTATTGGATTTTAAACTAGAGCATGGACAATTTCACTAGATATCAAGGCAAACTTTAACAGGACAGCAGATGAAGTCCGTAGAATTGCAGTCACTGCAAGTATCTAAGGCTAGAGATAACACTCCGCTGTCCTTACCTATCTTGTTGATAAAAGTCTGGTTATGGGAGATTTAGCGTAATCACTATGCAAAGAGACTGTACTGCTCCTTCCTATCATGTTGAGTTGTCTGGTGGTTGACAGCCTTGCCTCTTACCCAGATCTCTTCATCCACTTTTTATTTCCACTCTAGAAGAACAATGAGAGAATAATAATAATTCCCCAAACCGCAGAGACTGCAATTCTGAGTGCCTCTTACATGGGCTACGTAAGGAATAAGAGAAGGGTTTTTTTAAAAATTTTCTTTCTTTCCTGAACACTTCAGAAAGGGTACAAGCTATAAATCTGACTTGGTGTTGTTAACGGATAATGACAAAGTATTTCAATAGATGGCACATATATACTTAGGTGGTGTAAATCATCGTTTCATCTGGCCTAGTATGATCACTGATCTGTTCTACCTACTGATAC
Organism: Burhinus bistriatus; assembly: GCA_013397275.1. Classification (NCBI taxonomy): domain Eukaryota; kingdom Metazoa; phylum Chordata; class Aves; order Charadriiformes; family Burhinidae; genus Burhinus; species Burhinus bistriatus. The sequence goes on along the minus strand of VYXH01002833.1, from coordinate 229,999 downwards.
TGCATTTTCTGTACCTTCAATAAAAATTGTCAGTGAGCAACAATCTGTGAGCAACAATCTGCTGATAAGACTGTAAATAGTAATAATGCTGAATAGGAATTAGAAATGGAAAAATAAGATCTTTGTCCTTCGATGATTCAAGTTTTTTTCCTTACTGTGTATTCTCCAGAGTTCTCCCTCCATGTATTTTTTAATTAACCAAAGCAAAGAAGTTTCCACTCTTTTCCTTGGGAGTTTCTAGAGGCCATGAGACCCTGACTGTCAGGGAATTGTTACAGTCTTGGGGCAAAAATCTGTTCTCAGCAGTACTAATGCAACACCTCATTAATTTGAGAGAAAGGGGCACCCAGCTAGCTAAGCGCAGGGCTGGTCTCCCAGCTTTTGCTTTGCTCTGTTTTCTTCTCTATAATTGATAAAAACTTTCTCACACTCCTCAGCCCCTGTACCTAGCAATTACTCATTCTGTCTTGCTGCCTTTTTTTTCTGCAAGCTTTAACTCATCTTCTATAGTCTTCATTGGTTCCCTCCCTTCATCTCCATTTCCACTAGATCTTTGAGCTGTCTTTAGAGAGTCATGTAGTTCACTTCCAACTGATTGCATTTTTCTGTGACAGTGAGACTATAGCCTGTTATGCATTAAATAGTGTCTTGCAATATTCTCTGAGCTGCATCAACACTCAGAGATTCTAAATGTTTGTTCTTGTCATAGCTGCATCAACTTTTTATATCATTATTTTCATAAAATTTTCCATTTGAAATCTAATAGCTGTGTGAGGCTCTCTGGGACCATTCCATGGAGCACAAAATTCAAGTGGCTGCATTAGCTGTGCCAGTATCTTGGGTTGGTCATAAGCCTTATCATATTAAGCACCCCGTGTAGAGTGTTAACCGCCTCCTGGGAATCTGTAAGAACCTGCACTTTTTTTTTTTTAAAAAAAATCAAATCAGCTTTTTATCCTTCTTGTTCTGGATGAAAGTGTAAAAGATGCGGTGCCTGTGGACTCCAATTCCAGGAGGCAGAAAAGAAGTGAAAACACGTCATTTTTAAATGTCATGATTCTGAAGTGAATCTTGTGGGCTTTTTGGTCTGCCTAATGACTTTTGGATGTTGGTAATCATCTTTGATCAACAGCCTTGATGCTTCACATCCTCAACTGGAGACACAAATAGCTCCGTTGGCATAGGAGCTTAGGAGGGAGCTAAGGAAAGGTAGCCTGTTGAGCTGATGGTGCACAGCATTAAGTGAAATTATAAACCTTTGCATAAGCAAGACCTGTATAGTATTCTAAGCTTTAGATAGATCTTCTTCTGAATCCATGTTTTCTTACTTCTGAGTACCCCTCGTAAAGGGCATATTGACAAAGAGACTAAAGAATAAAGCATTGTATAAATTCTAGTGATCTTATGATCTAAACATTGTTATGGAAGACGTGACAGTGCTTTTAAATGTGTGTCAGTGCATACCACAATAATGCAAACTTATTGTCTGCATGTCTCCAAGGCTAGGCACTTAAATGATCAATAGAGTTTACTGAGTAGGAAATTTTCATTTATAACACAAGTAGTAAGAATAAGGGAAGGAAAGTCCAGGACTTCCTTGCATCTTCAGATAAGAAAGTCATCTCACAGTATTATAATATTCTCAGGGTCTTTTTGAGTATTAGAACTCAGATTTTTGTTCTTAGGGCTGATCTGACCTGGGCAAGAACAGCTACTTTTGCTACCTCACCCTGGACAGATTTTTCCTTAATCACTCTTCATTCAGGCTAAGAGAAGAAAGAACTGCTTGAACCCATTAAAAAGAAAAAGAGAGAAGAGTATCATCAGTTTTAGATTCAGATAATTGACAGTGCTTTACTCTTTTATCTGATTTGTGTTATTATTATAAAGGAATCTCACAAGAAGAGATTAAAAAACGAAGTGATTTTTTTTTTTTAGGGGACATTTTAAATTTGACTTTATTATAGGAAAATAACTCTGGATATTAAAGAGCTGAAGTTTTGTTGCATTTAGAAGTTGGTAATGGATTTCTCTCTTTGATTTCACCCTTATGATAAGAATTTCTGGATGGATTAACTAGTTAACCCTTATAAATTCTATTTTTTTCATGTAGCTATATGATATTACCTCTAAAAGAAAGAATTATGTCTCACATGAGTGCCCCTCAACTTAACTAACATACATTAAATGAGCCTGCCCATAAAAAGGAAGTCAGAGGGAACACTTTGAAATGCATTGTGTCAGAAAGTTTGCAAGCGTCTGGAACAATTTTGCAGCTTCATAAGTTTTCAAGGTCATGTAAGAAACCTTAAGGCTTAAGAAAGTTGGAGGGAACAGCTGCAGTTTTTGAAAACAGTAAAGGTAAACTTGAAACGTAGTTTTATCAAAGCTTGGCTGTTTTCCTGTCACAGACAGTAGATGCCACTAATCTCTTCCTTTTGTTTAAACAGGTGCTATTTGCTTGGCAAGTCGCTGAATTTTAAATACACAAAATTATTATACAAGGGGAGAAATCTTGACTGGAGGTTAGAAACAGAAGTTTAAGTTCAAGAAAAGTTCAAGAGGAAATCTTATTTTCTCTAATGTCTACGAAGCTGTATAAAGTACTTTTTCCCCCACCTTGGGAACTACACATTTTGATATTTTTCAAAATCAAAAAGCTTGGTTTTTTTTAAAGTGGCTAAATATAATTATGATATTCAAGTAGTTAATAGTTGAACAGTATAGATAGATTTTGTTTACACGAGTGTATTTTATGTTAGTGAAAGAAAAGGGGAGATAATTCAGGGAATCACAAGTTTTCCTTCTGTCTCCCTTTGGTGTAGCGTTATGCAGTTCCTTTTACCAGTACAGATCCATCTTACTCTAGCTAAGTCAGATTCATCAGCACTCACTGGCATGGAGGCACAGGCTTATTGGCCCATTAATTGTCTACAGCATATCCAAGCTCTGTTGTTTTTCTTCATTTTATGAGACTGGGTTGGAAACCTTTTCTTCCTGCATGAAGAGTGGTTATCCTTGGGATGGATCTCTGACACCATCCACAGCCTTCTTGTGAGTCAACCAAAACATGTGACTAGGGGAGGGAAGGAGAACAGCATGGAGTCCTGATTCAGCGGAAAGCTTCTGGACATTTGTTTTATGGCTTATGCAAAAAAAAAATATCTTGCTTTGTATTACACATGGCATGATTAATCAGCTCCCAGTATTGATAGCTGCTGTTTTTGAAGTCAACAGTGACCTGATCTAAAGGCTGGTTCCACTCAAGCACACGCATTCTTTCTTTGAGCACACGAAACAAGTGTGGCTGAATATGATGTGTGGAGTTATGGGTTTAATCTGATCTGCTCAGCTCAAGAAGGCATTAGCTTTCAGGGCTGAGGAATAAAGTTTCTTGCTAGAGCAGTGTTTTACCTCTAACTAGCCCTTTAGCTTCTCAGATCTAAACACAACAGATGGTACCTTCTGCAATATGGTACCTTTTTAACATCATGCTGAGGGGCTCTTGGCACTGATTTCTGCAGTGCTCTACTTTTCTTCTTTTCTTGAGAGACTCCCATTTCTGTCAAGACTTAACATATTTAGTCAGTTACAGCTGCTGAGATCACTAATAGAAGTGATTCAGTGACACTCACAATTTTAAAGCTGATTTATTTTTAGTACTTTGTTAACAGAAAGCAAAGAAAAAAACCTATTCCTTCTGTTCTTACCTTCACTCTGTATTCCGCACTTCCTCAAGTGCTTCTTCACTCCCTGCTTTCTTCTGCTCCTTCCACAAGTAGACAGCTGCTAACACATTTCAAGGAACAGAGATGTTTGTGATGGAGTTGGGGAAGGTTAGCAGCAGAAAGGTGATGCATTTTAATTCTTGAATTTGTTCTTGCTGTGTAGGTATTTCATCCCTGGTGCAACTCCACCTATACAGCAGAATGTTATTTTTTCCTTGACTGACTCTAATTTGGTGGAGGCTATGAATAGCTTAAAAAACAACAACAAAGAAATGAATCCCTTGTTGCTCTGCTTCTGACATTTCTGTGACCTTGTACTGAGTGATACCAGTGTGGGGGTGAGATGGGAGAGGCATAACACTTTTGAAATAATTTGTCTTCTGTTACTGGAGATAATTTTTGAGAATTGTTTTGGTACTTCTCTCTGTGATGTTTATTGGGCTCTTCCTCGAGCTCTCAACGAAAGCTTGCTTTCAGATCTTTCATTTTTAGGGATGGAAGTCTTTCACTGTGGTCTTTTCAATGTTTATTAATGTTAGTGGTACTTACATTTAAGTGCTTAGTTTTCCTTTTGTAAAATTAAGTACAAGGAGTAATTTATAGGAAAATAAAAGTGAGACACAAAGGTAGTAAAGACCTTGAGCCTTGGAAGATGGAGGTAGAGATCTGCAGGTTTTGCTGGATTTGATCTGACAGGTGATCCCCAACTAGTTGGATAGGGATGTTCTTTAGATATACGCCGACGATGAGTATGTCTGGCTTTGGGGGTATTTCCACAAATAAGGGCACGGACTGATGGCTCTTCTTCGTATGGTGCATTAGTGTTCGTTGTCAGTTCCTCTCTCAGCTTTTCTTACAAGCTCCATGGTTGCTTGTTTCTTGCTCATTTTCTGTCCTCCAGAACTTATTTACCATCTGCTTATTTGGAGGATTGTTTTGACAATCATCCTGTGAAATTATGGATTTCCTCATTGTTTGTGGATTGAAATGTTCCTGTGGTAGATGAGGCGTACTCTTCTGTACGTGAATCATCTACTAACACCTCACTGAAGAGGGAATCTTCCCCTGTCTGGTGATGCAGCGTGTATCAGGAAAAAATATCTGCCTCCCCATTGCCTCTCAAACTGTTGAATGGATGAGTGTTCTTGATACAAACAGAAAAGTAGTTTAGTACTGGTACTTCTCATCGGCTAATGGTTAAGATGAGACACAGAGGTGATGAGCTTCTTTCTGCTGAGCATGAGTTTAAGATGACTTACCCCAAAAGCCCATCTTTGAAGAATTATGTAAAACATTAAGCAGTATTTCAGAACTTGGGTGTTAAATATATAAGCCTTTACAATGTAATATTCATATGTTACAACCATTGCTATTTTATTCAAATTGTGAAAATGTTCTCAATAAGAGAGTTATTAATGGTGCAGGCTACATGTACAAATGTTACAAATCTTCTTTTTCCAGAAGTCTATGTCTATAAGACTCAACTATTCTGCCTTCATTTTCTGGCTTAATGTTTTTCTCTAATAACACATTTGTTTCAAATTTCATATCTGAGTTGCAATGTAAACCACAGGCATTGTTTTAAATCCTGGCTCTCCAAATTATCTTCTCTTTTTCATTATCCTTATTTTCTAATGGAACTGACTTCTCTGTTGCTTCAGGAATTGGGTTTTTTTTTATTTGGCTTTTATCTGTTGCTATTGTTTCCTGTGCACTCTAGTTTATTGTCTTTCTTTGTGTTTCTATGTCTCTGGAACTGATATGCTCAGTCAAAGATTCCCAGGTGAAAGGACTTTCTTCTACCAGTGAGAAAGCTTTTACTCTGGGAAGAGAAGGCAAGAAAGTTACATCTTTTCTGTGCTTACTTATTCTGCAATTTCTCCCATTTCTGCTGGAGTGGGGCCTGATAAATGTTAAAATAATTGAATTTGGGGAGACTGGTTATAGAGAATTTATTTCTTTTTTTTCTTTTAAATCAGGTGATATTTGTAGTGATAGTAATATGATTTTATCATTGTGCCCTGATAAAATTTTCATAGAAATAAGGCTTACATAGTGATATTCTTCAAAAAGGGCATTGAGCCAAAGCCTATTTAAATCAACAGTAAGACGGTGTCTGACTTAACCAGGCTTTGAATCAGGACTGAAAAGAGTGAAATTAATTTTCAGAAGTCAGGAACTCCTTTTATTCTTATTCTGTTCTTCATTTCATGATGACTTTTGTTTCTGACAAACACATTACTGATTTTAGAGGTCTCTCCCACTTTTCCCTTTCAGTGGCCTGGTTCTGTCTGGTTTGCAGATTCTGTGCCACATCTGCATTCCTTATAACTCTGGTTTCAGCTGTGCTGACCCTCCCATTCAGGTTATATATGCTTCACCTAGCAGCAGTTGATATTCATATAAACTCTGAATGTCCTGATCTATGTCAACACTTTTCTTCTTCTTTCAGCCTTTTCACAGGGCGGATCTTTCACTATCTAATAGAGGTAACCAAGACACCAATTTATTTCCGTTAGGGAACTGAAACCAGTCTTCCTGAGCTGTCAGATTGCCAATTTTCTGTGTGAATGACTTTTAAAAGTTACTGAAATGCAGAGAATAGATGCTTTTTGACCAATTTTTATATTTATAAGGCAAGGTTAAAAGCCCGATAGGTTCAGATTCAGCATGTACCATCTCAGGTGATGTGTCTAAAGAGGTGGTTATAGTATAATGAGGATTAGTTTTACTGAAAAAGTAAAGAACAGAATAGAAAGCCTAAAGTCACTGCTTACAATTCTGACAATGCCCTCCCCCAATTAAGTGAAAACCCCACAATGTTCTTTCCATGCAGAACACAAAAGTATGATTTTTCATGCCTAAGATTAGTTTATGAGAAAGGGAAATAATGCAGTAGTAAAACTTAAACCCCAAGCAGTACCTATTTCAGTTGACTCTGCCCTTACTGTCAGTGTTCAAAAGCAGCAACATTCATTACAATTTCGTTTCATTTAATATATATTTTGCATATCATTTGTGCAAAACAGATACAACTCCCAATACCCACACTTGAAGCTGAGGTTGGTATTTATAGCACTCAGCATAAACCTGCAGGTTTACTCAACCTTCATATTTAGCAGTAATAGTACATTTCATATCAATGGCGTAACTTTAATTTGGGCTCTGCATTGTTATTGGTCATCACAGGCTACTGCAGCCTCTGCTAGAACCATGTACATAGTCTTTGATCCTGCATAAAGAAAAAAATAAGCAAAGGGTTTTACTTGCTAAAAAATAGTAAGCTGTGAAAAAATACATGGAATCATTTATTTTGGGGTGACATCAATAATTTACAAAATACCTCACTTTGCTTTTTGTTGTGGTGTCTTATAATCTTTTAGACACATTAATCTAATAAGCTACAAGGGAAGTAGCACATTTTATAAAACATTGTCAAGGCAGGCTTTTGGTTTTCAAGCAGTTAATTTCCAAAGTTTTCATTTCTGAGTATCATTATCTTTCTTTGTGAGGAATACTTTACCACTTGCATTCCTTGAAGCCAGCACAGATAATCCTCCTTCTTCCACATTAGCACCTGTGTTAATTTCAGCTAAAATATTAGAAGTACTCTGGATAGCAACAAAACTTCACATACAATTTTTAAAGAATGATAATGCCATTTCACAAGGTAACACTTGGAAGTAGGCACTCGGAAGGAAGGAAGTCTGAACTACCATAACTCGTTTCAAGGCAAAGATTTTCCCTTTAAGCTATTGTCTGAATATCTCATTTACCAATGTTGTTCATCACATTCTGCTTCCTTTGTTCTGGTACTAAGGCATCGGAAATGGAATTCTTTGTCAGATTTGTAGAGCTCTCTCAGTGACTGCCAGTTCATGAATGTAAAGACTAGACAGACTATTATGAGTGGCTAGTCTGACCTCTTGTATATCAATGTGGCAACCCAATTTTTCTTGAATCATGCCACTAATTCCAGCTGAGATATGGTTTACAGTTCAAAGCGACATCCAGTCTTGATTCAAAGACTTCGTGATGGAAAATACAGCATGTCCCTGGGGAAGTAGCTCCTAAAATGGATTATTGTTACAAAAAGAAATCTGCATTTTATTTCTACATTATATAAGATTCAGTATGATGCCTGTCTTTGACCTCCAGTTGCTGTACCTTGGCATTTGTTAGACAGATAGATCAGGGAACTACCAAAATTTTTCTTCCCATGCTAGAATTAAACAACTTCAATGTTTGTGCAGTCAAAAAGATATATATTTATTTTATTTTATTTAACCTGACTCAGAACAGCAGGATTTGGGTCTTGATGTACTCCTGTGGTGTGTTCCTCTTGCTGTAGAAGAACACCATTGGACATCATTTGATAGGTTGTTGTATTTTATCTTCAGCTTTCTTATACTGATGGACAGCCCTTTCAGAGGCACTGAAATAATTAGCACAGAAAAATGTGTTTTCACAAGTGCTTCAGGAACTGATGAACCCAGATCATTCTTACAGTTGGTAGGTCTTGGGATCTGAGATCACTTTTGGAAACTGCGTCGCATGTGGCAGGGGAGGAAGGAAGCATACTCTGTCATCGCCGTTGAAAAAATAATCTGACAGTTATGGGCAGTGAAACATGACCTGAGTTTTTTTTCTGTTCTCTGCTATAGAAGAAACTGTGGACCTGGGAGCACGTAATTATATTTTAAAGTCTATTATAGGTCTGTAGTGCTGAAAAGGACATGAAGAAGTTGCTTCCTCCCTTCCCCCAAAACAGGATCAAACACACCTAAACTATTCCTGATAGATATTTGTTCAACTTGTTTTCAGAAATGTTTGGTGATGGGAATTCTCCCGCCTCTGAAGACAATTCACTCCAGTGTTTTACCGTCTTGACTGCTTAAAATAATTTGAAGGGAAAATTGGGTATAATACTCTCAAACTCTGCAACTACTGAACAGGGTGGATGGAAATATTTTTCTGTGGGTTAAGAAGGACTTTGGTTTATAAAGTCTATTGGGACGTTCGCTAGGCACCAGTATAGGCTAGGTGTNACGGTGAGGGTGACAGAGCACTGGAACAGGCTGCCCAGGGAGGTTGTGCAGTCCCCTTCTCTGGAGATTTTCAAGACCCGCCTGGACGCAGTCAGCAGGGGAGTTGAACTAGATGATCTCTAGAGGTCCCTTCCAACTCTAAAAATTCTGTGATTTCATGATTTGAAGAATTTTCCTTCCTTCTCTTTACTATGTAGCATTGTAAAAAATACAATGATTTTTGGAAATGTGCCTTCTAGCTTCCTAGTATGGTTGTCAAAGTCAGTAAGAACTTGGTAGTGTTTTCATAATTATCTATGTTTGCAGTTAGATATTTTTCCCATCCTCATCCCTCAAAATCCAATACCAGAAGAAAAATGGCAGTGGTTATCATTATTCTCTGTCACTGTCAACGTGAGGATGCACAGTTTCATTGTCCTTGGTAAAGTGGCTGTATCTTTAATGAGACAGTCTGTCATATCAGTTCAATGAATGCTTATGAGATTTCCTTCCTTGAGCCAGGAAACCTTTCATGGTAGCATAGCATGCTGATTCACGTGAATATCTGAGCGGTTTGGAGTGTTTCTTGTGCACATGTTTAAAAAAAACCAAACAAAACAAAAACAACACAACAACAAACCAACCAAAAAACCTCACTTCCATTATTGTTGGACATAGCTGAACAATCCGCTACAAGTTTATTGAGGTTGTGGGTCTCATTAATTTTGATTATGTGACCAATTTTTAGATACAGAACACAAGTCCTGCCTTGGATGTGCAGTCACTGTAGACAACCCCCCTTGTGGAGCCCTTTCCAACCACATATGGAGCTATATAAGTACAGAATGTGATTTCTCGCTCCATTGGTTTTACTGGTCATGACAATATTTTTGGTCTCCCAGTTCCAGCTACCATGAAGCGTCAAATGGCTCAATATCTCCATTGGCACTGATGGATTTGGAGCTTTCACCACATACACTAAAGCTCTTTGAGCTCTCTCAAATGGTAGAATTGGGGGCCCGTCTGAGGCCTTTGCTTGGCAAATCTTACCGAAATAAAAAGGGAAATAAACCAGTAGAAATTTGACAGTGTGTAAATGGTAAGATCTGTGCAGAATGGAACACTACAGCATCATTCTGTTCCTGATATTGTCTTGCTAATACTGTGTGAATAAGTTGCAAAGTGTATTTTCACCTCTGTGACAGGTCTTGAAAATATTTTGTTTTCTCATTGTCTTTACTTGCTGTATATAAAGTTTTTAACAGTATGCATTATTTCCAATTTTGCTGGTAGCCTGCTGTACAGAAGGCAGAAAAGGCAAGGTCCTAGGTGGGCCAAAATTTTGTCAAGTTTATAGACGGAGCTGGTAAAAATGGCAGCAAAGGGTAAATGTGTGGTGAAAATATGGGTTATTTCTATTAAAATTATTTGAAAATATGAATAAAATTTACTAAATAATTCACTCATGTAATTTATTCAGAGATAAGTAAAAATACCACTGGAATAATTTTCCTCTTATTGACCATATCTCTGTGGTTGAAGGACTTTGTGATTTTCCCAGCTAGAGCCAGATGTTCTTTAAGACTCTGAAATAATCTTTACTGTGATCTCTTTCATGTTTGTAACACTTGCATGAGAGTAGAATTGGTGAGATCAGAAATAGTTTTACTCCTTTGTACTTCTACAAGCCCCTGTGTCCTCTTCTCACAAGCCTCATTTCCCTCAGAACTTGCGCTTTCCGTTGTCTTCTAAGATAGAAGTCTTTAGCCCTTTATCCTTGATGCTTACATTCCTGACAACTGGACGTTCCCTATTCATTCCTTCAGAAATCCATCAGGTGTCCATTTTTCTCCTTATCTGTGGCATGAAGCACCTTGTATGCCTGTTTTCCCCAAATCTTTGTGTTTGGAGGAGTAAGCTGCCTGTTTTCCAAGTGCCTCTTTGGTCTTTCTGTGTCTCCTTTTGTCTCTTTGTTGTAAGGTGTTTGGTATTTTCTGTCTTGCAGGATGTGAGGTTATGGGGAGCAGATGTTCCACCTTTCCTGAGTATTCGTTTGTGGTCAGTAGAGGAGTACATGTACCCCTAGCCCCACAGCTCAATGCCTTCTGTCATTTAGTAGATTTAAGAGCAATTCAAGGCTCAGTTTTCCCCAAGATGTTTAATGATATAATAAAGCAACCATTGTTTTTGTGTGAAAAGCATGCAGAGGCCAACTAGTTACTTCCTGAAGACAAGTGAAAACTGGATAAACTAAAAAATACACTGCTTGGCCTCTCGCTAACAAAGTAGTTCAGGCAAAGATAGGATTACTCCAAGTATGTGTAAGACAATTCATGTTGCTGACCCATAGAATTAAATGGTTTATGTGTATGTGAGCAAACTCTCGCTGTTACGAGACATATTAGAAGGATGATTCATACCGGTATGTTATGCTTTTGAAGTGTGTCTAGAACCAACAGAAAGACCTCTTAGAAAATAGCTTACAAAAAAAAGTGTCTGCTGTGCCTTTAATCTCTTTTGGTATTTTGTGGAGAACAATGGCAACATTTGGTATTGCTGACTATTAAATTTTATTGTATGGATTTATGGATTTCAATTTTAGTGTGTAGTTGTGCTTCTATTTGATGGGATGTATACCTATAAACCAAGAGAGCTCTGCTGCTTAATCTGCTCGCAATACCTAAAACATCACAAAATTCTCTTTTGAGTCTTGTTTTTTTTCTAAGTGTTCTCTGGCAGATACAGTGCAACATTTTTACTGATGCTTTGGAAATGGCCTTTTCTTCAGGTGTATACCTGATTTGTTGTCTTACCTCTTACTTTGTTCTTGCTTTGCAGTGTGATAAAAGTTCAATAATTGAAGAACTGACACCTCCATATTCTTATTTGGAAAATGCTCTTTCCTTCAAAATAATTACTGACACTTACTTTCAGAGAAGTCATACACATAAAATGAGGGACAGAAAAGTGCTTCTTGTCTCAGAAAACATAAAGATTTGGGGCTTTTTTTTTTTTTTTTCCTCTGGTCTGCTATGCCTGAAATGCTTTGAATGAGGTCTCCTGGCTTAATGAATTGGCATTTTCTACTACAACTTCCAAGCAGCTTTACTCTAAACCTCCTGTGACAGATTGCTGCATCAGTACGTTACGACTTGCCTCCCCGTTAACTGACTGCTAACCAGGAGCACTAAACCATAGCTCTGCACAATCAACAGTGAGAGCTCAGTACCACCTCAGTGAGGGCTTGAATGAAAAGCCACCAAAGTCTGCCAGTTGCCTTTACTGAAGGCAAGAAATATGCACAGTGAGGTCCAGATGCAGAAGGGTGGCGGAAGGGGAGTTATCTGTGGCACTAAATTTCTAGAAGAGCCATTTGCATGAATTTTTCCTGGCAGGCCTGGCTGGCATGCTCTCTAGTTCTGCTTTGTATGATCGCAGCTGCCAGGAATTGTCTTGTCGTGAGTGTGTGACATTCCTTCTGTAGACAGAGACGAGCACAGTGAAAGCTACAGCACTACATGAGTAATTAAAGCTTCTTGGTGTTCAACAAGAAAATGCACTGAGAGAATGCTAAGAACAATAGTNATTCAAAAGTATAATCTCTTCTGCCAGTTTGTTATTACGCCATAAGCACAACCCATTTCTTGAGTAACCCAGGGAATGTAAGGGACTTATGTCTTGATTTGAAAATGGAGTAATGTGGCTTGCAAGTTTCTTACCTGTAGCTAGTTATGCCCTTGGTGCTGTCTCATACAATTTGATAGGTTAAACTATCTACCTTATATGAATTTGTTAAGAAGATGAGCAAGCACATACACATCTAAGCAAGTCATTATTACACTCTATCCTGCAATTATACCCAACTAATTAAAGACAGAAAAACACAGTATTTAAGTCAAGGTCACAATAAAATTGAATCAATAACATCTAATGCTCAAATCTTAATATAATAGAGTCATTCCAAATTGTAAGATTGGTAGTGGTTTTCTCTTAAGGAAAGTTTAGGCAGAGGACTGATCCCTTTCTGTCTAAGAGTATTAATGTAGTCGGTGCTGCACTTCTGAATTGAACTTGGTGGTAAAGGACACAGATGTCCCTAGAGTGTACTTATTCAAGAACCTGAGCATTTGCTCTGTTCTTCCATGGCAAGCACTGCAGTCTCCTTGTTTGTCTTCAGGCAATTATAGAAGTGCTTGAATGATTCCATATTTCCATTTCCACCTTAACTTACATTCCCCTCAGTCATTATTGTGCTTGATTTCATTCTCTTTCCCTTCCTACAGTTACACAAAGCCTTTCAATAGAGGTATTGGTAAATTATACATAATAGCAATATTAACACAATAATACAACATTTTATGCCTGAAGTACCAATTGACTTCTTCCATTATTGGTTGGTTTTTACTTTTGAGAAGCTATTAAAATCCATAGCTTCCAAAAATACACACACAAACTCACACAGTATATTCATAAAACCACTAAAAAACATTGACTCCCATTCATTTTGAAAAAAATTAAGTAGAATGATCAAATTCTTTTTGCTTTGTTTTGTAGTCTCTCACTCACAAAACTTGTTGCTGTCTAGAATGAAGACCTGGAAGCATGGTTGGTAACCAAAGCATGTACATTAACCTTCATCAGACTGGCTGTGCCCTGATAACTCAACTTTACACTTCCTCTATCTCTGCACAGGCTATGCAAGAAAGGAGAGGTGCACCAACTTTGGACATGGTCAATGACATAAGAAAGTAAAAAGCAATTTTTTGTGTCATGGCTTTTGATTTTATAGGGACTGTTTTCCATTGGTTCTGCCTCAGGGATTACCTCTTCATCTTCAGTGGCAATTAGATGAACATAAGAATTCAGAGTAGTTGCAAGGCAACCTCTTTTCGTTATGGGAAATGTTTAGGTCTTTAGTGATAATAGAAAGTTCTCCCACTGAATTACTTTGATTTCACCAGGGCATCCTTGGTGGTCATGGAGAGGTCCCCTACAAGTATGAAGGTGATTAAGCAATCTTTGCTGAAAAAACAGAACTCTGCTTTCTGCAAGAGGCAAAGAACCTAGGATCCTAAATCAACAAAAATATCATTCTGTAAAAGTATTAAATAGTCTAAACAGTATGCATTCAAACAATAATGTAAAAGCCTCATGGCTCTCCAATGTCTTCAGCATTTATTAAAAAAATCTTCTGCTTCCTGTGAGTGAGAGCGAACTAGGGAACTAATTTGCACTATAATTTACTCTGTGGCTTTGATCCTGAAACCTGTGATATATTTTATTAGAATAATTTCTATTCATAATGAAACGATTAGGGTCCTCCAATGTCTGCCTCAAATTTGGACCTATTTTCTTCACGTATCTTATATAATTTGAAACATATCAGTTAATTGGAGTCGTCATTTAGCTGCCAGCTTTACTGGAATCAATTTTTAAATCAATGTAGGACACATTGTAATTGAGAATGAGGTTCCAGGTATCCTAGTGGTCACTTCATGGTGCTCCCAATAAATACAACAATTTAGAGAATATAAAATTAGTATCTCATCTGCTAAATGCATCCTGCTGTGAAATTGCAGCCAGTTAGAAAAGGAAAGATGCCCTTAGCACTGGAAAATGGTTTGAGAGACTATGAAAGTTATAATGGAAAATGTAATAGATGCCAGAAATAATTACACAGGTGACTTCCACAGAATATGACTGCCATTCCTTGTATTTCTTGAGAAAACCCGGAGCCTGTTATTAATTAAGCTGCAAAAATAGGAATCTGCTGTGGTTCTTTAACCATCAAATAGTCTGCTTTTCTTTTATATACATTATGTTATTTCAAAGGGTACTTGTTCCTGAAATATTTTTCTGTGGAAAAAAAGGATCATTTAATACGCAACTTTTGGGGTTGTGCTACACTGTCTTAGCCTCTTGAGATATCGTGTTGAAACACCTTAGCTGATGAAAAGCTAACATGCGGTGATGTTTTTAAAGGTGTATAAGGAGCAAATAATTAGTGCAGGAGAAATGGCACTGCTTTGAATGTTGACTGTGAAAAGCACATACGTTACAAACCACCCATGTATAAGAAACAAATAAGTAAGGTGAAGAACTCCCAAAGAGATCAGGGTGTTGCTGCCTACAGGTGATTTACTAGGCTTCTTGATCTGCAAGTTTTTTCTGTCAGAGCATCTGTGAAATGGCAGCGTGCCGCTGGATGTGTTTGCTGCCTTCAAGATGGGGTTGTGTTCTAACCGTGAATTAGATTTCATGGTGGCTTCTGAGCTGTTTGGTTTACTAAACAGTTTCAGAGATTGTTTCTCTCTTATTTTACTCTTTTCTCCCAGTGGTCATTATTTGATAGAGCCCCACTGTTATCATTAAAAGGGAAAAAACCCCCAATCACTTCCCATTAGAAAAATCTGAGGAAAAGAGAATAGACAGGTCTTAGATGTCTTCAGTTGTCTTACTCTAGAGTGGTCCTTGTACTGCCAGAGTTGAGAGCCCCCCGTGACAAACTGAGTCTCTCCATGCTCTTGCACTGGGTGAGTTACCTCTTTTAACGCTGCTAGCTCTTGAGTGCAATCTGCTTTTGACTGGGGACAAGGGCAATGTCCTTTCTTACATGCTTTGGAGTCTAAGCCAGAGAATGGGGTTTTAGTTATGCACCAGGCTCTGATCTCTTCAGCACAACCCACCAAGCTGAGGCCCTGAAGTCTATCCAATATATGCTCAGTGCAGTGATGAGTGAGGTGGATGACACAAAAGGTCCTCCACGATGCTATTTCACAGAAGCTTAGTTTCTTGGCATCAGTCTGAATAGTCTGAAGACTGCGATTACTGACACCAACAACAGCTGAGATGGTGCCTGGCTATCACAGTGCTGCAGAGATTCCTCCATCCAACCCTCCTCTTGGTAGTTGTCACTTGCTTCTGCCTATCACACTCATGGAGGGGGCTAAACACACTCTACTGAAGTCACTAGAGTGGAATATGGCAACACACCTAGAGATAACGCAAGGATCCAAAGCAGAATATGTGATTGGTAGTGCCGTGACACTGCTTCTGGCACTCGTCCAAGCTTGTTTAGAGCTGGTTTGGGTGCAAGGTGTAAATAAATGTAAGCTCCAAACTACCACAGGGGACTAGTTTACATTGGAGACATATTCCAGGTACCAGGTAACTTAATTTCAGCTCTGAAGGACACTGTAACATATGATGCATTTAACAGTGAATGAAAAAAATAAACAATTTGCATTATGGAATGCTAAAACAAAGATCTGGTTTTTGAATGAGATTTCACTACTACAATGAATAAAGCTAGAGCTAAGAGTCAAAAAAAGTTTGTTATTTTTTTGTCCTGAGGGTATTGAAAACATGGGGGTGGGTAACAGTCTTGCAAAGCCAGATACAACACTTAATTGACTAAGCTATGATGTGGAAATAAAATGAGAACGAAATAAACATAGTAATTGGAAGAAAAGATAGTTTGTGTAATTCTAGTAATATAAGACAAGGAAGGAAAATAAGGCAACAAGCAATGGTAAAAGGTAAACGACAGAAGTCAATAAAACATTTCAGAGTAATATTGCAGTAATTAATTGTCTAAGGGATTTGGTTAATGTTTCAAATAGAAATCTGTCAAAACTAATCTTAATTTTTACTGAGTTAGAAAGTTCATTTGCCTGAATATCACCCCACTACCAACACGGTTAAAACTTATCTCTGTAATAATTCTGTAAGAGAAATCATGTGCTAGCCATAATATAGCAGTATGATAAAAATCACAATGAATGGCAGACTTGAGTCAACTGTGCCCCTCTGTTAATGAATAATATCCTTTTTTATTAAATAATTGTGCCAAAACAATAAAGATGGGGCAATCAGGCATGTCAGAAGCCTTGAAGAAGAAGAGTATTTTGTGAGTTCCATACCAATTAAATTAGATTATTTTGTTGTATATCACTATTGATTTGCATTTTCTTTCTGGCTGAAATCTGGAATCAGCATGACCTATAAACTCTGTCTAATGCTTTTTACTATTTGAAATATCCCTTCTTTAGTTTTCTTCCTCTGCTACTGCATGCGTTAGACTTCCAGCTCTCTTCATTATACAATTAGGCACCTGACTAAGACACAAGAAGCTTGGGGCACATCTCGCTGTCTCCTTTGAATTACTAGAGCCTGCTAAGCTGGCGTGGGCTCCCATGGGTTCACTTTAAGATTCCCAGGGTCCTCTACCCAGCTCAGAGCAGGGGTTGACTATCCAGCTCCCAATGCTGGCATCATGCCAAAGTTGAAACTGGAAGTGAAAGGTCTTATTTCCTGTCAGTCCTCCTAAAGGCTTCCATCAGAGTGACTTATCCCAGGTCAGATCCAGAAGACCAATCCTGCAAATCCTTACCTGTTTGACTAAGCCTGCTTACACGAGTGATGGCAGGAGTGCTTTGTGGTGTTGGGTTGTTTAATTTAGAACCCAGTTATCAGATCGTGGCTTATTTCTTCAGCAGTAAGGATGATCATTAATCAGGATGCAAGGTTTCCAGTTCAGTAGGAAGACCCTGTCATAGGCAGACTACTCTATGTGAGCAAACATCCTCCACAGGCTTCAGACCAGCTAACAGCTATGGAATTGTGCCAGTAACTACACATGGTAAAGATCAATAAAATACAGTTACAGTCACCTCAAGGAGACATATAGTAGACAGGTAAACAGAAAATGGGTTATATCTAATGTCCGTATAAAGTTAAAAGTACCTTACACCAACAAATGCTTCCAAATTCAATGACTTGGCGGCTTGTTTATTATTATCCATGTAATTTCTACTCCTGTGGATGTACAGTTTTTCTTAGAGTTATTTCAATGATTTGTGTGTCAGCAGTGGTAAGCAACTTAAAAGAGAGACATCTTGATGAATATTGATCAGATAAATATTTTAAAAGGTACAGATTAGCAGAGAAGGCAAGCACCACATGTAATTTGTCTATTATGACAAACTGGGAAGCATTTAAAAATATCTTTGATGTCCAGGAAAAATATGTCTCACACTAAGATATTGAATTTTTGATAATTCTTTCAAGCTGGACTCTGTGCAGTTTTGCTGAAGAGATAGGGATACTGTGACATTGCTCCAAATCACTGAGAAACATTCTTTTTAATATAAGGATAATAGACTACTTAAGGTAGTTTATCAAATTATTAGTTGGAATTTGTCAGCCTGGTTGATATTTTCAAGCTTAAAAAAACCAGCTTTGTTGTTTGGTTTTGGGTTTTTTTTCTGGAAAATAATTCTGGTTTGCTGAAAATTCCCGAAACCATCATGGCTGATGTGTTTTGCTTGTGTCACAGTCATTGTGTAATGTTTATGTTTGTCACCTTGCCTAATGAATTCAAATTGCAGCATTACTGATTTCAAGAGACAGGAAGGGCTTAGGGATGCTGTGTAGGGACACAGAGACAAAGGCATTCCCATGACACCTTTGGGGGAGCAATACGATTTCTGTGGGGACTGCTTCTGCGCAGCACAATAACTACCATTTGCTGCTCACCTCCGTGTAGAAAATCTTACTCCAGGTGCCTAAAGAGATGACATGTTAGGATTTTGGAATTCAGGCAATCTTTCAGACAGACTTTGAATTATACAGGGATGATAATGTGCTCAATAGCCACACTTGCTTTCCAAATGAAGAATCAGGAAAAATTTGAGTCTGTAATCTTGAGAGAAACATGGAATAATTTGAATACATAGCCTAAAATTCATAGGAAGAAAATGAGGTTAGCACCCTCCAGCCACCTGCCCAAAGCAGTGCAGCGCAAGTCCAGCTGGGGCATATTTTTCAAATAGTGGGCAAGTTTCTGTAAGCAATTCCAGAAAAAAATACCAGGAAAGTTTAGTGTCATCATTGTGCCACACTTGAAAGATAAAGAAGCCTACTATGAAGTTAGAGGGACAGAGAAAGGCAGCTGATACTGTTCAGTATTGTTCAAGAAAACCACAGATTGGTCTACATAACACTGTAATCATAGTTTAAGTCAGCTGTAAAATAGCAATAACATTTTGTTATCTATGGTTTAAAAATTAACTTAATTGATACTTAAAGAAGATTAAAAAATTATAGAGATAGAGGCTATAAAATAGCAACTGAAAGAGTTAAAGATTATTGAAGGAAGAGAGAAACAAAGGAAATGGGTTTTGTATGGTTTATTGCAATTTGTCTTGTAAGATTGGAATTCATCATGGGTTTCACTAGGGCTGAAGTCAGCATACTGTCTAATCTATTGTACGCAGGCTACACAAAACTTTGTATAATAGATTACTAATTTTTCTTAGACATAGTCTAATCATTTCTTCCTCCTACATATCTCTTGAAATATTCCTTTAGTAAATGACATTTTTGTGAAAAGATAAACAAGAACAAGGAACCTGATGGATATTTCACTTGTATTCTGGAGAGAATAGTATTAATTTCACTAGTGACGGCGTAACAATTTGCTCCTATAAAAACATTTTTCATCTATGCATCGCACGTTCTTCAAAGTAGGATTATTATTCTAATCCCTGGGTTAAGGCTGATGAAGAAGAATCACTGTGTAGTTATGGCTTTATCCAGCAAGTAAGTGACAGAACTGGGCATAAAGGTTCTGAAATGAGCTCTGTTAATTGGGTTAATAATAACAGTAGCAGCAAGAGCAGCAAGACACCTTGGAAGTCGAGGATGAGAGATGAAATTTCTAATTGGAAATTTCTCTGTTAACACATCAGGTCAGGGTATGACTTTGTCAAAAGGAAAGCGTGTTTGGGATAAGATGAAGTACAGTGATGGTTCACTGGTGAAATCAAGCCCTTTGGAACAATAGCCTTCTTACATGCTAAGTAACACAGCAACCTTTTAGCTACCAGTCTTTCCAAATTATACAGTTTTCTTCTAATGATCGTCTATTTGGAGCGGGTTTATCTGCCCTGGCTGAGGTGCTTGGCAGTTACAATATGTGCAAGTCAGAGCAGTGGCCACAGGTTGCACCTGAGGCAGCTGAGAGAGATTTGTCATCATCAGTGTGGGGGCTGAAGTCTTGGTACACTAATTGTCCTCTGGAGATACTTCATTCTCTCCACTGACTGAACAGTGAGAGTGACAGATTTTTCCATACTTATCCAGCCCTTTGAAAACCAAAAGTCAGGAGAGATTATTGTTTCGGGCAAATAGTATTTCGAGGCACTTTTCAAGTTCAAAGCTTTTTAGTACTTATGTTTTATTGTCAAACTGTTTCATTTTATGAACTACAAGATACTAGTGGAAATTCTGATCTCTTCAAAAGTTTGAATGGATGAGGACTGGAATATATGTTGGAAAGTAAAGAAAGCTAACGTAAATCAAGACAGCTAAATGGCAGACTACAATAGATGTGAATTCTCTGAGTAATATGCAGATAAAACCCTCTTCATCGATTAAAAGGGTGCCAAATTTTGTTACGTGCTGAAACAGTTCATTAAATGTTTCTTGACTTTGCAGCATTGATGTTTTGGAGTTAGATGCCTTGAGAACTCCAGAAGAAAGTCTGCTTCAGATGTTTCCCAAAGCAGCTGCACATGCAAGGAGAGCTCTGGTGGTTGCCATCCTTTACAAACCTGTGTATTCCCCTTTTGTAAATGACATCCAATTCTGAGTCAGTTTAGTACCTTTTAGGTCACTTTCAAAATTCAGGTGTCCAGGGAGGTGATGGAGGTGACAGGAGTGCTTCATGGAGTTAGATTTAAGGCAAAAACAGACAACTAAGCAGTGTAACTATTCTGCATAATACAGGCTATGGGATTTCATGTAGTTAATTGTGTGTAGAGCCCTAGCTGTAACCGTTTAGAGAGCATCTTCCAGCAACAAGCTTTCATTTCGAAACACCAAGAGATGGAAAATACACCAATATCCTCAGTAACTTGTTCTCTGAGTTAGAATCATTGAATCACAGGATGGTTTAGGCTGGAAAGGTCCTTAAAGATCATCTAGTTCCAACCCCCCTGCCATGGGCAAGGACACCTCCCACTAGACCTGGTTGCTCAAAGCCCCATCCAACATGGCTTTGAACACTTCCAGGGATGGGGCCTCCACAGCTTCCCTGAGTAACCTGTTCCAGTGCCTCACTACCCTCAGAGTGAAAAATTTCTTCCCGAGATCTAATCTAAATCTACCCTCTTCCAGTTTGAAGCCATTACGCCTCATGCTATCACTACATGCTCTTGTAAAAAGTCCCTCTCCAGCTTTCTTGTAGGCCCCTTTCAGATACTCAAAAGCTGCTGTAAGTTCTTCCTGGAGCCTTCTCTTCTCCAGGCTGAACAACCCCAACTCTCTCAGCCTGTCCTCATAGCAGAGGTGCTCTAACCCTCTGATCATCTTTTTGGCCCTCCTCTGGACCCGCTCCAATAGGTCTATGTCCTTCTTATGCTGGGGACCCCAGAACTGGACCCAGTATTCCAGGTAGGGTCTCATGAGAGTGGAGTACAGGGGCAGAATCACCTCCCTTGACTTGCTGGCCATGCTTCTTTTGATGCAGCCCAGGGTAGGGTTGGCCTTCTGGGCTATGAGCGCACATTGCTGGCTTATATTGAGCTTCTCATCCACCAACACCCCCAAGTCCCTCTCCTCAGGGCTGCTCTCGATCCATTCTCCACCCAGCCTGTATTTGTGCATGGGATTGCCTCAATCCACGTGTAGGACCTTGCACTTGGCCTTATTGAACGTCATGAGGTAATAAGGTACTCAGTAAAAGTAATACAGGGCACCAGCTCTAAAACAGATCTTAAGTAATTGAATTTTTCTTAAAGAGACTTAATAATCGTGCTTTTAAATAGCACTGCTAATTATTTTTACTACAAGTAACTCCTAAAAGTACTGAGTAAGAACAATTGGGGGAAATTTTTCTTTTGTGTATTTAAGTGTGCTTATTTCTTTATTTGCCAGCCTTGGATATTTTGTTTCTTCTCTATAGTTTATTCTCTGTGTTCATGTGGATGTTTTGAAACCAGAAAGGGGAAAACATTTTTTAGATTAGGAAAATGTTATTACAGAACTACAAAAAATTGGCAGAGAGATTCAGGGAAGATATTCCATCTGCCACTAGTTTTAATTAAATCAAAAGCCCAGAACAGAAACAATCAAACATGCACAAAACCAGAATTCGGTCACAGTATCCTGTTAACTGACTTGCATATCCAGAGAAGTTATTTTCATCAGAAAATTAAAATGACCCCAAAATATTTTTGTTCGCTTTTCTCCAGTATGTGTTGTATTACTGTTTGAAACAGAAGATTTTGAAGTAAACAAATAACCCTTTTCTGAACCACAGTATTGTTGTTTATTTATGTTTTGGATGTCTGTGTATTATATTATGTAGTCCTCGAGCTATCCAAGTTACTTTTAAAATCCTGCTTAGCACTTTACCATTCATTTTTGAGAAGTTTCTGTTTCCATAAAACTTAATTTTTAAATGGTTATTTAACTGATGAAGTGATATATACTGGCACTATGTTTGATGACATCAAATAGTTATTAACAAAGAAGGTTTTGAGTGAGTGAGTTAAGAGTGTTATAAGCAGGTTATTAAAAGCTCTCTCTCTACCAACCAGCAATTCAGTATCTTAAGACTGTGCTAAGATGTCTGCTGATGTCAGTATCAATTAGAATGGGCAGTAAATTAATAGGCATTGTAAGTCGTGATGAGCGGAAAACAAAATGTGTGTTGTTATCTGGCATCATGTGGATATGAAATGAAAGCTGACGTGTGTCAGACCAGTTCTCACACTTGGAAAGTATTTAGGAAATTTATTAACTGTGCACATTCCACAGTCATTTAAGGATCAATCATTTTTTAATGCTTTCTGTATGAAATTCATCACCATCATTGTCAGCATGCTTTGTTTTATTTCCTTTTTCTGTTCTACCTCCACATATGCATACACAGAAACATGTACATTATTTTTATTTCCCGTAAGTAATAATAATCCAGACCAAAAAAAAAAAAATCTCTGGTTGCTCTTCATGTATGGGAAATACAGTGAAAACGGTATTCAATTTTCAGAATGTAAATATTTTTTCCTGTTGATAACTTGACAGGTAGAAACAGATTCTGTGATACCTCTGCAAAACCTTAGAAAAGGTTTAGTCACCTTTTTAAGAAAACAGTCTGTATGTGCATTCATGTTGTGTAGATGCATATGCTGAGAACTCTGAATTTTTTGCTTTCTTGTCAATCATAGAGTATGTTATGCTGGAAATGGAAGCAATAGAGTACTAGTTTCCCTAGGAGATCACATCCTGTATCTGCGATGATGGTGGGATGTCTTGATGTTACAGTCGTCTCCTTATATACGCACGGTAACCTATAGGGATAGGTGATACAATGTGTTGTAAACATACTTCTGTTCCCCTGTTTAGATTCACCTGCATTCAACACCTTACTTTGTCAGGCTTAAAGAATATATGAAGCATTACTGTCAGACACCAGTACCACAGTGTTCAACCTCCAGAAACAAGATGGTGTAACACCTCTCCCATTTGTTGGGATGCTGTTGGTTTGAGTCTGGTGCTGTCTTCAGACTGACATGGCTACAGCAGATAATATGAAGCAATGCCACCTGCTATGTCAGTGAGTCCTGAGGTCAACCTCTTTGCCTTAGATCTAAACAAGATGTGCCACTGCTTCTGGACTAGGTCTGTTTTCATGTCCTTTCTTGGGAGACATCCTTGTACTGTGGTTGAGAAATGCATATGCAATTTCCCCATTATTCTCCTTTTCCTGAGAATATTACATGAGGTATGTGTTAATATTAGTCCTGGTGGCCTCCAGGTGGGCAATATAACTGCTAACACAACCTGCTTAGTCCACAGTTAAAGACACCCAAGCTTTACCTTTACTTCCAGACATGTCACTACAGCCTTGGGGAATTTGAGTCATCTTAGGCCTTGTGTCTCACTGGTCAGTGGCTGAATGACTGTTGTCCATTGATGGTGAATGTTTGTTCCTGTTCTGGTCAATATTAAGGGGTGCACCATGGTATTGAGAACCGTGCTGTTAGGTCTTCCTTTCCTATTGCCTTGGCCCACCTATCAAAAAGGAAGGGTTATCCACTAGTTCATTTAGATTTGCTTGACTGTCAAGTGCTAGCTGAAGACTTTTTTTCTCACCTCTCATAACAATCATATTTTTGAAGAATTTGTTGGGGTATTGCCATACATCAGGAAATCCAATTCCCAATGGGACTTGGACCTACTATTTTCTGAGCTTGTGTAAGATCAGTTTTTGGGTCCATGACAATCTACTGTCTGTTGCATCTATCCATGAAGGTGTCAATCCTGAGGTGAATTCTGGTGTTCTAAGAACAGCCGTACAGAGAAGTGAACAGCAGAAGATCAATACCATGAAAAACCTAGAAATCTTAATACACCTTTAAAAGTGTAATTTTAAGAAAAAGGTGGTTTGAATAATTTTCTGCAGTGTGTTTACACTAACATATGTCTAGTGCAGCTGGAAACAATAGAGAATATTTCTAAGTTGTACTATCAAGACAAAAGTGTGAATTTTGTTTTTTTGTATTTAACTCTCTCTCTCGTGCTTTCAGTATATCAAATTATTCAGTAATATTTGAAGAAGTGAAAAACACTATAGCTGAATAAAGTTTAGACCAGATTCATGAGGAAAGAGACACACCTTTTCATAAGGTTAGCAAAATGAAAAGATGACCATAGAGCAATTTAGAATTTCATAAGGTATCAGTAAAGTTTTTAAGTTCTGGCAAGTTGGTTACTCTTAGTGAGTGAGAAAAGCCTCTGGAGTGTACTTTGGAAAAAGGAATTACAAGATTTTGCAGTCACAAAATTAAAAACCACTTCCCTGAAAGTTGCTGAGATTTAATTTAGAATTTGGACCTTTGAGATGTGTACTAATGACCCCTGCTCCCCATACATTGAGACAGGATAATGAACAGAATTGTGAATTAAATGCTAAATGATTACGGATGAAATCATAGTGAACAGAAGGCTCATGTCGGTTATGGCCGGGGACTTACATACAACTCTGAGACTCAGCTTAGATCCTTGTCTGCTGTCATGGATGTGCCTCTGCTGTTCCAGGGGCATTGTGAGATGTATGAGCCAACTGGCCGCTTGATTTTATTTTCTCTGCGGAAAATTAATAGATTGTAGGCTAACATAAGCATGAATAATCATGTACATAATGATCTAATAACACCAAGACGCAAGAAAAGGCTGAGAAATAGCATTATATTTCCTTACGATTTCTATTAAAGGATTTAATAATAAAAATGAGAAAACTACTCACAAATCTCAAGTTAGTTTCAAAAAGACATGAAAATTCAAAACTCCTATCCTTTAGAAAAAGACTTTTAATATAGGTCTTGTTATTAATTGAGCTGGTGTTCAACAAAGGTGTTTAAATATTAAAACAACCTCTATTCATGTTATCTGAATCACTGGCCCATATGGAATTTAAATTAGTTCATTTCACAGATTTTAATAAAGAAAAATTGGCTCCGCATTTGTGAATCTTTCAGGAATATGTAGCTTGTTCATAATAACATAGAGATCTGTGCTGGTGTATCTCAACCATGATGAGAGCAATGAAGGATGTCATTCACCTAATAATGAAAAAACTCTTCATCTTTGATTAGCTGAGAAGGTCCAAAGGCCCAAAGTTGTTCTTCTAGAAGGACGAACAATTAGCTCCAGAAAAGTTTTGTACACCTGTTCAGGGATAACAGTATATGTTAAAGATAAAGCAAATCCCACTGGGTCATACTAAGGCTTTCACCCAGTTTGAGTGCCTAGCTGGTGAATAGAGTGGCTGATTTGTTATTTGATCCTTTGTAAATGGTCTTATACTTCTGAGGAATTCTTTGGCAGATACAAAGTCATCTATAAAATCATGTTTACATTGATTTTTCTGGAATAGGTCCTGCTTGCAATTATTTATATGTATTTATGGAAATCCATAAAGGATATGAGGGGTCCCTGTGAAGTATAACATTCACAGGATCCTGAAAAAAGTACCATTAGATGACTCTGTACTGATTCAGTGTTAAAAGACTTCAGTGATAGACTTCAACTCTTACAAAGACATTGGGCCTTTAAACATAACTCAGAGAGTTCAGCAGGTCTAATCCCATGTATAGTAAGTACATGGTTAACATCCTTGTCCCTTCTTTTGCGGTCTGTCTTTCCTGAGCAAACTATATATGTTTTTATATTAGTGAAAAGGAATTATGGTTCAGTCATATGAATTATCCCACTGAATCTTTTGTACAGCAACTAAATTCTGATTCTGGCCACATGTAAGGAATTTTACATCCTGTATATTTCCTGTATTTCTTGCATTCATGTATAGGCTTGTACTGAATGACTATATAGATTCATGTGTACCTTTTTCCTCCTGTCTCTTTTCACCCTTTTCTGAGTATCTCTGGATTTCCTAGTTTTAGGCTATGATTCTTGACAGTGTTCTCGTGTACCCGAATTTCACCATTTGTAGGATATGGCTAGTGATACTGACCTCTGCGTGAAAAAAACCCAAAACTGCTTTATATTCCTCTGCTGAAAAATGCCATGCAAGAGCAAGGCATTATTATTTACAAATTTAACTCCTGGCAGTATTGAGTGGTACCACCAGAATACTAAAAGATCTGTAAATCTATTGTCCATTCCAATACATTTTCGGGGGCTAAAACAAGCAAAGAAAAGCAGCAGACTGTGAAGAGAGGAAAACCAGAGGCATAGCATGGCAGGCTGGGGTGGTAAATCCAATTCTCTTTCTTACTTAAAACAAGAGGGCATCTTGTGTCTGAGCAAGCTGATGTAAAGTAGGCCTGGGGGAATCAAGCAGTGAAACAGCAGACACAGACAGCAATAAGACACTCTTTGGAGCAACAACAAAACAGATGGTTCAATGGCCCCCTGTCCACTCCAGAGAATACACAATTACTTACAGGACAAAGTCCATCTGGTCCTATAATAATCTGAGAATTCATCATGACTAAAGCTGCAGTGGGCTTTTTGCCAGCTGTTTAAATTAACTTGATCAATCCTCTCTATAAACCTATCTAAAAAACCCCCAATCTTCTCCACCCTTTAACCTGCTGTAACAGGTTCACCTCTTGCCTTGCGATCCGAAAAACAGAAGAAATCAGTGCCACCTGTTAGCTTTGGGAAGAATGGCCTGTATCTATTGGAAACTCCTGCAAATGAAGTGAGCAGTCGTAAAATTTTAGAGGCCACCCTGTTAACTTGTTTGAAATTCTGGCACTGTGACTGATTGTCCAAGGTCAGACAGATAAAGGAGATAGCATGTAAAGGTGTATAAAAGAATATCTCATCATGAAAGGACGGTATTTTCAAGACACTAAGCCAAAGACTTGTACTGCACTCAAATGGAGCAGGTGATTGTGCTATAAACAGGAGCTTGTAGAGGGAGAAGGAGAAAGAGATATAGTCATACTGAGACAGACTGCAGATTTGGGGAAGTGTGAAACAGCAGTGATATTTTTGATATTCAGGGTCCATTAAGTCCCTACTTTCTACCTTTTGTAGTCACTCACATCTGAACAAGATAGACACAACGGTGTCTTCACTCAGGGTGGGAGCCTTACAAGTGTAAAAGCTATGCGAGGAATGTGTTTGTGTTAAATTAGGTCCTGGGTGT
Source organism: Burhinus bistriatus (assembly GCA_013397275.1). Lineage (NCBI taxonomy): Eukaryota > Metazoa > Chordata > Aves > Charadriiformes > Burhinidae > Burhinus > Burhinus bistriatus. The sequence continues at coordinate 202,556 of VYXH01002833.1, read as the reverse complement.
TGAGATGGTGAGACTGAGGTAGAGTGCAGAGCAAGAGCATAGAATCATAGAATGGTTTGTGTTGGAAGGAACCTTAAAGATCATCTAGTCCCAATCCCCCTGCCATGGGCAAGGACACGTTCCAATAGACTATGTTACTCAAAGCCCCATCCGACACGGCCTTGAACACTTCCAGGGATGGGGCCTCCACAGCTTCCTTGGGCAACCTGTTCCACTGCCTCACCACCCCCACAGGAAAGAATTCCTTCCTCATATCTAATCTGAAACTACCCTTTTTCAGTTTGAAGCCATTACCCCTTGCCCTATCACTACATGCCCTTGTAAAAAGTCCTTCCCCAGCTTTCTTGTAGGCCCCCTTTAGGTACTGGAAAGCTGCTATAAGGTCTCCCCAGAGCCTTCTCTTCTCCAGGCTGAACAACCCCAGCTCTCTCAGCATGTCTTCATAGAAGAGTTGCTCCAGCCCTCTGATCATCTTCGTAGCTCTCCTCTGACTCAGTCTAACAGGTCCAAATCCTTCTTATGTTGGATGTCCCAGACCTGGATGCGGTACTCCAGGTAGGGTCTCATGAGAGTGGAGAAGAGGGGCAGAATCACCTCCCTCGCTCTGCTGGCCACGCTTCCTTTGGTGCTGCCCAGGATGCAGTTGCCTTTCTGGGCTGTGAGCGCGCTTTTTCAGCCCATGTCCAGCTTTTCATCCACAAGTACTCCCAAGTCCTTCTCCGCAGGCCTGCTTTCAATCCATTCTCTGCCCAGCCTGTATTGATACTGGGGATTGCCCTGACCCATGTGCAGGACCTTTCACGTGGCCTTATTGAACTTCATGAGGTGTGCAAGGGGCCCACCCTTCAAGCCTGTCAAGGTCCCTCTGGATGGCATCCCTTCCCTTCAGCGTGTGGACTGTACCACACAACTTGGTGTCATTGGCAAACTTGCTGAGGGTGCACTCAATCCAACTTTCCATATTGCCAACAAAGTTGTTAAACAGCACCAGTCCCAGTACTGACCCCTGAGGAATGCCACTTGTCACCGGTCTCCACTTGGGCATGGAGCTATTGACCGCAACTCTTTGAGTGCAACTATCCAGCCAGTTCCTTTTTCACTGAGTGGTTCATCTGTCAAATCCATGTCTCTCCAATTTAGAGGGAAGGCTGTTGTGTGGGACAGTGTCAGATGCTTTGCACAGGTCCAGGTGGCAAAAGATGTTTGAATTCAAGCAGCAATCTCCTGTAAGTATCCTTGGAAAATATCATAAGCACTTATTCCTTAAGTTCTTTCATGTTCGTTGGGTCACTTTGGAGGAGTTTCTGGGTCAAGTAATATATATAGTTAATTCCTTACTAAATTGTGTCCTTTGTGCACATTATTGCCATTTTCAGCATTGATCTGATTTTATCTTTTTTAAGAGCCCAGCTGGTTTCAGTATGAAGTTGGCTCACAGAAACTCATTCAACCTTTTTTAGCCATTTACTTTAACTATCAAAGAGGCATGATTGCTACCTGCAGGTGACAAAGGGAAAGGAGAGGAGTGGAATGGAGTGATATATGTGATTATAAAACTCGGCTGTCTGTATATGAAACCAGCACTATGCTAAGGATAAAACAAAAGCCTTCTTCCTCAGTTAGGCATCCAGTCCTGTGAAATTAATGCTTCCTCTAAATAACTTTCTAATTCAACCTCTGTAGCATTTCCATACCTGCGCTGGAGCTAAGTTTCCAGTAACCAGCTGCCAAAGAAAAATGTATAGACATTGCAATATGTTCTCAGAATCTGGAATAGCTTTCAGACTGTCACTGGCTCAATTTCAGGCTTTTTGACAGGCTATAATCTGTCCTTCTTGAAGCAATTGACAATTTTGCAGGCAGAAGCTGTGCAAATAGCCTGAAAATGGACAGCTATTATTTTCAAAATATTATTAAAAATGAGAAAACTAAAACTAAAAAGTGTAGGTGTTCATATTTTGAGCGCTATTCTTCAGAATAGTGAATATTATTTTTGTAATTCTAACTGGTGATGCAATTCTAATGAAAGACTAAATTCTGGCTAGCGTAACATTTGCTAAGAGAAGAACACGCCATTTATCTTATGGGAATATAAAGTGAGTTGGTATACTAGGTGACACAAAAAAAGGAAGTATAATTAAGCAGCTAAACCTCACATTAACGTAGTCACAGTGCACTCGTAACATCTAGCTGCTTTAGTAATAATGAAAGATACTACTGCGTGGGAATTCGACACTGCAACAGAAAGTCCTCATCACGGTGCTTTTGCATTTTTAATAATTGTGACCTGAAAACTTCTCACTGATTCTACATTTTTTTCTTTTAAAATATATAGCCTATCAATTTTCTTTTAAAAAGTTATAATTTTATTTTGTAGTTAAAATGAAAAAAAAAAAGAAATGAAAAGTTAAAATCTCCATAAGAAGTTCAGCTTGTTTGTGAACTCCTTTTCTTGTTAAATGCAGACCTTAATACATTAATAAGTGCATTTATATAATTTAAATCCTGTTAAATTCTTTGTAGCTTTCAGTGCAGCAAAAAACAAAAAAAGTATTAAAATTTGGCCTTTGGGTTTGTGTGCAGACAAATGTGAGTGTGCTGAAGAGTTATATCAGTCCAAGGACAGGTCTTGGATGTAGTATGGAGTAGGTCTGGGTGACTCAGAACACATGCTGCTATACTGAGGGGTCTTAAAGGAACGTGTAACTGTTTAGGACCACGTACACTATAGGAAAACTGCTATCTTTTTGTTGTAACAAACTTACAACAGTTGCCAGAGCAGAATAGGTGCTGTTTCACCACAGAGATTTGGAAATTCCACAGAGGGGTGAAAAAAACCTGGAATGTTTTTGAGATGTTGATTTAGCATTTTCTTCTAAAATATTGAGTAGAAATACAACAGTAATCTTTTTTATTTGTCTGTTTTCCATTTTCTACCACAGAAAGTTAAGCAACAAAACTGTATTTTGGTGAGCAAAAAAGAGACATTTTTCTCTTATGTTTTTATTTTCTACTAGTAGTACTTTTTGTAACAATGCAATATTTTAGGGTATATCACACAACAGTGAGTGCAGCCATCTGAGCAAGTCTGAGTGTTAACTTCGCTAGCTTGGGTGCTAGTAGTTGAGCTGTGGCGTTTTGGCTGGCTTACCCGTTTCTGGTGTGATTTTTGCAACTCTGTGTGTGTGTTTGTGTTGCCGGTGTGCTGTGTTGCTGAGACCATTATGTGTCCACGAAAAGCCCCTCCCAGCCTCGGCTTACACAGAAGTCATTATGTGTCGCTGAAGCACAGATATGCCCTCAGCTTTCTTCTGCTTCAGCATTTCAAATGTACACGTTCTTAGTGTGTCTTAAGGGAGATGATAATTCCCTCTGCAGAGATTGTGTATGGGCGTATACACCATCCTACACTCCCAAGCAAACCAACATAGTGGGACCAACATGCAATTTAAAAACGTTGTACACAGAGACGAATTTTATCCCATTAAGACCCAGGAATACCTGAGAGATTCAATGATGCATGAGCTTTTTATGGGCCGTTACCATACAATTGAATTTTATCTGTATTGACTACTGTGCAAATATCCCCAAATCCAAACCTAATGACTGTTGAAGGTATTAACCTCTATCAGTGCCGTACATGACACCTTAGCATCCTCTGTTGCTACAGTTTGTAGTGAGTGCTTCGTTAAATTTCTGTGTATGCTTGCCATTCCTGCAACACAGCAGAAACAGATTAGGATAATATAAAATGTTTATAAATCACATTTAGGAATTAAAACAGTGGGCACAAAATGACTACCTTCAGGTTGGAGAAAATGAGATTTTAAAGCAATTATAAGAAGTTTAATATATCTAGTCTTTTGTGGCTTATGGCTTCAATTCAAAACCAGGTATTTTTGTATGTAGCTACGATGGGAAAGCAATTGCCATCCACTATTGAGCAACTGGAATAACAGTTTATCTTTTTTTTCTCTTAATTATTTCCTCTGAGGTCACATTGTTTGTTTGGTTTACCTTTACTCCACAACATGCAAAATTAGATATATTTCTTTTTTAAAAAAAAATTTTGTGAATTTGAGGAAGGTCTTAAGATGCTTTTTATTTGGTAATGTGTTATTCTGTGCCCTTAGACAGTGTGTTATTCTTGGCAGACTTTTAAAAAGCTGACATAAACCCCTGTTTTCACTGGTTCAAGCTTACAGTTACCAAAGTCTTTTATAGCACCTCCGCATCACTTAAAGCTCCATGAATTTTTAAAACTATCATTCTTATTTGAATATGGGGAGGAGGCAACACAAAAATGATAACATACTGTCATTAAAATTTCATTTAAGCTCTATGTCATTGTTATTTGGCTGATTTCACGATGCATAATATAACATGCATCAGATGAGATGTAAGAAGTGATCTTCTGCTGGAAGTGTGCAGTCTTGGCTGCTGTTCATTAAATGGGTGAGAGAATCTCTAAATTGCACTGAAGTTGCTGTTTCACCTTGTTACTGAAATAAAGACTTAATGTATGTAGATAAGGCCGTTTTCCTAGACCATGGTCAACCTATCTGGAAGGTAAAAAGAAAGTGTTTGAATGACTTCCTTCTGTTTTGGAATAACAGAAAGTATTACCTGCATAGAACCCCTGGTTTGTTCATAGCCTTTGGCCATCACGACTACAGAGGCCATGCTGTCACAGTTATTGAATGGTTTTAAGCACCTGGCTCCTGCAAATTTCAGAGTGCTCTGAATGGCTAGGATTGCTCAGATGGCTAGAATATCAAATATCTGAGGTGCTCAAGTGACACAGGATTTTGACAAGTCTCTGTTTTCCATTAATTTCTATGGGAGCTTGCTACCACTGTGGATTTGAAGTGGCTCCAGTGCCATCTCTGGGAAAACAAACAAAAAAAACCCAGATGAGCTTTTGGATACTCAATGCATCTTTTCTTTAAGTCTGAGTCAAAAAGTGGATCTGTGTCTGACAAGCACAGCAAGACATGCAGAGTTACTGGAAAAGAGCAGCGAATAATATCATGCAACATGCAACAGCTGGTATGTTGTCTAGCTGTATAAACCAGGAGTAAATCCTGCTGCAGAGACAGAGCAGTAGGAGTGTGCATCATTTTTCTGTAGCTGTTGTGTGCATAACAATGCAAAACCAGTGTCCTTTTATGAGGGCAGTGATTTTAATGTATCTTCTGAAACCTAATAATGGGCTCTGTACGGATAGTGTTCCAAAGACACACAGCTTTTGAAGGTTTTTTCCCTTTCCTTGACTTTGACAGTTTCATAGCAACTGAGAAAGGTGCTTCTATTGTATGAAGTGTGCAAGGGATTAATTTCAAATACAGGTCATGTTTAGTGTACAGACTTGAGTTAGAAATGTTCTTTTATAGTGTCACAGAAATGCTAAAAATAATGGGGCTCCCTTGTTCACTCAGTTTTGAGAAGGGAAATGGGATTAGTCTTGGCCGTAACTGCTGTCTTATGCTGAAGATGCTTCTGACTACGTGTATTCTGAGCACATTTTCAGTTCTGGTGAGAATAATGGTGTCAATTGCTAGATCTGCATACTAAGGCAGATGTAACTCAAGGTAAACTTTAAGAATTTCATCTAGACGTTCACAGTGATGTTCATGTATCTAGCATTCATAGTTATGAAATGAATAAAGTAAAGGAGGGGGTAATATAAGCCCAGGACCCACTAATATAATAAATATACTAATGAAGATAAATATTCCATGAAAGCCAATCAGTCAGTCTGAAGACATCCCATGGCTGGTAAGTGTCTGGCTTTTGCATTATTAATTATTTAGCTGAGAAGGAATCAAATAATCCAGGAGACTGAGAATTGTTATTTTAGTCGTTCTTGTTCTTCTCTCCATTAACTCTACTGTAGGGAAAAAGTAGAGCTCTAATAGGATTTAAAGGCAACATAAACGTGTATTGGAATTTTCAGTGGCCCTTAGAGAGGAACAAAACCAGTATTTTTGGGGTTCCTGTGAGTGATATAAATGAAACTAGGCACTGAGCACAGGTGTTACACGCAGAAATGTGCTCTAAGACACTGAGAAATGGAGAAGCAGATTGTTTATGTCTGGATTGTGTCTTGGGAAGGCCTTAATCAAATCATCTCAGATTTGCATTGCACACTCGCCCTCTGTCTCCGGTAGCATCAGAATTTTCTGAGCTATTTAACTCCACACATGCAGTTCGTGGCAGCAAAAAATCTGTGCTAGCGGTGTGGCAGACAGCTGCTCCAGTACAGTCTGTCACTGTTTGGTGCTCTGCAGTATAATGCAGAACAGAATTGTCATCAGCTGCTAAAAGTCCTTCACCCTACCCTCTTGATCTCTTTCTTCCTCTGCTTGGTGGGATCACACAGCAGATCGGAGTAGTTCATTCTTCCAGACGTTTGTCACTGTACAAACACATGGGCCACTTACGTTAGTGGTTGTTACGAAATGGAGAGCTGTCGCTCAAGAGCTTGTCGGAGGTTGCTCATTTCACAGAGGTTATGAAAGTTAATACATACTTGATAAACACTTGATAGGAGATGATGAGACACGAAGAAAAACCCTGCATCACCTTAACACAACCTTCATCCAATGAGTTCTGTCTTGTTTTCGTAATAGAGACTGTTGCAGGCACATCCCACACCTGCTGTGCATTGCTGCAATTTGATTTAATACCGTTCCTGTTCCTTGCTTACCTCAGTGATCACAAACAGTTTTCGCAAATGTCAGTTCCAATTTGCTTTCATCCCAAATGTTGTTTAGTTTATTAAATGATTGTGCCTCCATCTTTGCTAATTCTAATATGTTTTTGGAAGATGAAACACAAATGGCCAGGGGTCAAAAAGACACAGAAGATTAGAGGGAAGCTGTTTCCTGATGCTGCGTTAGCATCTTTGCGCAGCAGCTCTGGGATATGTAACAACACTCGCTCCGTGGCTCCCAGGGTGGGGAGGCATTGCCAGGGAGCCACTTTCCTGTTAGGGGCTGCCACAGCACTTGGCAGTTTCCACAAGAGAAGGATGTGGCAGTGCTCCATGAGGGAGCATGAGGTGTTGGACTGAACCTACTGTGAGATGGTCCAAAACGGCAAACCAGGATCATGGCAACAAACTGCAGCTGTTAGCACAGTATTTACACTGAGACCATAGAGTCTGAGGAGAGCTCGCTTGTATGGGACAGTGTGCTGTAACTAGGGGGTAGAGCAACTTTTGGAAGTGTTTACTATCACTAGGCCTTCATTTATCCTTGCTATTTTGCACTCCATAGAAAGGGCAAGATTTAACTGTAGATGATACATGGTGGGTAGCAACCTTGATGACCTGATGTGGCATTACACAGTGAAACACCAAGAGCTTGTCAAGGAGGGCACAAGTTTCCTGTCTAAGTGACAAGAGTATACCATTTTGGATGGTAACTTTGTGTAGCAACTGCATTAAAGTGCAGCACTTGTGTTTTTAGCCATCCGTCTGAGCATTTTACATAGATTTTAGCCCAATAAGTCTTCACAGGCCAGTTGTCCTGAGTGTATCTGGTGGACTTAGAACAACAAATAATTGAATATGGTTTTTTTTTTTTTTATGTTTCACTTAGTCTCGTGTCTAAGAAAGCATAGGCTATAATTTCTTCCTAATACAAAGCAAAAATATTAATCCATTACTGTCTGTGCTATTATTAACATTTGTAAGGGACTTAGTCTCAGTATCCCTCAAAAGCTGCTAAGAACATCATTACTGGAACACTATTATTGCCTTTTAATCTCCTTTTTTACTAACTGGCTTGGTTAATTGCAGCATACTCAGGGGGATGGGTCAAGGCATTATTTCAGTGGTATATGATATTTGCATGGGAATCTTTAGTCCTTTAGTGCTTTTAAGTACTTCAGAGAAATGTGTCTAGAGAGTTCCTAAAAAGCAATATTCTTCCCTCCCTCCTGTTTCCTTCCCTGTCTTTTTTTCTCTCTCTCCCTGTGTATGTGTGCGCACATGTACATTTTAGGTGAACAGTTAACCAGTCCATATGTTTAGAAAGCTTTCAAAAATCACTCATTAGGATGGATTTTGCCTCTTGGTTTAAGAAGCAGTAGCAAAATCAGAAAGCTCATCCTGACAGTGGATGATGCAGTAGGACATGGGATCAGAAATTTGGATTTGAAATACATCAATACCTGTCAAAACATATATAAGTAAATTCTCAAGCTATAACCAAAGACATTTTTTCCCCTGCAGTACAGACCAAATTTAGAACATAATTTTAAAAAATGTTGGTTTTTTTTTTTTTTTTGGTGGTTGTTAAATGAATACATGGAAAGTAATTTGATGTGTTCACATAGAAACGTCTATTCAAACAGAATAGATATCCATCAAAAATAAAAGGAACCTATAAATTCTGGAGACAAATGTTTTGATCATGTCTTACTGAAGATGGGTGCAGAATGTTGAACTATCTTCTTTCCAGGATTTGTACAATCACGTATTCACAGAAGAAAGCCTCTTGAATCTTTCTCAACCTTTTCTCAGCCTGGAAACTCTTGAGAACCAGGTTTGACTACCTGGGAACAGCAGGCATATGGAGCTAACTGTAGAAACTTTCATCCTCATCCTCTGCTGTACAAACAGTTGTGGCTCAGGTGTGTATTATGTTGTTTGTTGTCTAGCCCACGGCCTTAATGCTAATTCTACTGACAAAGATCCTTTTGTTGTTTCTAAAATTCAGACTGGAAGTCTTTTTCCGGAACCACATGGGTGTAGTTTCTTGGCTGGTTATCTAGATATTTTGACCTCTAAATTTATCACAGTTTCTACCCTTAAGTCTCAACTGATCACTTTTCTTTCAATGTTCTTTTCCACCCCTTTCACAGTTTTCCCCATGCCTCTCAAGCATGCTTACTCTGGTCCTGATGCTCACAGGCAAGAAAAAAGCAAGAACAGTGCGCTCTCTGGGCATAGCCCAGAGCTCCTTTAAGTTAAAAACCTTAACAGGTTCAAGCTTAAAATCCTTGATGCGTGCTCTCGCTATTTTCTTTATCTTTATTATGTGTCCACACATAGCCCCTAGACACTCAGAGCTGACTGGGTGTGCAGAAGAGGATAATGAATCAGAAGCCTCCCTAAATAAATCTATAAAGTTTTGGCCAATAATCTAAAGCAAAGTCTGTACTAACAATGTCACCAACCCTTTGTTCCTGCTATGCTTGACAGTGTGTATCATTAAACACCAGGAAACCCCTGAAGTATTTCAATAATGTTGTTTATGGCAACATATAAATGCATATTAAACTGTTTTATATTCCAGTTAATAAAGCAGTTATTCACCTATGACTGTAAAAACCATTGGTAAATTTACAGAAAAACCTGTCAGCATCAACATGGTGCTAAATTCTAATAAAAGAGGAAGGAGGGTGCAAGCTGATAAGAGACGTGGTGACTCAGAGAAGAAAGATAGTTCAGGCAAGAGTAAGCAGAGAGCACTGAGCTGTGAAGAAAGAACCTAAAAATTTTCAGAAAGTCTAATGCAAGTATTAAAGTTGTGGATGAGAGCTTTAAATAACACAGCTGGAACATAAGTAGAACAAAGAACACCACAGATCTGGCATCAGTTAGGAAGATTAATCTTCATATAACTAGATGTATTAACCCTTATATTTATGTAAGGATGAAATCTTATGATTGAAAGTCTCCAATGTGTTATGTGTAAGACCGTGTTTTTCCTTTTGTGGGTTTTACTGCAGCTGTGAGAAAAAATAAAACATTGTAAAACTAAACAAGAAGGGTGAGTAGGCATTCAGGGGTGAAACAGGGTGAGGTAATTCTTCCTCAGATTGCTTAGCTGTCAAGTAATGGGTTGATTTTGGTAGTGATACGGGGAAGGAGTATAGGGTAGGAGTGGGAAATGTTAGTGCTTGTGTAGGTGGCTGAGGTACTGTGGTGGTTAGAGCCAAAAATAGCACAGGAAAAAGTTCTGGCATTTTCTTCTCTCACCCAGCTTTAACTCCAACCTTCCTCACTTGCTGCTTCATGCTGGAGTATCTTGAGAGCAGATCTTTCCAAATTATAGAATATTTTGTGATAAAGAGGCTTGCTGTATATAACATACATTTTAACTGCTGATACTGGCAAAAGCCATCTTTAGCACCATCTCAAAGAAATACTCCTTTCTTTGCTTCAGGCAGAGACCTCTGAAGGCAGGGGATTCTCTTGGCAGCAAGTTGTACATAAGTACAACTGACGTTCAGATGTACTAGGCTGCTCTCCACCATGGAGAAGGGGAAAACTTGGAGCATATGGTCTAGGAGAAGGAAGCCAGCATTCTTCATCCCTCAGCCCTTAACAGAAAAATGTGGCTGGGCTGGTTTCTGGTGGCTTCTGGAAAATCTGTTGTTGCAATCTGCTTCCACTTGAATGGAAACTGTCTAAGTTTAATTGCTCTCTTTTGTCCCTGAGCTAAGACACTACCCTGGCAGCAAAACACTGGGAGTCATATCCAGTTTAGCAGTTATGGTATGGCAAGCCCACTACATCAGAAAGAGTTAAGCTGTTCACAAAAGACATATTTAAAGTATTTTCCTTCTGATTTAGTCTCCTAAGGATCACAGATTTACTTGCAGTGCTTTCTCTAATCAAGTCAAGCGAAAAAAGTTATAAAGGCAAATGATATAATAATATTTTCATTTGTAAGGAACCAACTTATATAAATATAATGAGAAATTTGGTACTGTTCTTGTAGTCTCCATTACTGTTACAGTGTCAGATGAAATGTTTTTTAAACCATTACTGAATTTTTCGCAAACTGAAGAGTCCTTGATTTATAAGCTCTGAATGTAAAGAGTCACAGAGATTTTCATATAGTTGAAAAAAATATAGTAATCTGGGTTCCCTGGGGAAGTGTTTTATTTGTTCAGTGGGAGATTTTGTATTGAAAGTCTAGATTTCTTACTTGAAACAATGTGCTGCCAAAGTACTGTGATTCAGCTGTTACCTTTGTACGTGTTGTGAATATTACAGTAGTGTACACTCATGCTACCTGTGGGGCAAAGTGTCCTTTAAATAGAAGTATTCAGAATTTATTGTGAGCGCCATATGTCTAAAAAAGCTTGGTAGAGATGTATCTAAGTATTTAAATTTGCACGTGTTATTATGTTAAAAAATCTGAAGGAGTAAAAACTGAGATATTAATGAAATATTAATTATTTTAAAGTTTGATGAGATATGCAATATTTTAGTCACATTTTTATGTCAGAAACAAACTTAGTTCTGAATAGGAGTTGACTGATTCCCAAATGGAAAAAAGAAGAGATAATAGCTAATGTGTAATATTAGCAATTGGTAAATTTTAACGTGAGTGAACAGAATAAATGAGTGTTTATGCAGGTGATAACAAGCCAGGAATTTTAACCAAAGAATTATCTATTTTTCTAAACTAGTGCTTTAGATTTATTTTATTTGTTGCGTTTCACAGCTATGTTGTTAGTACACGTTCGTTAACAATTTTACTGGTATTTGCACACAGTCCACTACCTGATTTAGAACGGTAGTGGACTGTATGCAAAGTACGTTGATGTTAGCTTCACAAAATGTTAACTTTTTAATTTTAAAGAATATGATTTTTTTCAGACCCTAACTGCTATTAAGTACATTTTGCAAGACTTCAAATTCTTTCATAGTGATGTGATCATAAGTTTCAGTTCTGCATCTGAAATTCTTCCACTTATAGAACTTCCCTGAGTTTAATCTGATTTTTTTCTGCAGGAAGGATTCAAATCATTAAGGACACATATAGAAAAAATAATTCCGTTGCTGATGCTGAACTGAAGGCTATTGTCAAAATTATTCATGCTAATAAGCAAAACACAGATCCAGCAAAGCAAAAGGTTGAAAATATTAACTTCATTTTTGGATAGAAAAATGAACTTAATAAATGCAAGTAGACATGCATAAACAAGATTGCAATCTTTATTTCGCTTTAGGATTCTCAGTTGCTGCATCATCTTCCACTTATATTTCTAACAGTCAATTTGCCTGAATTATCATTGTACTGTGTGAAAGCTCTACTGGCAGATCCTCAAGCAGGGCAAAGAGATCTATGCCTTTTCACATATATTTCCATTTAGGCACAATTATCCTGAGTTACTTCTTACCTACACACTCTATTATAGAGATGAATTTAAACAGCAGTGGCGCAAGCACACGGAGGGTCAGATCATGCCATTTGGGAACCCAGATTTTAGCTGGACTTAAGAACAGAAGATTGAGCCTGACTACCTTTGTTTTAATTCCACATGCTTCTCATTTTTCCGCCTTATAACTCTTAGGGAGAAACGATTTCTCTAGGAAAACCCCAAAAGCTCTTTGGTGTACAAATCCTTCTTCAGGAACTAAATATACAGGTAGTTCATGATTTGCAAGTAACAGCATGGAAGAGTGTCTGAGACTCTTCTTTTTGCTCAGAAACCTGTACTCGGGCCTATATTCATATTGCCTGACTAGCTTTATTTGAGCATTCACTTAATTAAAGCCATTAGATTAGGGACCCACTCATTGTGGGGTCTCTCTGTAATCACTGGAGAGAGACAGACTTTGCTGGGTGTTTCTAGAAGTGTTGTTTGTGGTCTGCTGCGGTACTGTGGAGTGGGAATAATTCAGCCAACAGGTAGTCATTCCCTGCACCTCACCACCTCATGTGGCACCAGACCGTCCACCCCAGAGCAGAGAACATCACCCCACGAAAGGTATGCCCTCCCTTACCTTAGAGTTGCGCATACCTCAGGGTGCTTGAGCTGTACAATTCTTACTTCTGTTGATCACTGGGCAAGCTTAGTTTTAAACTGTTTACAGTTCACTTTGGAAATAAAAAGGGAGTAGTGGTAAATATATAAACTGTCTCAGTGTAACACCAATAAAACTGATTTAGTCTTCTTTCTTCCCCAAGGAACAAGGGAGGTGCAAACCTGGGTGTTCAACATTAGGAGCTTGCTGGAAGTTAAGACAAGGTTAAAGGAGCATGGGAGGAATTTTAGCTAACATGATAGCTGCTGATCCCTCTAACACTCTTAGGGGTGGAGAGAGATTTGTTTTCTTCTGTTCTTTTCTTTTCCCTATTGATTGTTTGTTCAAGCTATTGAAATACTGATTTAACCGATTTAATCCTGCTATACTTGCAACATCTACATGGTGCCAAAATGTAGAGGGTGTGGATACATCTGTAGGTACAGATAATTGCAGTTACTCTGCATTTTCATGAATATCCTTTGACGTAAAGCAGCAGCCCTCAGTTTATAAGCAGGGATAGTGAAGGAGTAATGCTGAGACTCACAGAAAGAAGTGCAGGACCCTGAAACATGATGGTTTAGGTTTGAGTCTGAAGTCACCACAGCATGTTTACTCCTGCAGACTGATTCTGCTGACTTCACTGGAACCTGCACATGAATAATCTTTACATACGGTTAACTGTGCTGTTATCAGATAATCCAAAGTCTTATTTCAGCTGTCACTTAGCTGTTGCAAAATTTTCCAAGTCTATGCTAAGGTCTGGATCTTGGCCGATCATGCCTGTGGGTGCCTAGAGCTATTCTCTTCAGCATCCAGCAAGTGGCAAGTAGCCTGACTCTCCTCTGACTGCCTAGCATTGCATGCTACCAGCTCCCACATGGCACAAAGCGCAGTTCTCATTCCTCCTTCCAGACCTTCCTTGGGAGCGCAGCTCAGTAGCAGGACTGAGAGGGGAGGCGTAAGATCATCTGTATTAAAGACACTCTGGTTGCTTTTTCTGGTTACTTATATGGTGGGAGAGAGGCCAAAAAAAAAAAAAAAAAGAGAGAAGGGAAAAATCAAGGAATGGGTAGATGTTTGATTTCAACAATCATTTCATGTTGGTGAATATTTTTGACACAGATTACATCTTGTTCTGCTGTCGCAGTTCATGTCTTGGACTAACGGAAGCACAGGAACCTGAGGATGTTCAGCTGTTGTCCCCCTAATCCTGAACAGTCTAGGCAGAAACACAAATGTTGTTTGCTGTGTTTTTGAGAGTGAGGAATTATTACTTGACTGTCAGTAGTCATAGTAACACTGCTTTCCCATGGCTGTTGAATGCTTGGTGCTGAAATGCTGAATTTTTCTTTAGTTCTGGCAATCTGTTTTTCTATTTGTTTATTTTTCTTGTCAGAATTTGTTCCCCTGAGACTTAAAAGCTAATTTGACAAGTTAGCCTGTAATTTAACATGTCATAAACTGGAGGTGCTTGCACAGTTTTGATACAGAATCTGTGTTGGTGTCTCATAGTTTTACTTATTCTGCCAAATTGTATTAATACCCTAAATTTAGGACAGGATTCTCAGCTGGTGTTGATGGGCAAAGCTTTAGAAGGGCTCTTAAGGCATGTCTACACAGATGGGCGCAGACAGCCACGAGCTTCTCTGTCCACTCTGTGAACCAGCCAAAAGCAAGCCAACTCTCCTCTGGAAGTTGTAGAGCTGCATTAGTGAGATATTGTGGCCAAGCATTTATCTACCAGCTCTTTGGCAGAGTTTCCAGGTCTGAGTTGGCTCTTGTCTGTCCCTCCTGGAAGGTGAACAGGAGTGTTCATGCTTGGCTCCATCCTTCATCTGAGAAGGCATATCCCTGGCTGCTGCTCAGACCGTAGCTCCTGCTACATTTTAGTTCCAGCTCCTTCAATGAGTTTCACTTACACCTGTTCAGTTACTGTTTTGTTTCCTCAGATCATTTTTTCCTTCTTTCAGCTGTTGTGTTCCCAGGCCAGATTGAGAGTTCCCCCCCCAGCACACTCCTGAAAGCAGTTTACATCAGCTGTGGGCCCGCTGCTGTCACCGGCACACGTCCCTGCTGGGATGGGATACCTTTGCGTGTTCCTGTGCATGAAGGGATCAAATCCCGCCTCACGCAGAGTGTGCGACTGACTTGTCTCTGTCGGTGTGAGTGGAGGCTGAGGGGCTGCCCTTTTGTGTGATACAAAGCAAAACCGAATGTGTAAGTGGTGTTGGGTTGTGCTGTAAGCCCCCTGCTGCAGTTGTCACCTTTAGGAAAAGGGACTCGTCCTGTGGAGGGGTGGTGGGGCAGCCCCAGGTTCATCTCTGAGCATCTCCTTGGGTAGGTTTGTTTGCTTTAAAATTCACCATCATTTTATAAACCCTTCCAGTGACCAGTTTGAAAACACAGGTGCGGGAAGACATGCTAACTGCTGTATTTGAAGCGAACTCCTTTGAATGCCAAACACACTGGAAGCAGCTAGGGACAGTGAGGGGTAAAAAAAACAGATCCTACTTTGCGTTTTGGATGGTCTGACCACACTGTTTATAAGAACTGACAAAGTAGGTGATCACTGTGGGAAAGATTTCAAATATACAAACTGGAGAGAGGAGCAAGTTCTTTATTTTGTCCTGGGTGAATGCAAGCATCTCTAGTAGGGACAGACATGGGATGACAGACATGTAGCCAGAGGAAGAAATGTGCACGCTGAAGGAAAGAAAAAAATTTTAAAAAATAGATGATTTACATGGTTAAGTTAAATAGAAATGTCTGTATCTGGAGATAAGGTGATAGGTAAGTCAAAGTTAAAAGCAGCTGTTTAAGAACTAAGACATAAAGCAAGTGTTAAGGCAGCACTGATGAAGAAAGTGCGTGCAGTGAAACCATATGAAAGTGGTAAAGACAGGAAGATTCAGCAAAGTTTCCAGGTTTTATCATTTTATTGCATTTCTAAGCTAGGCAGTGCTTTCAGAGTCTCTTGGGACATCACCCTCTGCTGCAGGGAAAACAGCAGATTTTGGCATCACAGATGCCTGGGGAGAAGACGACCAGTCTTCTCAAGTTACTGACCACACTGTCTGGAAAAAAAAAGGAAAAAAATCTTTGTTAGTATTTTTCCACATAAAGTATGTATTTTTAATTGAAAGAGCTTTACCATCTGTGTTGAAGAGGCCTGTGACTTCTGCACAAAGGGATCCCCCACAAAGCTGCATTGGAAGCCGCTATTGCACCTCCCTGGCTGTGCGAGCCTGCCTCCCTCTGCATCGCAAGTGCTTTCTCCTCTAAAAACTGAGGAAATGGTTCTAGTTTTTGTTTCTAAAAGTTGCTTCTCCATATCCCTTTGAAGGGATAGGATTTCTGAGATCCATATTTAGTGTTTTTCTGATTTCTATCAATAAACTAAACTGGACTTTTTTCTGGCTCATGCTCACCAACCAACACTCAACTAGTTAAGAAGACTGCAAAACAAAAAAAAGAATTGAAATAAAATATTTTTTTCTTTGAACCAAACTCCTCCTTCTATTTGAAAAAGACCCAACTGAACCATCCCTCTTAACTTCACTGGGGGCACAGGTTGGAAATGCAATTTGGAAACACGAGTCAAAAAGGGGAATGTCAGTGTAACTCTGTTGAGTGCAGCAGCATTATGCCAGTTTTGTGCTAGATGAAGATCCAATTTACTTGATATGTTGAGTGTCATTAAAAATTATGACATTACATTTATGGTCATTTTATACTTACTGTTGCAGAGACAAAAGAGAAACAACAAAACCTCACGTAATGTACATGTGACAGAAGTGTCTCTATTTACAGTCCTTTCCCATTTTCCACTTCTTTGTGTGCCTGCTGTCTGCTGATGTGCTTTCTCTAATTTAGATGAAAAGGTCCCTGGGATATCAATCTAACTTTTAAGAACTTCTCTCTGAAGTGTGGTTGGTAGTTATAATAATGATAGCTAATTAGAATAAATAGAACAGTGACAAAAGCTTTCTTCCCAATGATCTGATATTTCTAATTTGGTTAGGTAGGTAGGTGCAAAGCTTAGATTGAGATACTTTTTGCTTCAAGTATAACCCGTGGCATGTGGTACTTTTGAGAACTCTCACAGGGGGCATGTCACCACACTCGCATGGCTATGATACTCTCGGTTGAAGCATTTAGTGCTGTACAGCAGAAAATGCTGCTGAGGGAAAAAAAAGAAATAGCATTCATCACTGATACACAGAATTTGGTGCTGCTGCTGCTGTTTTTTCTATTACTGTTGCAGATGTTCAAAATGAAGATTTCAACTGTCAGCTCTGGGGAAATATTCAAAGAAGCAAAGAGCAGGTAGTTCTGTAACTCCTACCGAGAGTCAGTGTGTGTGAGAATGTAGATAGCATTACGTAAGGCAGTAAAAAAAGTCCAAACTACTCTTTGGGCTCCTGACTTTTGAATTGTTGCAGTGGGGTGTAAAAGTCAGAATGACCCAAATGAAGTTCTGCTTAAAGGATGAGGATCATTCATAGGTACCTTTCTCCAGCTGACTTCAGGAGGAATTGCATGTACCATGTATAAAGGCAGACTGTGGACTGTCCGGTTAGGAGAGTGCAGAGTGGGGATCCTGTAGGATGTTTAATCTTGGCTGAGAGGAAGCAGTACATTAAATTATCTTCTTGCAATTCAGCATCATGTTCCTGAGGATAGAACTGATGCAAATCTACAGTTTGTTGGGAATCAGTGTTGGAAATGAAAGCCACGCAGATAGGCACTCTAGAAACGTTTACTTTCCTCTGTTAACATTGGTTTCTATTTGCCTCCATATGAGCTGGAAAATTTATTTTTTCTTTGCATTGTTTATAGATTAATAGAAAAGAAACAAGGGCTGTCATCAGGGTTGATTTACACAGAGAAAGAGGGCCTCCAGATGAGCATCAGATCTAGTGAAGTGTGTCCCGTGTCTCATAACCATCCATTGTCTACTTTCTTCAGCGAACTGTCTTTCTGTTTCTTTGGGATGTTAGATGTAAATCACCAGGTGATAAAGGTGCTGGGCATTTTGACTGTAGTTTTCTCCCTTCTGTTTGATGGTTTCAATATCAGCTTCTCATGGGCATTGCAACAGCAAATCAGCACAAGAGGCAAAACACTCAGCTCTGCTTTTGCTCCCAGCGGGTCCACTAGAGAACTGCAGTGCCAGAGAAACCGAAGTGATATCATAGCCCAAAAAGAAAGAAATCCCATTTTGTGAGTTGGCACAGCTTTATAAGCTTTACAATGTTTTATGAGAATACTGTTCAGTCATCTTTTTGCCATGCAGATTCTTAATCACCTGTCTGAAGTTATCTGTATCCCCTAGTCCTTGATCCCAACACTTCTGTGAAAGCCTTTTGCATCTGTCCTCTACTAGTTTCCTTCAACAATTGTCTGTGGGCTTTTTGTTTTCTGCCAGCCAGTTTGCTGCAATTTTTCAGGCTGACAGGCTTTGTGCATGTTGAGAAAGATTTGCTTTCAAATATGAAGTAGCCAAGTCTTTACTTACTGAACTTGTGCATGAAAAAATGGTTCACTTACCCATACAAAATTGCAAGCAAGCATTTGCTTTCAAAACGATGTCCTTTTGTAGCTTTTTCTCATATGCTCATTAAGCACTCCAAAGTGCCTAGGAATAGAAAAAGGGATTTAAGATGCTTTAAGAAAAGAGAGTGTTCTTGTTCTGTTGTTTTTCATTTGTACTTGTTAGTGTGTCGAGATCTCATTCAGCCCTACTGGAATCGCTACCATCCAAACATGCCATAATAGACAACTCTTGTCCCAGAGATTTGCCGGGCTAAAGAAATCATGGGCAATGGTCCAGAGAAAGGGACAGCAGAGAAATGGAATTACTTGGCTGAAAGTGTCCAGGATTTACTGTGATCTGGGGAAGAGGGAAACGTGTGCCTCTGCCTGTGCCATGGCTCTGTATAACGCTGCAAGCCTGTCCTGTTGTTTTAGTGCAGAGTTGCATTCCCTTGCCCTGATTAAGTGGTCACTTGTGGGGGACATTAGTTGCAGAAATTAATTTGTGTTCTATATGTACCTCTTGTTACTTTATTTTAGTATTTTAATGTTGAATTTCCTCCCAGGATGGATATTTTAAAAGCTAGTTGTTAACTCCTGGGCTGCCTGGTTAACCTTGAGGAACTGAGTTCTTTGCAGATTTTTGCAATAGTAGATTTTTGTGATTGGATCATATTAGGGTACATATTCCCCTGCCCTAAGACTAGACTCTTAATATAAAACCACATGCTTTGTCAGACAGAACCGCACCACTGTGGAGGAAATGGTTTTCAACATTGGGGAACATGATTCTCCTCCATCTGCCAGGCTGCAGAAGGTTCCTATCTCCACTGCAACCCACCAACACCGGGAAATTTGTTACAGAATGAGTGATGAGAAAGAAAAATACAATTTCCCACTTATTTCTTGTTATTGCCAGAGCACGTTTCCCTCTGGATCTCTGTTTACAGGGAGTGCAGGAATCACAATGGTAACCTTTGGATGGCCATACAAAATATTCACATTTGAGGGGTGTGTGTGCGTGTACAGATAGGTGTATGTTTGAATATGTGTTAGAAATGGCAGTAGGAAGGAAATCCTCTGTCCCTTCTCAGAAGTTACTGAAAATCCAGGCAGGAGAAGATATTTCTATGTGCACTGTAATGAAATTCATGTGTTAAGGTGTCTCCCTAAAAAGATAAGACTAAAACCACTAGACTCTTGTTAGTGGAGAACTGGTACTTATTTTCTGTGGAAATCAAACACTTGAAAAGGATGAGAGCCTGGAAACTCAGAAGCACAAAGTCATCAAATTCCCTTTGCTGTCAAAGGCAGGCTGGGACATGAATACTTTTAAGTACCAATCTGTTAAGGATGCTGAGTTACCTGTTCATGTGGTTCCTCAGTCTACAAATCAAGTGTAATAGGCAACACAACCATTGGAGATACCATTGCCTATCACTTTGCAAGCACTCCCCTCCCCGCCCCTCCAAACCACAGGCTCTCGGTTTGTTCAGACAGTGGAGCAGAGGAAGATGGGTGAATTACAGGGCTCTCTGGAAGTCATAGATAACAGAAATGCTGATCTTACATCACCACTTCCTGGTACTCAGCAGCTCTACTCTGCTTTTTCTCAGAGTAGTGCTCCTCCCTAATGTGCACTGAGTGTATTAGACTTATTATGACCCCTCACAAACCAAAGCAGGACAAAATTCTTTTGATTGCCTATATATACATATACAATTGTATCTGTACACAAATCCAGTGGCAAACTGTTTTATGTCCCATTCTCTTTAAAATTACAATGTAATGAAACATAAATGTGAGGAGATGATTGAACTCATTTATGTATCTTACCTGCAATAGTTATGATTGGGATGACACGCACATTTAACAAAAAAACTTGCTCAAGTGTCTTTATTCTTGGAGGAACATGGGAATTGCCGTATTAAGTGTGTCTAGTGTAATGCTACCCTGACGAGTATCAATATTTCAAAGCAAAATAATGTAAAAGTTAACTGTACCTAAGTAAGTGATTTTGATTGCACAACAAATCTAAAAAAATAGGTTTTCTTTTTGAGGTTTGTCTCCCAAACCAGATCAAATTCAAAGAAAAGGTGGTGATTTTTATCACTTTCAAACAAAGGGACATTTTGAAAAAATGAGAATGAAATGCTTTAATCTTTTTCAAAAAATAATTTTTTTTTCCAACTGGAAATTTCACCCAGTTGCACTTGAACTTGTGAATATCTATTCACATCAACTGATCAGATCAGATCCGGTGAGGTATGTGTTTTATGAATAAGTTATTTGGATGAAAAATTTCACTAAACCTTGAAGAAAACAACTTAAACACCAAGAATTTCACACCTAACCTTCTGCTTCTGGCTAGTGCTTCTGATCTGAGCCACAAGAATAGTTTATTTAGTTTTTCTATCACTTGTCTCTAGGAAAACAATTCTATATTTTTTCTAAGTAAAGGTGGAGATAGTAATTTTATTATGCATCTTGAATGTTTTATATAGCTTTCCTAGTCTTGCTGACATAATGATGTCTTGTGGCAATACTTTTCCTAGATTAGTATTGTAGCATGTAAAAAATTATGTCCTTTTAGTAGATTTTCTTGTTTCTGTGAGCAATACTTTAGAGATTTAAAAAATGTTATTGAATTTACCTATAAAGATAACGAGTTTTGTTTCTGTGGCACCAACTGTGAGAGTATATTCATTATTTATACACAGAGAGTAGGGCTAAAAATGACAACTATGAAATGTTGACAAAAGCAAAAAAATTGCACTCTATATATTTGTAATTTCTCAGACAAATGAGGGCATATTAATAAGTTTCGACCTAATCTCAGTATAATGTATATTTATATGAGTGTTCTCTGAGTCTTGCACAGGAGCTGTTGCATCAATCATTACAACAAAATTCCTGTGCCTTGCTAAATTAATTTATACCTTATTTCGGTGATATTACAGGATCATTCTACACAGGAGAGTAATTACTTTAGGTCAAAAAAGATTAGTGGTTCTCTGGTTTTTTGAGTAAAGGTCAACTGCGTTTTATTTTTGAAGGCAAAAGCCAATGATTCTCTCTCATGTTCCCTTGGATTTGTCTAAAAGTGTTACCCAGAATCAGAAGAGCTTTGACTTCCCTGCTTGCTGGTACCGTCAGACCCAGCACACGTGTTGTCACGTCCCACTGTGTCAGGTGAGCTCCTCCGTGTCTTTTGTCTTAAGGCATCTAATCACGACAAATACTGAAGTCAAAACCGAGTGGATGCAGCTTTGAACTTTCTCTGTCGGTCCATGGGCAGGAGGCAGCTAAAAGAGCAGCGCAACTGGAGTGCAGTGGGACCAATTGACAGACCAGCTGCTGAGACAGAATTGAAGTCAGGGTCAGGAATTAAGCTTGACAGAAGATTAATAATTTGCCTTGGAAACAGCAGAGAGGGTAAAAATGGCATGAGAGATTTTACTTGACAATTTTGGTATCTAGGAGGAGGAATCAGAAAAAAACTGTCATATATTGGGCCTTATGCATTGAGGAGTGGAATATTAACTGTCCGACACAGCCCCTGAGGTGGGTATCACAGTCCCCATGGATGGCTGGTTTCCTTGGGAGCTGCCAGCTCTGATTGATCAAGCTGTCAGGGCCCCTTATGTGTCAGAGCAGGGGGAGGCCCGCGAGGAAAAAATTTAATGGTGCTTGTCATCAAAGAAAAATGTTGTGCTTCTTACTTCAGTGGCCCTGCTGACACCATCAACGTGGCGCTTGCAGTCATCCTGTCTAGGATCATGGCAGGCTTCCTCTTGTCAGCCTGATCTTTACTGGGGCTTCACACAGCTCCTGTTCACTGGATGCATCTCTTCTGCACAATTAAAGGCAGCAAAGGTGCTCCATCTGCTTAGAAAGATGAAATCTAACAGCTCTAGACTACTCCAGCTAGGTACAAAAATCATGAATCAATAAGATTCAAATAAATGTAATATCGCTTGTAGGATTAGGAGAGGACTAAGGAATGAAGTATTTACTTTATATGGGGGGGTTGCTGTTATTGGCTTGTTTTTGTTAAAGTACATTTTCATAATTTATAATTTTTTTACATCCACGGAGCAGCTCAGTGCTGGTTCATGTCCATAGGCTGGACGTTGGAGGGGGCAGGCTGGCAGAAGGGCTGGCAGGACACAGGTTTGGGCTGAAGAAGAGCAGCGCCCATCCCCAAGGGGAGCGGGCAGAGCGGGCCAGGCAGAGCCCAGCTGGTGAAGAAGGAGTTCACAGGAGCTCCAGCAGCCGCAGCTCTTGCACAGGCCAGCAGGGAGGAGGAGATGGTGAGGACTGCAAAGGCAGCGTGGATGTTTTTGTCATGGATTCTGCTTCCTTCTTGTGACCTTGGAAACTAGAGGGATGAGGAGGGATTGGAGTACGTGTGGTAGAGATGTTGTAACAGGCACGTCAGGAAAGCCTGGCAAAATTTTTATCCAAAAGCCCTCCACTGCCCCAGCAAAAAAACCTGGGTGTGATTTGCATGGTCTCAGAAAACAAAAGAAATGTGGATGAGCAAAGTTAGTTGTTTTTTTCCCATCAGTTCATGATGCTGTTTGTAAATGCTTGAAATCAAAGGAGATGGTGTGCTCCCAGCTTGACAGGAGCCTGGGCGCTGCAGAGGAGACGGGTGCCATGGAGGAGGCTGTGGGTAGCGCGGAGTATCAGCCCCTCAGGGCCCAGGATCAGGGCCGAGGCCCCTTGGCACACAGGACACAGCTGGGGCCTGCTGCCTATTGCTGTGAAACGGCCGACGTGTCTGCCCGGCACTTCTGGTGGCAGCCTGAGGCATTTTAGGTTTAAGTGTCGCTCCATTTCAAATCTGATGTAATAAATGCAATGATCTCAAACACCGCGTGGGGCAGGAGCCCAAAGGGGAAAAGGGCAAGGGGTTGTCTTACAGGGCTCTTCAGAAACAGGGCAGAACTTTTCTTTTTGCAATGAAGGAAGGTGTTAGGGAAGTATCTACATGAAAGGAAACGGACGGTTTCAGATTGTGTGGACACAAGCAGAGGAAGCCACGTCCAGACCTACATTTCTTCTCATGAAGGATGTCACTGGCAGGTTGTGGGTCTGTGTTCGACCTCCCTGCGTTAGAGGAGGAAGAAGTTATAAGTCCTACTGAAAATAAGCAAAGTCACAGCACCAAGAAAAATTAGCAGTAGATAATTAACTAATTGTACCTCTTTGCCCACTATGAAAAGGGGATATTTATAGTTACTGTGAAAAAATAATGCCTTCATAAAAGCAAAAGTGCTGCGGTTGTTGTTAAGATTACTTAAACTTTTCTTCTTCTTAACAGTGACCTGAAACGATTGAGTGGTCTATTAATCTGTGAGTAACTGTCATTAAATCAGTGTAGTTGCAGAATTTCCTTTCGTATTGCCAAAGCTTCTGTGAAAATAAATATTTTTTTGTAATATATAAGCACTGAGAAGTTTCATCTTCCACAGTGGAACGGGACAACTTGCTAGTCTGCAAAACTTTTCGGAAGGACAAAGATGGATTTCTTGTTCCACAAAATGTTTTGGTCTGAGGGGGACAAGTTTCCCCTCCCAATATATTCCTTCCTAAAAATTTCCCACAACCAAGCTGTTGAGCAAACGCGAAAGCAGGAGGCAAAATAGTGGTAAAACTAGCCTTCAATTTTTTATAAAAATATTTTTCTAGTATATCTTTATGCTGCTATTTAAAAACTTGCTTCTATATTTATCATCTTTCCCTTCAGAGTGAATTCTTTAACATGCTGCAGTGTGATAGGATGTTTCCTTCAACTTTTAAAAAAAGTTTCAACATTAAAACTTAGCTCTAGTGTATCAGGGGATCTGTCTTGCCGTCAGTTTTTCAAAACAACTCCATTTTGAAGTCATTGGGGATATCCGTTCAACAAGGAGTGGCATAATATGGCCTAGGGCTACTAAGTTACTTACTTGATAAATGTTATAGGAAATGTGTTCTGATTATTGCACTCTTTCTTTTTGCTAAGTGCCTTACTACCAGGGATACTATCCATTAACTTCTAGTTAATGGTTTCCCATGAATGTGTGTTTCTGCCAGAGTGATATCGGTTGAGAAAGAAGGAGGGGAATGTAGTCAGACAGCTGTCCCTCTTGTAGAGCAGCTGGTACTTCTTCAGCTATTGCAAAACACCAAAGAAAAGGGACAAGCGTCCATAAAGAGGTAGCTCGTCACACTCGCATTTTAGGCCAGATACTCAAGTGGGTATATTAGTGCTGCTTGACTGACTTTGAAAGAAATCAGCTGATTTACTCTAAGGTCTTTGATCTTTTTAGATACTTCCACTCTGGACATAGTTTGTGATGTTTTGTTTATTAAGATTGATAGTAAAGCAATGAGGATTCTTTTAGTCCTGGAGACTTCCAGGGAAGACCTGGAAAACTTAAGCTGTTTATATAATATAATTACTTTTAGCCTCAGTGGAATGGCCCATGTGAGCATCTATACATTGGTAGTGATGCCAAGCAGTTTTAGTAAACACACCACTGAGTTTTGAATTACAGCTTGAGCAGTACAAAGATGAAGATAATCCTTAATATTTAGGCCAACTTCAGGAACTGGGTGTAGTTTAATACCTAATTCCTGCTAATTATGTGCAGTTGTTAACAAAAGGTGAAACTACTTCCCAGTGAAGGTCAGATATGGAAGAGGTTCCACTGAAGTTATTTGATAAGTTCTAGACCAGGAAGTCCCTGAGGTGAAAACAGTTGGAACCCAGAAACCTATTCAGGGAAAGCAATATAGTGCAGATTTCTCCTGTCCTTACTCTTTCCAAGGCATCTGTTTATAAACACTATTGGAGAAAAGCAAAATCAGTCTCATCATTCTTAGGTTTTTGAACACTATTCGAGAAAGGCAAATTCTGTCTCCTCCTACTGCAATTGTTAATCTTCTTCACTCTGGCTTTGCATATCACGACTGAATAGAGTGACATCTAAGGCAAAGTTCCTCTTACCAAATTCACACTTTTGTGCAGGTACTAGGGTTTAGTTTTCAAGTGTAATGAATTGGAGAAGTATATTTGGTTCTTCTGTTCTGATGCAACATGGTAGGGAACAGTCCTGAAAACAACGGCGTATGTGCATCGTGCTGGGGCTTATGGGTATCAGAGGTTTTGGACCTCAGAGAATTTGGTCTGGGCAGCAAGTCTTACTTTGAACTAGTTGGAAAAACTGCAAATCACTTTTTTTTTTTTTTTGTTATACAACAACATAATTTTTGAGGATGCTTTTGTTATGAGGTGCTCTCAGGTCCAAGAGAGATTTCTGATCACAGATGTGAACAGGAGAGCTGTGTCTTGAGTCACTACTTGAGAAGCAGATAGTCTAAGTTCAAGTCAGTGCTGTTATTGATGTGAAGTAGGGATGTTGCCCATGTCTCTTTCACCTAGTAGGGAGGTCTTACCTTTTGTTGTAAAAGCTGATAGTTTTTTTCAAAAGACAGTGTATTTTATATTTCATGCTGAATCAAGACACAAACCCTGCAACAACTTGACTTCTCTCTCTGCTTCTGCTCTTGCCATTTTCAGTGAAATGTCTTACTTGTTTTCTGACCAGCTGTGGCTAGCCATGACATTACTTAGAGATTAGTAAAGCTGGAAAGGTACTTATATCATCTTATGCTGTATGAAACTTAGGTTGGCAGGCTTCATAACTTCTCCCTGACACCCAAACAACTGCTCTGATTTTTTCTGCATAGTGATGAACGTAGCAAGGCAGCAGCTTTGATAAGGGTGTTCATTCCTGTGTTCACCAGTGCAGCCTCATGTTTCTGTTTCTTCATTTATGTTAAGTGTAAGTTCATATCCAGTTGTTTCAGCTCCTTTCAACAAGAATGTCTTTTTTCTCAGTCACCTTTTCAGTGCAAGTAACAATGGTATTTTCACCTTTCATAGGGTTTCTACATGCTACTGCATTCAAGTAATAAAGAGAATCTGTTCTCTTTGCCCTTGACACTTGCTTTACAAAGGGATGCACAAGAAGTAACCAGAGCCAGCTGTTCTTTTGATGTAAATAGGCAGAGCTTTATTGCCACTAGTAGAGTTATGCCCAGTTTTACAGTCTCATGGCATGCCATAAATGTTTTTGCCCTCTGAACTAATATATTTGAAAGCATTTTCCTGCATTCTAATCCTTGCTGTAGAAAGATAATGTTTCCAAGTGTTACCCTCTAAGCAGCTAATCACTTGCTCAGCTTCCCACACTTTTGCTTTTAACCTCTTCTTCATGACTAATGAAGATGCTTTTAGTCTGGAAGATAAGGTTTTTCTACTATAATGTATATGGGGAAAACAGCTTTTTTAAAATCCAAGCAGACTGGGACCTGCAAATGTTTCACTATATAAAAGTATCAGATGAGGAAGGATAATTGTATGAGTGTAAATTTGAGTAATTCATTAAATGCACTAGAAGTATGAAAGTAGTCTCTTGATTTGACATTAAGTCAAGATTAGTTAAAAAATAAAAGCAGCTGCTTTGCTGTCATAAACACTGAATTCAACGCTTTCCCTCATCCTCTTGCCAAGCTGCTGCTGAATCTTATCTTTTAATTAAACTTGAACTTTAAAATACATGTGTCTAGCATGCCAGTTTATTAAATGAAATATTGATAGGCACACCGTATTGTCAGCAATTAGCATTGTGCATAGAGGTTCCTGGTTTTTTTTTTCCTCCTTACAGAATGAACACATTAAAGACCCCAGTTTCATCGCAACTCAGATTTTAAAGACATTGATTAGAAAAAAACCAGAAATTAAAGTCTTGTGCTGAAGATTTTTTTAGTTTAGCTTTATTTTCTACCACAAAAACACATCCAACCACTTAAATTTTGTGTTAAACAGAGACATTACTGCCAAGAAATGAAAACCAGAATAACAATCTCTACTTCTGATCAGACCTTGATAAGGAACTCATAACATCTTCACTCTCTCAGAATGGAAAACCTGATCCTAATTCCCAAATATTTTTTCCTTTTTTTTTTTT